>LKEB01000001.1:1170534-1232176 GCA_003795295.1 Cytospora leucostoma | reverse complement strand
GATCGTGACTTTCCCCTCTTTAGGACTTGTCCAGGTGGGCCCTCGACCGTCGAGCATCGCGAATCTGGTTCCTGATTGGTGCCGCCCAATGGGCGCTTATAAGATGATGGTGTAGCAAATCGTAGCAAATCGTAGCAAATTACAAGCTGGTCAATCTGCCGTCTCCTCGAAGCGCCCACGTAACCCTCTTGGCCAGGAGGTCGAGGACTTCCCTGTGTGTCCTTGTGTGTCCCACCGGTGATATCGCTGCATTCTGCTGCTGTTGCTGTGAAGAGATTCAGAGACGGCATATAGCCGCCGACAATGTCATTATAGATCCCCGCAGCCCCGGTAGCATACCTGCATACCAGATACCCGCACAGTCAAGCAAAGGATCCGTGCTCATGCGTGCGGCAGGTCTGCAGCTGTGACCCTATGCCGGACCCCTGAAAGCCTGGCCGTGATCCGCATCATAAGTCGATCACTATGCGAATGGTCCGTGGGGCTCGTTGCAGAGATCCATGGGTGGATGTCGTGGTCAAAGGAACTGGTCAATGTCACGATCTGGATGCCACATCTGCTCAGCGTGTTGAACAACGGATGCAATTGAGGAGTACTCATCAGGGGGAATGATCATCTGGGGTTGAGGCAATAGAGAAGGTGAGATACCAGGGAGGTTACTTACACTCGAAAATCTCCATGCAATAGCCACTCGTTGGTTTCTTCTTCAATTATAGGGTGCCACGGATCGGTCCGCAGGACCAGTAGTCGGGATAGACAGGCCGTGTGTGTTCAATATCAGCTCTTCGAGTAAGTAGACAATTGTGTGTGTCTCAGCGCGGAACGGTCTCATGTATCGACGCTACAAGTTTAGTTGAAACCACTATACTATGCAGTATTCCAGTAATACATATACTACTGTGTACCTACATGATCACCTACCAGAGAACAATACATGGATGACACGGTAGTACGTACATATATACACATAGGATGTATTGCACTAAAGCGGAAACTGGGGACCGCATCGCCGGCCCACCCCAACACTCGATCCGTTCCCGGCCGAAATCCCGGGGCAGTGGGCAGTGGGCAGTGGGCAGCCCGGCTCCGCTCCAGCCCCGGATTGACAGAGCACCGACCATCTCCGATCGACCGCTTCATTTCAGATTCTATAGCCCGATATATTATTCGTATCTGCTGTCCTTTGATGCTCTTTCTTGTTCCCTGTCGGGCTCTGGGGTTCTGTTTAAGCCATTGGGTGCAGCTCTTGTGCGAGCAAGATGATTTCATTACGGGGTGGAAATCTCTGCTTTCTTCCCGCCAAGATGAGTATGTACGAGGTTGCCACAAGACCTTTCGGCGGACCAGCCTGTTTCTCGCCTCCAGGTTACTTCTGGAGAGACTGACATGCTTGCTTGAGCTGGGCCATGGCTAGCGGAAGATATTCATCTGCATGTCACCAGGGATATGGATGTTATCAGCGAGATATTATCATCTAGGCAGGATAAGATCATCGTGTCCAAGAGATAGCATAGCCAGTATCTACTGTAGCATATCCAGTATCAGGCATGTCTAGGCCAAGAATACAGTACAAGGTTCGACGGCTCCGAAGGGGTCAGAGAGGAGCAGCCACAAGCATAATGCCCATTGACCAATCATGCTCCGGGCAGTCAGGATAGACACCAGCCGGCGCCCCACGTATTACGTGCTGGCTCACCCTACGCAGCCAAGTACGTACTTGACCAAGGTCATCTGCTCTTTGAAAGTCCGGGCACGGAGCGTATCAACTTACACTACATTGCATCCTTATAAGTTGCCCGACGGGATCTGCTCGCTTGCTCCCGGCAGATCAGGTCTGGTTTTCCTTATTTCCCCACATTGGATCTCTGGGCTAGGTGTCTCAGAACGGCAGATACTGTATATACCTCCAACCGCGCCATGTCCTTGCACCGCGTCTCGTCGCTCGAGTCCTTTGCTCATATCCCCAGTGAAGGCCGCCCGGGAAGAGATGTATCGCCCAGCAGCCGCGCGAGACGGCTGACGTTCAATCCTTTACCGGAAGCATGGGATGCTCCCTCGGGGAAGCCCGGCTATCTGGACTCCATCGGTGCTTTTGAAGTGCCAAAATGGAAGAGACTCTGTAAGTCAACAAGAACACCCGGCCTCGAGATTACATGCCAGGACCTGTCACTGATCTTACGTCGTCACACAGTGCAGGTAGCCGCCTCTGTGACATACTGCCTCTTCGCAGCAGGCATCGTCTTTGGGTATGCCGCCCTCAAGCCCGTCCTCAAGAAGGAGGGTGCTTATCAGGATGTCTGCGGCGCAGAGCACAGCGCCACCCTCGATGAGGTGGAGACGTGCGTGGAGGTCCGTCTGAACCTGATGTTCACCGTCGCTGTCGTGACGACGAACGTTGCCGCACTCCCCATCGGCACCGTCCTGGACCATTTCGGGCCCCGCGTGTGTGGGCTCCTCGGTTCCGTCTTCCTGACTGCTGGTGCCCTCCTCATGGCCTTCGAGAGGAGACTCCCCTTCGACGGGCTGCTCTTTGGTTACCTGTTCCTGGCCCTCGGCGGGCCATTCACGTACATCTCATCGTTCCAGCTCTCGAATGCCTTCCCGAAGAACTCAGGGCTGATCCTGGCCCTGTTGACGGGCGCATTCGATGCCTCCAGTGCATTGTTTCTCTTATACCGCATCATATTTGAGAGAACGGCTGGGTCATTCGGCCACCACAAGTTCTTCCTTTGGTACCTCGTCGTCCCGGTCGTCATCGCGCTGCTGCAGGTATTCCTCCTCCCCAAGCAGTCCTACAAGACCATCGGCGAGATGATTGGGGAGGTTGATCAACCGCCTGCCGAACCTGCGCGTGACGACCAGGTAGACGAGAACACGGCGCTGCTGGAAGAGGAACGCAGGGAGCATAGGGAGGCTGTAACCGCGGACCTCGAGGGTCTACTCGGGTCTGCGAAGGCCGATGAGCAGCAGAAGAAGGAGGAGAGGAAGAATGGGTCATCCGGGGTCTGGGGAGTGCTGCATCACAATACGGCCTGGGAGCAGATCCGGTCTCCCTGGTTCATCTTGATGTGCATTTTCACAGGTAAGTAACAAAGCATGTGCTCGTGGTCAGCATCCCAGTCCGTCGCTGATTAGCCAACAGTGATCCAGATGACCCGGATCAACTACTTTGTCGCCACCATCAGGCCGCAATACGAGAGCCTCCTGAACTCTCACGAGCGGGCAGTCAAAGTGAACAATTTCTTCGACGTAGCCCTGCCGCTAGGCGGCATCATCTCCATCCCCTTCATCGGTCTGCTGCTCGACAACTTCTCGACCATTGTCGTCTTATTCTGGCTCGTCGCCACCACGACGGCGATCGGCATCCTGGGCATCACACCTGAGATGTGGGCTGCGTATGCCAACATCTGCCTCTTCGTCCTCTATAGGCCGTTCTATTACACTGCCGTATCGGACTACAGCGCAAAGGTCTTCGGGTTCAAGACTTTCGGGACTGTGTACGGGGCCATCATCTGCCTGTCGGGGCTGTTCAACTTTTCGCAATCAGGCTTGGATTACCTGTTCCACGAGACATTCCGGGGCGACCCGATACCGGTGAACGTCATACTCCTGTCACTCGGTCTCCTCGTTGGGTTGGCTTTGCTCATCTACGTCGGTGTTCAGGTGAAAGATCTGAAAAGGAAGATGCTGGAGTTGGAGGCCGAGAGAGCGACTGGTATCGCACCAGCATAAAGTTCAAGTAGCATCGCACTTTTCGATTTCTTGCCTTTATCCGTTTGCAATGTTTCTGGGTGGGAAGTTGGGTATACCCGCATGGCAAAATTGTAAATTCGTGTGGCGCAATGGCGTCCAGGTTGAATCTAGTGCATTCTCAAAGGTCTCGCAGCAGAGAGGTGATCATTGGACAGGCTTTGAAGTTGAAACCACTGTTTACTACGATTGTAACAGCCACGCATCTATCTACATCATAGACACACGCCATGTCCTTAGAACTCCATACCAACACCCACGCCCTCCTCCCTAAGCTTCCTCAGCTCATCATCTTTCTCCTCGTTCTCCTCTTTGATCCTAGCCTCCACGTCATCCCGGATAGCCCCAAGGTCCGGCGGTATCGCGGTCATCTGTACACTAGGTGCGGCATTGACGAATCGTAGCTGCTCGCTGATGTGCGCCTTTATCTCCTCTAGACGCTTCGGGGTGTTCCTGTTCGGCTTGGGCACCTCGAGAATCTGCTCAAGCGTGGGGAACAGCGTGTCCTGGCGGAAGTGCTCGCGCCAGGGCGCGTGCAGTGGCAGCGTGGGGTCTATCTTGCTTGCGGCGTCGATGGCGATGCTGGTCTCGTGCGTCCAGGCGCGGGCCACGTTGCGCGGCGTGTACCCGCCGCCGCCAAATAGGATCATGGGGATGTTCTTCGACTTGCAGAATTCGACGCACTGGCCGTGTCCCTGGACCTGCAGGTTGAACTTGCCGAGCCTGTCACCCGCGAGGGAGTCGGCGCCGCATTGTAAGGCTATGGCCGACGGTTGGAACTTGTCTATGACCTCGCCGATGACGTGTCGAAAGAGCGCCCCGTATTGGTCATCTGTGACGCCGTCTTGAAGGGGAACGTTCAGGGCGTGATGCGCACCGGGGTTATGCTCGCTCTGAGGGCCGTTGTCGGTGAGGCCACCCGTCCCAGGGAAGAAGCTGGCCGGGTCGTATTTGTGGAAAGAAACGGTCATGACGCGGTCCGTAGACAGGAACGCCTCTTCGACACCGTCACCATGGTGTACGTCGATGTCGATGTAGAGTACGCGTGGAAAGCACCGCAGGAGCTGTAGTATCGCGATAACGATATCATTGATGTAACAAAAGCCCGATGCTTCGGTCTTCTTGGCGTGGTGAAGACCGCCGCCCCAGGCAATAGCGATGTCCGACTGCCCTGCACAGATCTTTCGCGCGGCATCTATCGAGCTGCCTGCGGACATGGAGCAGTAGTTGTAAAGGCCTTCAAATAGAGGACAGTCCGACCCGCCCAGGTTATACTTCAGTTCAGTGCCGGGATTCTCGATGTCCCTTGGTATGGGCTCGGGTGTAACAGTCGCTAGGAATTCCAGGTAATCCGCGGAATGAAAAGAATTGAGTTCCTCGTAAGTGGCAGTCCTCGTCATGTAATTGTCCATGGCAAAGTTCATGCCGTAGGACATGATGAGGCTCTTGGCGAGGGTCAAGCGCCATGGTTTCATAGGATGTGTCTGGCCGAAGTGATGTGCTTCCATCTCGGGATTCATATGAAAGGAAACAGTATGGCCCTTGGGCCTTGTGATGTTGTAGGTCTGAGCAGCGCGCTTGCACTTGTTAAGGTAAAGAGCGTTCTCGACATCGGATGGGGTGCCTAGTGGAATGTAGTCTTCCACTATCTGCTCGTCATAATCCTCAAACCCCTTGTATGGCAAGTAGTTGGTCCTCGGCGGACGCCACTTCTTGACGACCTCATTCTGGTCCATCATGCTCCAACCTCATCCGCCTCCGAGATTGTAGTGAAGGTACCGTAGAGATGACTTGATTTTGATGCGAATGCGAGGGAGATCGCAACGTGAGAGGATAAAGCCCTTGCTTGCTCAGTTTACAGTCGGGCTGTCTCACTGTCCTGGTCTTCCTTTGAGAATGCGTTGGCCCTGCCAGACCCTGACAGTTGTTGATACAATCCTGGACAGTGACGGCGACGTGTCGTTGAAGGTAGATATGAACCTTTTTGAGCGCAAGATTGTGGATGCGTTTCGTGTAGTATGATCCAAAGGTGTTCGTGGACAAGAGAAAGTTCGAGATGGATGATATGGATAGATAGACAAGCCAAGTATGGCCCCCCCCAAGACAAGCTTGGAAGTCAAAACAAGACGAGGCAAGTTAGAATCAGACGAGGCGTCGAGTCCCAGCAGATGCAGCAATACTTGAGATGTCCACACCTTGAGTCTGGGCGGCGGTACTGGAGTACCTACAGGCTACTGTAAGAGGGATGTACGGACTGACGGACAAGTAGACGGATCTCGAAACCCGTAGCGCCAGATTCGAAGATCCGGTCCAGGGATGGCACGAGGGTTGGGGCCACTGCCGAATTAGGCTTGGGGCGGTAAAGCTCTACACTATCCAGGTATCCAGGTACCTAGTGACCTGTTGCGCCTGCTGCTTCTTCAAGCGATGACACAAAGCAACAGAGGGGTTTGAAAAAAACGGGACACACGAGAGGGGCAAGCCACAGCCGGAGGCAACTGCAACTGCAACTGCAACTGCAACTGCAAATGCGGTTCTTTGATCAGTGGGTGAAACGCCCGATTCTACCGCACCGCGTCGGGTCCACCACACACTTTACTGTGTACATAGGAACTGGATCTCACTTCACACTTCTGTTCCCCTACCTGCCCTACTACTTACTGTATTCAGGCCGTTCTGACCCTCACCGCGCAAGCCTAGAAACAGATTGGGCAAAGTGCATATGCGAGGGGATTCCAGATCCAGAATTCCAGAACCGACTTCATCCCAAAAAAGGCCCAGGGTTCTCCATAAAATTTTCGAATCATCAGATCCATCCTTGACCGTCCTTTTGTCATCCATCCTTGCCTTGCCTCGCGTCGTGGGTCGTGGCCGCTGCCAGTCGTCGATACAAAGTCAACCCACAACACATATCTACAATACAGTACAAACAAACAAACAAACAAACAAACAAACTACATCCAAACATACTCGTCACCAGTTCTCTCGAGACTCCATCGTCAGCTTGTGAGGTGAGCAGGCCAGCCATCTATAATGTTGCCGCACTAGCCAGCTCGCATCCTTTTTATCCCTTCTCAGCTCTTACACCGTCTACATCACCTCTCGTTTACTCATATCTCCTCCTGTTGTTGTTATTGTTGTTCGGCTTCGTCCAGGCCTTCATGTCCGCCCGGCCTGGCCCTCTGCCCCTCGCGTTCTGCCATTCTATCGCATCCCGTTGCCTTATAGCCAAGCCATACCATGAGCACGCTGCGCACACGAGAAGACACCCTGATAGCAAACACAACATCGGTTGACCATCATGCCTAGAGACGATCTCTCCATCGACTTCGTCAGAAAGGCCATGCCTACGGTCGAGCCCCTCGATCCCGCCCTCATCCTCGACGACTGGACGAACCGCGTCGCCAACCTGCCCGAGGAGATCAAGTTCATCCAGGAGGAGATCACCGACAAAGATCGCAAGGTTGCCGAGTGCCTCCGGATCATCGAAGATAAGGATTCCAGGATTCAGAAATGGATCAGGATCAATAGCAGCACCGAGCCCAACCCCAGGGAGGAGAACTACCGCAAGGTGGTCCGTGAACAATATGCGAGGGCGGACGAGCTGGCTGCTGAAAAGCTCCAGTTAACACAGCGCCTGCAAAGCATTATGGACAAACACCTGAAGTATCTCGACCGGCAGATCAAGAGCCTGTATGACCGCAACGAGCCCGGCTTCAACGACCCCGACGAGCTTCCTTCCCTCCTTCGGCCCAGCGCTGCCAACAACTCTGCCCCCTCCGCGCGGTCCGTCAACCCCTCTGCAAACCCCATCACAGCCGCTCTCAGTCCCCTGGCGAACCCAACAGGCCCGCCAGGGCCGAAGAGTGGCGCGTCGCAAGTTCGAAGCATCCAGACCACGCACGTCTCCGCATCAGCGCCCACCTCTCCAGCAGCAACCATGGTCATGAAGCGAGGTCCACGAGAGGGCTCCGCCGGTCCAGGGGGCTCATCTCTGCAGCGACCAGCCCGTGTCAACGTGCTTAGCAGCGCACCCAACCCATCCAGCGGCCTTGCACGGCACCAATCTCTACAGCCAGGCACCCCCAAGGGACATACAGCCTCGGGCATACAAAGAGCAGGCAGCGCGGGGCCGCGGACGGTACTAAAGGGTGGTCCAACACCGGGTCGAAAGGGAACACCATCAGGAGGCATCAGCCGCAGCAGCAAGAAGGGCACCCCGGCAGGAGGCCAAAAGTCAGGCCTCCAGCGCGTCAGGAAGTCAACCAAGACATCACCCTCCTCGAACGCAGATAGCGAGCTCTCCGATGCCGAAAGCGGCGTCAGCGCGGACGAGTCGGATGCGGGAAAGGGGAGCCGCGGGGTGATACACAACGAGGTCCGCAGGGAGGGTGGCGGCGGGGTTCGGACGAAGCGCGAGCACGACGAGGACGACCCCATGTACCTGGACGACGACGACGGCAGCGACAATAGGAAGTACTGCGTATGCCAGAAGGTCAGCTTTGGGGATATGATCGCGTGCGACAATGAGTCCTGCCCGTATGAGTGGTTCCACTGGTCGTGTGTGGGGCTCAAGAGCGAGCCACAGCAGGGCGGGACCTGGTACTGTCCTGTCTGCACGGAGGCTATGAGGAAGAAGGGAAAGTGAAGCGATCGGATCTGATTTTAATTCTTTGTTGAACTAGACGTTTGTAGGCAAGGGTCTATATTGGTCCCCTTCGAAGGAAGGAATACAAGAGTGGCGGGCAGATTGCCCAGTGATACCCATTTACAACCATACGTTCCCAGCCTTGTGGGCCATTACATACTACGTCTCCTTGGCAGATGTCGCGTGGGGAAACCTTCCCTTTGTATAATCAGGTGGCTGTGACACCGTCAATGAGGGACGCTATTCGGTATCAGTTACATCTTGACTGCAATGCCCACTTGGTCGCTCTCTATAGAGCTAGGTTACGATGTGATGAGTGCATGAGAAGACCAGCTGGGGCAACGCCTGACCGTCACCTCGGCATGGGTCAACACTTCACTTATCACATGTGCAAAACGCAAGAGCCTAAACCTATTTTACTTCTTTTTTGGATTATGAACTATATGTAGTTCTGTGTATAATTTCATGCTTTGGGTGGTTCGGATTCCCATGATTACATCCACTGATGCGTCCGAGATCCTTCATTAGGGCCCCTGCATTTGCGACTCGCCAAATAGCATGCAATAAAGTCAAAGCATCCGCGCATACCCAACACCTTAATGCTCGAGCAGGCGCAAGCTACCCTGGACAACAACGTTCTCCAGAATAGATCCTGGGGGCACGTCGATGGTGCTGCCTTCTGTGGCAACGATGATAACAGTGCCCTTCAGTGTGACACCACGACCCAGGTTGACAGCACCGGTGATGGTGAGGTGGTCCAGCTCGATGATCCTGGGAATGGAGGGGATGCGCTTCTGGAAGTCGGAGACCTTCTTGAAGTCACCACCAAGCTTGATAAGAGGGGCGTCACCGAAGCGGTTGGCGCTCATTTGCAGCTGACCGTGCTTAACAGTGTACAGGTCAGACTTGACGAGCATGAGGTCGGAGCACGTCTTAACGGGCAGGAAACGCCGACGGGGCACGTTGACACCGTGGGCGTTGTTGAAGTGGCGGATGGCAGCACCGACAGCGGTCTCGAGCTGGACGATGCTGATATCGCTCTCGCCCTTCTTGTCGCCAGCAATGGTCTTTCCGTTGGGGATGATCTCCATCTCGAGCTCGTTGTTCTCAACAACGCGCTTGACAGCCTTGATGTTCATCCAGATGTTGTTGGTGTTGAAGTACTTGAACTTCTTGATGGACTTGAACTCGTTGACGTGCTCCTTAGGGACCTGGGCAATCTCCAGCAGGCGCACGGAGCCCTCGTAGTCGATGATAGTACCACCCTTAACATCGGCCTTGGTCTTGTTGGTCAACTCCATAACGTACTCAGACTTGCTCTCGATCATGTGCTGCAGGATGCGCAGGTCAACGACGGCACCCAGGTTGTCGACGTTGGACAAGAAGATGATCTCGATGCCGCGCTCAATCAGCTTGTCGAGGACACCAGAGTTGTACAGGGACTCGAAGACATCACCGTGTCCGGGAGGGTACCACTCGTTGATTGGCGAGTTGAACTCCTTAGGAACGGGCAGCAGAGAGTCCTTGTAGATTCTGGGGTAGCGGGACTGGTTGAAGGTGAGAATGTCGACGTTGTGGCCCTCGTACTTCTTGATGATAGCGGCGGTGTCGTCGTTGGTGTTGAAGGAGTTCATCAGGAGGAAGGGGACGTTGACTCCGTATGTTCGGTTCAGGTACTCGACCTGTCGGACGGAAAGGTCCAAGAAGGACATGCCGTCACGGACCTCGATAACGGACTTGGGCCCGACACAGCCCATGGATGTACCAAGACCACCGTTCAGCTTCAGGACAGCAAGCTTGCTCAGGAACTCGACGGACTCAGAGTTGCCCAAGTCCTCGTAGTCGACGACCTGGCCCTGTGCGGGGGGCGCAATGCGGTCCCAGTTCACAGCATTGCCCTTGGCCTTGTCGTTGAGGTATCGGCGGAAAAGGGAGAAGAAGTTGTCCATCTCGGTCTCGAACAGCTGTTTGAATTCATTAGCACATGTCCAGCTGACATCATGGTATATGATTTCTCCTTACCTTCTTCTCGTTAGGGTCCTCTACCGTCTCGCTGAGAGACGTCAGCGCGTTACGCATCTGTGCCGCAGCAATGTTGGTGGAGGTGTTCTCGAAAGCCTGTTTTAGTATATTTGTCAGTATAATTGGCATTGAATATTTCGAGTAGCGTATTGATTCAAGAAGTCCGAAAGACGGCTCTGTGGTGCAATGTGCACATTGCATTCCAGGCGCGACCTCCCGTGGCAAGCGTCCTGGATTGGACCCCGCGCAGGCCCGACGAAAGTCACATAGTAGCCTCCCAGCCATCTATGTGTACGTGTCCCGATCCGATCAACCGTGCACCCAATGCTAACAGAGGATGCTCTGCACCTGATATATCGCAACCGAAACCACAGGCTCTTTGGTATATCACCCAAACAGCCCCTTGGTTGGCTCAGACAATGAAGTGCAAGGGACACTATGGGGTCGGTCTTGCGGATGGGTTCCGGGTACGAAGGTGTAATTTAAGCTTGGGTGTCTCATTCAGAACTTACCATGTGGGATCGAGTCTTGCCATGGTGCTTGCCCGCGAAGTCGGTCTCAGCATCGGCACCCAAAGCGCTGGAGGGCTTCAGGTGCGAGGGGATAGCGCTCTTGATTGCGGAGGCCATATTGTCTGCTTGTGGTCGAGATGATATGCTCTTGGGGAGTGATGATCTGTCGAGGAGGAATCGCAGAAGGATATCGAAAGATGATAGCGGGGAAGCTTTCAAATTGTCGATCACGAAGTTCTGGGTTCTGTGGAAGGGGGGAAACTATTAGCGTGGGTGACGTAATTGGTGATTCGACGGGGGGTTTTGTTGGTTCTTATGGCCGAATTGGAAAAGCTTGTGGCGGCTTTCGATATTCAACCGCTACCTCCCACTGAGACACGGGAGACATCCTTGCAAGGGAACAAATGCCTCGACAGTGACGTTGGCATGGCAAAGCTAGACTGGCTTTCGGCAGCAGCTGTGGCCAAAGTACCCGGCTTCAAGTATAACAACCGTGAAGCATGCAGTGTGCAATGTGTAGTGTGCGGTGGGATAAGCCGCAACACGCTCCGTGTGTATATGTTGTACTCACATTAAACTGGGTATCTCAATGGCAGGACTTGTATTTGTCTTGCCGAATTCCTCAACGACTTGCAGAATGTAGGACAGAGAAGAGGGAAGAGAACAGCATGGGAAGAAGGTGGACGGCGACGGACATGGACAACTTTAAAGGTGGAATACTGGTGGATCCTGAGTCCAGGGGAAACCAGGAGGCAGAAGTGGCAGAGTGGCAGCGTCTCCTATAAAAAGCATAAGGGTAACGCAGTTGTCTCAGGCGGTCACTAGTATTTTTGTTAGCTCAACAAGTACCCAGGTAGTCAGACCACGGTTTCACATCCAGCTACTGTCGTAAATCTACACACAACCTTGGAGTAACCCCTCTGACCCCTCCTCTTCCTCCTCTGGTCCCTGGTACATATAGAAACATCTTGATGGAGGGATGCTAGTCAATATCTCTGTCTTTTAAGCTGATCAACGGCTGGAATGTCAATCTCTCTTGCGGTGTCTGTTTCCCGGCCGAAATGCAGCTCTTATCGCTTCACCAACAAAGGTGGCGGCACACGAAGAAGACCCGTTGAGCGGCGAGAAACGGCCATGCTTTGGCGGTTCTGCCACTTGTCGTTCTCCATCAGTTGCAGATCGTATCAATGCGGCCCACTAGTACTCAATACCGCTTACTTACATACATTGGAGACAACCGAGGGTGCAGCAGGTGCATTGTTGGGGAGCCAGAGCTCCAGGGCTATTTGTGTCTCAACCAGTCAACATATCTACCAGCAAGACTGCCTCTGAGAGGTGACATCCGTGGGTGGTATTGACGAGCATCTTTCGGGCTGGGGTTTCGATTCAAGGTGACACTCTAGCTTGCGAGAGATCCTGTGGCAGAAAGCTTGAGGAATAAGCATCAAACCATACATAGGTCCTTATCGATCCTTACACCAGGGTCGGAGTCTGACCCGTCACCATCGTCCACTTCGACGTGGTCGATCCCAAATGACATAAGACGGCCGACAGGCTTGAACCCAATTCCTTCAGCCACAAGTAATCCATCCGCACACACACTCGTGTATTTGACAGCCCAGGTGATGCTGGCCTACGGTAGAGGCATTGGATGCATCTCGCAGAAGGGAGCTGTGCGTCAGATACATCAGGCACTAACAGCAAGCGTCGACCAGCACTGACAGCGCCACAGCTGCCCTGGTCGACCAGCGGGAGCTAAGAGCAGCCTCCAGCTGTCTAGAGCCCACGATACCCCCGCCGGCGAGGGGCGCTGGCGGGTGGGACACGGGGAAATTTGACGATTCGTTCGATCCGACGCCAACGAGCCTCGTATAACGCAGTAGTCAAAACCGCTCAGCGCGAGAACGAGAAATAGAGAGAGAAAAAAAGATGAAGCTGATGATGAAGCGCAATATTGCGAGCCGTCCTGGCGCCCGGTCCGGAAATGAGCAGTTGCCAATGAAGCAATCCGATCGGCGACTATTCACCTGGGCATCCATTCATACATGCCCAAACGTCCCCGGTTCAATTCACAAGCTCAAGTAGGCTATAAGCTTGAGGGGTCGCGATAATGCTTGATTGGATCAGGTGGTGCTATGACCTTGCTGCCCTGGCCCTGACCCCTGGAATGGAACCTCTTGATCTCTCCAAGGCAATTCCAGAAGGTCAACGGGTGGGTACCAGGAATAGCGGCGACATACATTAATACCGTGTGAATAGGTGTTCGGAATCTGCATTCCTTGGAGTACGGAGGCTGATGAAGACACGAGCGACAATAAGACCGGAAGAAAGATGAAGAATCAAACATCATCGAGCTGATGAGCTAATGATTGTCTATCCAACCCTTTCAGCGGGATCAATCTGTGGACCAGCCCGACATGTGGTCGTCGTGAGTGACTACCATGGTACTGGTGGTACAACTTGCTCCTTTTTGAGGGGTGACCAGATCATTGCTCCACGTGGGGGTCAGCCATGCAGCTCCAGGTGTCAGTTGCCTCTGCAGGCCACGCTCGGGAGGGAGTGGTGCAGACAGGGGCGGCCGACGGCGTTGCAACACGTCTCACAAAGTACACTATGTACAGGTCCCGGCCGCGGCGGTGTGGGCCCCTTCGAGTTCGCTTGCTGCAGCTTGCAGCTTGTTGGCGCGAGCTTTCAGGAGCTCGTCGTCGTCGTCGTCGTCCATCAGCTTGACCCTTTCCGCCCACAAAGGGTCTATTGGAACTACCTAGTGTAGAGAGGTAGATGACGGCTGAATTCGAGAACCATTTCAATATCGGAGCAGCCTCCCCATTACGGTCTCCATCGGAGCTCGTATGTTCCAAGATTGGCATCCATCTGTACCACGAGGGCCGGACGTCGCCCCTTTGAGATGAGGAGGGGCACGACGAGAACCTTGGAAGAGACCGGCATGCTGCAACGCGTGACAAGGCCACGTACTGTGTAGTGATCGAGCCGAATACACGTAAGTGCGTCGCGCTTGTGATAGACGCTACTTGCTCTGCTTACTGAGACTGTATTCCGCAACGAATCCAAAACCACAGCTTCTTGAGGACAATATGTCGTGAGATTAGTGGGCTGTGATGTGTGTGTGTGTCTCTGTGTGTGTGTATATGTGTGTTCGGCAGAAGGGTGGGTGCAAGACGAGGAGACTGGATTAGACATCCAAGAGGCCAACAACTCTCGCCAGGTTTACTTGACCCGCGGTGGTTTGGAGGAAAGGGCAAACAATTGTCACTAACTCGGAATGTCACAGAACTCCAGGTTGCGTTGGCGGGCCAATTAACAGAGGCGCTGCGAAGTATCCATTGTTGACCTGGATCCGGACAACCGGCAAGGCCGGTGTGGGCCTTTGAATACTGGGCCTTACTGGGCCTTATTGTCCCAGGGGCATGAATCGCTAGAGGTCTGGATGCAATCTACACTTGCGTTGAATTTAGCAACTGTCACTACGAGACGGAAACGGTAGCGGGAACGATTTACCACGGCGGCACCCCTTAGCTGATACAAAATACATCGATAAAGAGCAGTCACCAAGCGAATCGCAACGGGTCCGATCGTATCAAGTCACCTCAGGCACTTTGTCACCGCCAAAAGGAATTGGCGTTACGATGAGAAGGGAAACTGTTAAGGTCATCGCGCAGGCTGAGCGAACGCGTTTATTTCTTTCTTCGAATTCAATTTCCCCCCTTTTTCAGCTATAGCGACAAGATTGCGTTGATCTAGAGGCAAGAGGGAGCAGTTGAAGTCCGCCATGGGTAGCAACCCAGATCCAGAGCCGCTGCCGTACTGGCAAGTCAACATTCCTCCCGAGGAGTGGGAGGAGAAATGTCCTGGATTCCTACTAAACATCAGCGCCAAGGACGTGGGCATAATCGGCACCCGCGACCAGGACTACCGTATCCAAACTTGGGACGAGGTGGTAGACATCATCCGCGCCAACAGGCTCGGCGACTTCCAGCGGTGGCCCTCCGAGCTGCGCAGGTACCGAGAATACATCTGGAACCTGAAGCGGGAGCATGGCAGCGTCATGAACTTCATGCTGAAGGAGAGGCTTCACTGGACGGAGCCAGTCATAGCCCGGGGAAGTAGGCCTTTCGAATGCGAGGAGGACGCAAAAGTTCTCATGAACGACTGGCCGTACGGAATCGACCCGCGGATTGTCCACCTGGTAGTTTGGACGAAGTTTGATCTGCCAGACAATCCTGAGACCGAGGCCGAAATTGAGAGCTTTGTCGAGAGGACGTTCTCGCCTGGCGTAGCGAAAGACAAGGTCAGTCATGCTGCTTGATGGTGAGGGTGTTGTGAGGACTGACATGAAGGAGCAGTGTGTCTGGTTCAAGAACCCGCCTAGCCTCAAATCGGTTCATTCCGTTGAGCATATCCACGTGATGTTGCTCGACGCCGACCCGGAGTTCGTACGGAAAGTCACCAATGGGGACGTTCCGCGCTGCCGGCAAGAAAGCGACATGGACGGTCGGACAGGTTGAACCAGACTCGCGTCGTAACCAAGCATGCAGCTCTTCGCTAGATCAACGGACTAACCTCAATGGGCTTCAGCGACGTCTAACGATGCGACCGGCGTTGACTTTTACCATTGGGTGCTCCGACACTGGCCCGGACCTCGATGATCGGCCCCTCAGCGAAGGGCACGGCCGTGGGCTTCTCCATCCTGATCGTGACCTGCCAGCCCTCATCGCCGGTGTAAAGCTCCTCGGGGTTTGGTTTCCAGTCACTCATGATCGTACTTGTCAGATGTGCCCCTAGAGCCTCTAGAGTCTCGAAGGACGACTTCTCCATGGTCTGGGCAGGTCAGCATATAGACCCGTAGATAGACAGATAGATAGATAGACTAGAGTAGAGGTAAATATTTACCTGGACGACAACCTTCTCCAGCTCACAGAAGAGGTCCGGATAATAATCAAACTTGTCGATTTCCACATCGGTGATGACGAACTGCTTCGCCCGCCGCTCCTTGTCGTTGACGCCTATCAAGGTCGGCACCCGGAGCCGGTGGAGCTTCAGACACAATCCAAACATGGACAGGGCGGCCGGGCCTACTGTCCACGGCGCAAAGACGTTCGAGGCCGTCAGGCTCACCCCCTCACCGAGAAGTGATGCCTTGGGGAGGTGGACAGTCAGGGACATGAACCTCAGCCTCGACCGGTCCAGGAGCGGCGCCGCCTCAGGCTCAGCATTCGCGCCGTCGACGTTCCGGCCCGTCAGGACGATCCATATCATCTCGAGGAGGACCCGGAGGTCGACAGAAGCGTCGCCCTGCACGGCGTGCTCGTTGGACCTGTCGACGCAGGCCAGGATCAGCTTGCTCAAGGTGCCGTAGTGGACGGTGTCCCCGCTCGTGACGTTGTCGCCGGTGACCGAGGCGTCGAAGGGCCGGGAGAAGTGCAGCTCGGCCGACACGAGCAGTGGCTGCAGAGCCTTCCCAATGCCCCAGGCGTCTTGGGGCCCCACGACAGCCGTCTGCAGGTTGCGCACGCGGACGACGGCGAGGGGTTCGCCCGCGGCCTGCCGGACCGTCCAGGAGCTGCGAAGACTCATGATGATATGCGATGCGATGCAGAGGTGTGTGTGGCGAGGTAAGAGCGGATATCTGGGGCCTTTGTGCTAGCGGATTGGTGAACGATGGAGTTTCGTGTGTACTGTAGACTACAATGACTATGTAGACGGCTGGAATGTCGATCTCGGTCTGTCAGAAGGATGTTACCCCCCGTGTTTGGTCAGGGTCAGGGGTAAGTGGGGTTTAATGTAGGTAAATTCAATGTTGGGCATGTAGGTTAAATGTTCGGCAGTCCCGGTGGGGGAAAATCTGGGTGGACTTTGGAGATCACCAAAGCCACTTCATCTTCTTTTGAGTGTTCCCTCATCTACCTGTTGTACAACAAACAATTGGTATGTGGCCTCACAGGCCCAACAACAATCCATCTTCTCCAAACTCTCCTACTGTAGTTTGCATATCCACAAAATAACAACATTAGACCCGAGGAAATTGTGGGCCATTGCAAACCCCGGATGCTGGACGCTGCAGCTGCTGTCATGCGTTGGACAACCCCGAATTGTTGTTGCTATTGGGCATTCACTTCGAGGTCCTAAGCCATCATATGAATATAGTCAGAATGGCAATGTTGCGAAAGACGCTGACTGCCTCTTGTCACGGCGATAGTCCATCCAGAGAGAACCTCGTATTACAGCTGAACGCCTGCGTCAACTTTGTACTATGATGCGCAGATACAACCTGCGATGTACTTCAGGTTATCATCGCGCACCACGCTCTATCCTGTCATAGTAATCCAGACGAAACAAATACATTATAACCCACTTCGACCCTATGAAACAGCTTTCCAGACGCCAGTAACCTCAACTATCACGTTTATAACGGTACTTACGCTCCACAACGTGATGAGCGTCAGACCTATTTTCCTGGTCATCATCCACTTATTTGTGGGAACCAAAATAAGAAGTGTGATAAGCGTAACCAGGACCGTTATGGCGGAAATAAACAGAGTGCCTGTCACTTCGATGTGATAGGACTTGTAGTGCATGGGCTCGTCCGGGTGCTTCTTGTGATGGTGTTTGGCGCCTTTCATGCTCATGTATGTGCCTCCCAGGCCTATACCGAGGAGAATGTTCAACATTGGGCCACCGAAGCAGGCGGCTCTGGTCAACGTTAGCAATGCATTCTAGGAATGATAGGACGGGATAGGATAGTAATGGACATACAAAGCCATGACAGGATAACCCAGACGTGCGACCGTGATGTCCGCCACCAAATCGCCGACCGAGTTACCCACAGCGAAGATCGTCAAGCCGAGGATCGCTTCGGACATACCGAGGATGACACCAACGGCCTTCAGAACTCCAACAACTTCCTCTGCGATGGTCGAGATCCATGCTATGGCGATGATGAAGCCGAGGAAGCAGAAGAGAAAATGATATTTGGGCTTGTTGTTTGGTGACGTGGTCAGAAATAGTACGGCAAGTATAATGGAAGAGACCAGGAGCGAGTATAGAATCATTTCCACCAACACTTCCACGGGCCGATCCATATACTTGGCCCAAATGACAAATACTGTGAAAGGAGGGCCGGTGAATACTTGAAGCGCGAGTAGCCACCTGTTCCAAGGAGGCACGTCAACGGTCGTTGGTTCAGATGCGACCTCGTACACTGATAGCGGTTGCGCAACCTGATGATGCGAGCTAGGAGGTAACAATTCCGGAATTCTTTGCCGGCTGTCCCTATATTGCGCAGCTCCAGCGCTCAGAGGTAACACTTCCGGATATCGTTGCCGGCTGTCCCTGGACTGCACAGCTCCAGCGCTCAGAGGGAGAGGTGAAACACTCGGTGATTGTGACCTGATGGAGTGAGCACGTCTTCTATACTCCTGCCATTCTGTCTCCGCATCTACTGAAGCGCTACTCTCGATAGCAACAGCAGGAGCCAACGTGCCCAGGTTGCCGAGCGTGTGAGCAGGCTGTATAACATCGTCAGACAAGGTATCGTCTGGGTCGGCTTCGGCTTCAACGACCGGCAAGGTGATGACCAAGAGGAAGACGGTGGGCAACGAGAAAAGGCTGAAAGCCTTGTCCCAAATGCTCTTCTCCCTCCAGCCCTGCAACGTTGGAAACATGGTTCGCCGCAACACTTGTGGAGGCGGCAGCAGATTATATGGCCACCATCTCACAAGTTTCGGGGAATCAGGCAGGTCCAGGCCTGGAATGTGATCAGATGTCTCAGCCAAGGGCGGTAGCAGCGTTGAATGTGACCGTGACCGCCCTCGTGCAGGAGAACGTGGCCCTTCTGATACAGGGGATTCATAGTAGCTGGGGAATGGGGACAATAGTGGCGATGGTGCTAGGTTTGGTCTCAGGTTGGGGCTTGGTATCTGAAGAGATAGGGCTGGGGTTGAGGCTTTAGCTCTTCTGGGACCAGAATCTTCCGCAACAGCGCCTGGCGATAAATCGGCCAGCCTTTGATGGATGTCAGGAGGGGCAAGGTGGCCATCCTTTGTGACAGAGACAGTACTAGATGTCCTATCTCTGCCTCCATCCCCGATCGCACGTTGGGCTACCGACCTGGCACGGCTAGCATCCCGTGTATTAGTCGAAGAAACCGACAGAGGCCGGTTTGGTATATCTTGCACCATAGTCCCTGGACTTGGGTGAGACTCTTCGTCGAAGGTATCGGCCTTCAGAATTGGAGGCTGTTGCATGTCATCGTTTGTAAGGTTGCGAGGTGCATCCCCTGACGAAAGGGCTCTGTCCCTAGAAGATGATTGTGGACTTGAGGTTGGATCGTCGGTGTACGGCTCGAAATTGGTCAGGTCTGTACTGGATCGAGCCAATAGCCCAATGTGATTGTTGTGCTCGCTTTGATCCGAATAGCTTCTATTCAATGGAGCCATCCGCATATTTCGCGACCTCTGCAGGGAAGATAGGACAGACCGGAACTCGAGGGCTCCAACTAAGCTTGGCCGGATCGGTGTGATGGTACTTGTATAGCTTCCCACGCCACGAGGACGGTTGACACGCATGCTGCTTGTCATCTCAGAGGCAATGTGGCGCTCCTGGTCCTCGTCGTCGTCGTCCAGCAAAGACCCGTCGTCGTCGAAGTCGGGGCCAGCTTCTAGAGCACTGATATCCGGCAGATCTCGCGACCATCTGCGCTGAAACACCCTGCCGTCTTCTGCATCGTCCACATGATCTTGGAAGAAACCGACTCCATTGACGGCGGGACTGGAAGAGCCTAGAAGTGGGCCTCGGGAAGTCGCTTCTCTGTTTCGCCTTTTGCGACTCCTCGATGAGAGCCAATGCCACCCAACCACGAAGAACACGTAGAAGATATAGAAACCGATCATGGAAGCACACTCCCACATATCCATCTTGCCATCGAAAAGAAATACCATCGTGAAGCTGACTGCGAATATGAAGAAGACGATGTCCCGGACAAAACTCTGCTTGCTGACTTTGAACTCGCGGACAAGAGCCATGGAGCCAGCAACAACGGCAGTGATAAAGCCGGCTGCCCCTATTAGTTCTCCGATAGCCATACCGCCGCTATTAGAGTTCATGGCAGCAAAGGTGCTGAAGACATCCGGCGAGCCATTTCCAAAAGCCAAAAAGGTGACGCCCGCCAGGCTCTCCGGCAGCCCAAGAACGCTAGCGATGGTGCTTAGGTTGACGCTGAAGAAGTCGCTCGCAGCAATGCCAATGGTCGAGAAAAGCAGGCCCAGCCACATGGTCAAAAGCACGAAGGCCAGAGGTTTCACCTTGCCAAACGTGCAGTAGTAAAACGTGAGATATGAGAAGAGGCCGGGTTCGTCTTCGCCGCAGTTCGCGCGCACGAATGCGCACTGATCCTTGGCAAGGTGGACATCGTCGCAGACGTCGTCGCCATCTCTCGCAAAGATGGTCCGCTCCAGCTGCGTGGTCGAATCGAGGTTCCATTCCTTCAAGAAGAGGGTGTATGTGGCCAGGAGTGTCATGAGAAAGACGGTCGCATAAAGCGGCCTCGAATTGAACCGTGCTCGCCCATTCTTGATTCTGGCCATGCTGATATCGACTGATAAGTCGAGAACATGATGGGTTTGCCAGTGAAGATCCAAAAACGTCGTGCTGAGCACCGCTGACTGGGTTGTGATACTTCGTATGACTGTGCTATACCAATTGATAAAATCCCAACATCAATCTCGAGCAAGAACGCGACGGGCGGTATTCCGGATTCTCGGGCACATTAAGGTATGCGAGGTCGGGTGATAAGGTGATGATGATGGGGTCAACGTCGTTACATCTACTGCGCATGTAGGTATGTAGGTCTAAGGTATCTTAAGCCTAGGTAGGTCTAGAACTGAACTGACGTAGGTAGGGAAGTATTGCAGGACGCGGGACGCGGGAAGTGGGAATGGGTGGTACAAAGTTTGTGCATCTATATGGAGATCTAGAAAACGGTGCCTGATCAATTACCGAAATCAGGTAATATCGTGCTACTCCGCGTCGTCACATGGCCACAAGCTTGAATTCTTCATCTTCATCAGTGAGGCCGCCTTTTACTTGTCATGCATCGTGAACACACCATTGACATTGTGGACAACCTTGGAAGCGAAGCTTCATGCTATACGTGTGCGCGTAAGGAACGAGTATACCAATCAACTGCCGAGATGGTATCTAAGTACCTAGGTAGCAACGACTTGACACCAATACGTACTAGTTCAAGGTCACAGTGACGTTTAACAACGGAAACCCACCAGCTCATCAGCCCATGAGCCCCATTATTCAGGTTACGCCACAGCACTAAGCCAGTAAGCGTCGTGGCTCGTGGCTCAGCAATCCGAACGTTGCTTTAGCTCTGGAATAAGGACGCTGGAAGCAGGGAAGCCGCTTCCGATGCACCGTGCGCTGGCATGCCCAAGTACGGGACTACCGGTACCACACGAAAGTCAATCCCCGCCGCCCGCCGAGCCTGCAACCAATCATTCGGGTTCCAGGTTCACGGGCCCTGACTAAGCATGTCGATAGACGCGTTTCTACGACAACAACTCGCCGATTTCTCGTGAGAGCAGTTGTTGACCATCAACCATACGGCCTACGACGAGGAAGACGACGACAATCCGCAGAAATGGCTCGAGTCGCTCAGGGCCCGCGCGGCACAAGTGCATCTGGTCGTGCTGGAAGCAGAGTCACCTCTGGTTCCTTGCAAAACTCTCCATTCAAATCCCCACTCAAGTAAGTTGATGGGTAAACAAACCTGGAGCCACGGAGCATCACCCTGCAGCACGGGCCGTAACTCACCACAAACTTTTCAGGATCCCCCTCAACGATGACGCCGAGGAGAAAGCACGACGGTTACACTCGCGACAAGCGCTCCAGGAAGCGCATGTCAACAAACTCAAGGCTGCCGCTGCCACACCATTGCGCAAGGCTGGTGTCAACCTGAACGATCTCGAGAACGAGTCGCCAGCATCTCCCCCTCCTTCACGACAGAAAACACCCCGCCCCCGCCCTAGGGAAACTGTTGGTGACGACGACGATGTGGTGGTTTCTGGAACTGCGGTCACGCCTATGAAGCGTGTTCCGCTCTTGGCCAATTTTGAGGAGTGGATGAAGATGGCCACGGATAACAAGATCAACGCGACAAATTCCTGGAACTTCGCCCTGATTGACTACTTTCACGACATGTCATTGCTAAAAGAAGGCGACGGTGTCAACTTCCAGAAGGCCAGCTGCACGCTGGATGGCTGCGTGAAGATCTACACAAGCAGAGTCGACAGCGTTGCTACCGAGACCGGCAAGCTTCTTAGTGGTCTAGCTGATAGCAGGGACAGCAAGAAGAAGAGGGGAGAAGGCGAAGAAGGTGACGAGAGCGAGGAGGAGGTTGACGAGGATGGAAATGTCACGAAGAAGCCAAAGCGAAAGGCTCAGCGGTCATCCGAGGCCACACTGGCTCCGTCTTTTGCATCATTACAGCTCAAGAAGTTCGAGCTGGAATTCGCAGTAGATCCTCTGTTCAAAAAGGCATCGGCGGACTTCGATGAGGGTGGAGCCAAGGGTCTCCTGCTCAACCACCTCATGATCGACTCCAAAGGACGGATTGTCTTCGACAGTAGTGACGACGCAGCGGAGGCTACCGAGGACAAGAAGCGAAGGGGAAAAGACAACAACGACGAAGAGGTTGATGAAGACGATGAGGACGAGGAAGATGGGGAGGACGAGGAGGAGGAGCAGGAGCGAACGCTCAAGCTAGCCGAGCAAGCTGAAGAGGACGAGGATATCGAGATCGATCTCACCCCTCTTGGTGCTCGATTCTTCCCCGAATTGTCGCGTTTGGACGAGTTAGATGTCTGTCCTTCGCTCAAGACTTTTGACATTGGCGACCCATCTGGATCACTCGATATCCCGTTCCTGCGAGCTCCTGAAGACTGGCGACAAGAGCAAGATAAAGAGAGTGGGCATGCTAATAAATCAGGTCTGGATATCGATGACAACCCGCTTGGATTTGATGATGACGAGGGCCTCGGAAACTTCTCAATGGGAGGCGATGTCGCCTTTGGTGAAGGTGGTGAGGCTTGGGCAAAGGAAGCTGCGCTTGACCCACAGATGCGCGTCTTCGACGCCGGGCTTGGTGAGGACGGTGCCGAAGAGGGTGATGGCGATGATATAATGGAAAACGACGGAAATGACGACTTCAACGTCTCCATGATGCACGCCCAGAAAGCGGACAAGATGCATGAAGATATCCTAGCATATTTTGACCAAGCGTTGCAAAAGAACTGGACAAGTGCTGAGCACTGGCGGATAAGAAAGATCAAAGACGTCAACAAGCCAACACAGACCAAACAACGGAAGGAGAAGGAGCCGTTCGAGATTGACTTCATGTCGCCCTTGGAAGGAGCTCTTACAGATGTTCTCTACACGCAGGCGTCTTCCAATAGTGCCATCTCGTTGCCCAAGAAAGATTGGAAGTCCAAGACTAGGAATCTTCTTCCCGATGACAAGCACTTCAACTCCAAACAGCTACTCAGTCTCTTCCTCAAGCCCAGAGCCCGGATGAACCGTCGACGAAATCTCGGCAAGCGACATGGAGTCTTCGGTAACGCAGACGCCCAGCAGCACGTTCCGGAGGGTGAGATGGACGAGGCCTTCTGGGCGGCACAAAAGGCGCCCATGCAGAGCATCGAGGGCCTCGAACAGGACACTGCACTTCCCCGTGGAGACTATGATGCCAATTTCTTCCAGGATGACGGCATGCCGTTTTCCGGTGGACTGGACGACGACGACGACATCGATGAGTTCGCCGATGCCCGTGACCACTTCTCACCGGAGAGGGCCATGGAAACCATTGGCGCTACGGCTTTCAACGGTCTCACGGTTACTAATCCTGCAGACCTGGCATTCGGCACCACGCTGGTTACCCAAAACAGGCGCGTAAGGCCAGAATATGTCAATTACGCACGAGTAGCCAAGAAGGTCGATGTGAGGCGGTTGAAAGAGGAGCTCTGGAGGGGCATGGATTTTGAGAAGCTGGAATCGGTAAGTCCCGGTATTGTCTTCAATACGCGCCTAGATGATACTAATCGTCCCCACCAGGTACCACCACCTTCTGCACAGGAAGATGGAAGCACCGAGCCCCCACCATCCTCGGAGACCAACCCTACCCTCAAGTTCACGGAGGTCATGAATGACCTCCAGAAGGTCTATCCCAGGACGGTGATGGATGACATCTCGACCAGCTACTGCTTCATCTGCCTGTTGCACTTAGCGAACGAGAAGGGCCTTGTCATCGAGAACACGCCGGAGCTGCTGGAGCTGGAAATCCGGAAGGACTGGAACGCGGAGGTCACGGAAGGTGATGCTTGAAGCTCCTTTAATTTTTTGAGATACCAGCGTGCGGGTCATGAGTGAATGAAACAAGAGTAAGAGTATTACAGCATACATGGTTGGGGCATATGGTTCTCAGTGGCCATCGTCGTGTTGGAAGGCTGGCTTGGCGGTCTTTCTTTGTATGGACTTTGCCTCAACAGACATTCCTTATTGTCAACATGGCATTATGTGCTGTATGGATCGATTCAGGGACGGTTGGAGATTCGGCAGGTGCCATCTCCTGGACGGCGCAATTGATTTTAAGCTTGAAATCAGTGATGTTGATATCCTGATCGGGGTGTCGGCGAGGCCTGGTCAAACGAACGAGCGTGAAATTCTACAGTAGTATACGCAATCGATCAATGTATATGAGTAGATGCAAAAGGGTCCCATGGCCATAGATAGACTTTGTATTTATGTCCATGGCTGGAGATCAAACAAGAGACATGCCCTCTCCTCGTCGAAGAGATTGTCCCATATGAGTACGGAAGACCGCAGAAGCTAAGAAGGGACCGCAGAACCTCAATGGGTCTTCTGCGCCACCCAGCCTTTTTCACCTTCTTGACAGGCAGCGGCCGGAAGGACAGGACGACTACCAGCCTCTTTCTATGCCGCAAGCCAAACAAGACCTCGACGATTATTGAGGCTGCGGTGCCCTTGTCCACGTCAAAATGGTCGTGTACTACATGGGCTACCCATGTGAGGCCTCCTTTCCCATCATATCACGAGGACAAGTCTCCCAGCCCTTGAATTTCACGGACCCTTTCCGACGAATCTGGAGACGGCCCACCGCATGATGCTGCGTTGTTAACCCACTGTCTTCATCTCGAGTGTAAAGTTGAAAGGTGGGCGAGACAGTCGGATTGAGTCTTCGAGTTCGTTGTCCACCAGGATACCAGCAACGCCCTTACAACGCCAGGCTACGGGATCCAGGCGGTGAACACGATTCTTTCTTTCGTCATAACTTTTTCTCTGTTATTGTCTTCTCGTACCACTGCCAACTAAGGCCCGCTCCGATTTGTCCCTGGATGCCTGTGGTGAATCCTTCGATCATCCGTCGTGTTTATCCACTCTGGTCCCGGTATCATCCTCCTCTTTGACTGCGGCGCTCTTCTCCGCACCGTTCGTGGTCGGCGATACCGCATCTGTTGCGCTCATTATTGAGGCGAGGAGTTCATCGAGCTTGCTCTCGAGACTAGTCAGGTTCGCCTCTAGTGCGGTGGCTGCTTGCTCACCCCTAGGATAGTGTCAGTAGGGATGCATTGATTGCGAAGCTCTAGCATGGCTTGGTTGGGACTTTTGTCCAGGGATATGGGAGAAGGCTGAGCATGTTGTTGTAGTAGGGTCTCGATGTTTCCTCTACTCGTGTTGCCTGTCGTTTGGGCGAGGTCGAGACCGCTTTAGCCCTAGGTTGGCAGTGCATCTCCGGACACTTGATGTTATCTGGAGGTGCTTGCGACACCCGACATGGTCCAGAACAAAATGCGGAGTATCTCGACGCTGCAACCGCGGCAGCGCAAGGTGAAGCAGACGTGGGGCGGAAGAGGGGGCGCAGTATAGCACAGCACAGCACAGAAGGGATCCATAGTCCAGTGAGTGGACTGCGATTTGCAAAGTCGATGTTGCTAAGGATGGGATTCTCGGGAAAATGTGATCACACTGGGCCGGAAAGCATTGCCCGGCGCGCACGCCCAGTGGCGGATGTTGATAGATGAAAGTCTGGACCTTCTCAAAGCACTCGCAATGTTAAACTGATCCGTCAGGTGAGGCAAAGGCATAATCTCGCGCACAGAGCATGGTGGTCTAGGCCCGAGTTGTACGACACTTGCCGCTCTGTCTGTCTGTCTTCCAAAGTTGTATGTGCCGGCATGTATCCTAGCTCATGCGCTCGTAGTGGGATAATCAGCCGCCTAGGGCGCCACCATACGATAGGGAAAGGAAATGGCATTTGTGAAAAGCGGAATCTGGACCGAATTCCGGGGGCAACGAGGGAAAAGGGGGGGAGGGGTGGTCCGTAGTACCTTGTGAGGTCTCTGAACGCCTAGGCTGTAACGTTAGCGAAGGCAATAGGTACCTAGATAGCTAGTCTGCTAGTGATGAAGGGGTGGGGCAAGCTATGGGCAACGCGAAAACAGAAGCGTATATCTACCAGAACTTCTCCATCTCGAAACCGTTGGGACAATCTCGGCTAATCGGTGGGGGAATCGGGGAGCCGGACTCCTGGGGCTGGGATGGGGGCCGGGGGGCAAGGTCCGGGCTGAATCATGATGAGGGTATGAGGGACACGTCTGTGACAGCCAGAAAGACTACTGGGACTGTGTACGCAATGCGTACAGGCAGACAGGACGGGAAGCGGACGGAGATGAGGGTGGGCCGTGTTCACTGGCTCTGCTTACCTGGGCGAGCTCCTGCTCTGTCTCCCGCGGGTTGGAGGTCTCAGCATCTTGAGCGCCTCTCTGTGATGCAGAGGACGAGCCAGACCCTCCTGCGTCATGGGATGCGGATAGAGGCATTATTGATGTGCGGCAACGATTCGAATGTCGCAGGATGCACAACAACCACTGGACGGACTGCTGGATTGATGGATGAGGTGCTGTAAACGGTGCGCGCAGTGAAGGGAGAGGAGGCTCGCATGCGAGAACCAATAAAGTCCGGCGGGAGGTTCTCCGGCGTAAGTAGCGCGGTGGTTGGTTGGAATCAGATTGATCCTTGACTTCTGTTGTGAACTGGGGATCTGCCAGTACAAAAAAACGCCCAGTTAATGTACACGGCTCGCCTGTAAGTATTCCGAGGTTCCGTAGTCTGCTGGGTAGAGCCGCGGACGTTAAAACGGGAATCTCACAGTTTACTGCTAGGGCCATCGACATGAAAGAGACGGTTTACCTAGTTTGTGGCCCGTCTTTTGGTAGAAACCAATGGGTGGCACAGGTGCGGCATACCCGCAGTCCGCCGGCTGCCGGCAACCGTGCGCCTGTGATTGGATGGCTGCCCGAGGCATCGAGATCCCACAATCCTATTCTGCAATGCCCATCAACTAAACCACCGTGACTACCTATGCACCTAAGTACCTAGTAGGCACTTGAGTCGAGCTAGTGTATGGTAAACCTGGATGGTACTACGGGATGTCCGTATGTATCTGTACAAGTACCTACCTAGGTACGGAGGCGTCTATCGATTCTGGATTGATATACTTGGTGCGTAGCCTGATGGGACGGCGGGCCCTCTGGAGTTGACCAGTAGAGCCAGCCTAGAGGAGATCCGCAATGTTTGGGGATACCATCTGGACTTGGAAATTGGAAAGGACACAACTGATCACGTTTGGAATCCGCTGAACGGTGGCTTGACGTCGGACAGTGTTTGCTCGGAATTCTACTGTACTTAGAAAGCCAGTCCGCGGATCCATATATTTGGTACAGTACCTGGCTATCTAGGTACCTAGGTGACGATTAACTGTGCCCTATCACCCTGTGTGCATACCTATCTAGGGCTTAAGTAGACAGTCTGACATGTACACTAAACTACTTGTGGCTGTACCGTGACTATTATAGTAAGTGTTACAGTGCCTGTACTTATTACCGGCAGGAAACGTCGACAAGGCTACGAGATCTGCGATGTTGCCGCGTGAAATGACGACAACATCGGCTCTCAAGCGGCGTTGTGCTTTCCCTTTCAACGGCATCTTTTCCTCGGTTCTTCGATTGCTGGACGGTGGTCTAGAACAGTTGCGGACACGTGGGTAAGTGCCCAGCTGCCAATTCACCATTGAGCGATGGCAGGATGGGAAAGTCCTAATAGTGAAATAAACCAGAACCAGTCGACATCTTAGACGTCGGGCCTTGCCACCACCCCGCTCCGCAACAAGACTCTGGACATACAAGCGTGACCAGCTGACACAGTCGGGCACTCTGGTAACAGTCACGTACATACTATGCTTGACTTTGCACTTCTCTACTTACCTAGGTACCTAGATAGGCATTCATACGTGATGAGTACCTTGTAATTGTGACACTCTTATTGGTGACACACTACTCCAGGACCATTACCTCCTACTGTGTACACTCCTAGAGATACCTAGGTAGTAGTAGTAGCATCGCTCTTCAGTAAAGTCAGTCGAATTTTGAGCGATCTGGACGACGACTACCTATCTGCCTATTCACCAGCCGCATTACCTAACCGTTTTGCCCGGGACGCTGCGCTGGCTAACTATGGCACGCAGTGCTATGCCGAACTGGGGCCTCTGACAAGCAGATGCCAGCTAGACCCAAAGGGGACTCTACATGACCAGGGGCTGGGAACCGATTCACCTCACTGTTCACGATCCCGAAAACTTTTGAGGCCATCGTGCGATCTGCCGCCGAATCGTGACCTCGAAGCTCTCGAAGCCTCCCGAGTGCCCGGCTCCGCGGGCGCAACAGGTCCTTTATCTCCATCGCAACCACATGTGGACCAGCATCAAAACATTCTTTCCTCCACCGATACGATGCTAGAAAGGTTTCTTGTATAATGGCAAATCCCACAGCGTCATAGTAGAGATCGACCGTATTTTCAATTGGCCCTGGCGGGGTTAAACCCCGTCTCTCACTTGCGAAAGGCTGAGCGCATTGTTTGAAAGTCCATCATGCGTTTCCCTGTGTGCCGTAGCGAGCGGATCGAGATCTGACAGGAAACATGTTGTTCTGCCACATCCCCATTGTGGATGCACGGTCACTTTGATGTATCGGTGACTTTAAGAGAGCGACCCCGACTAGCACAAATATCAACGAGAGCTGCCCGGTACTCAGGGTTACATCGAGAGGGCGACACTCCCGACTCCTGAACCCGATTTCCTACAACCAGATTCTCTGAGTTCCATACTAAGCTTCCAAAACATGGTCTGGATGCTGTATGATCACCTGCACCGTTGTACAAAATCCAGGGGGGGGGGTCAACTCGCCGTTCGGAGCATTTGGAGCCCACTGTTTTGACCGCGGGCACGGAGGGCCTTTCTGATATCATCATGTCGTGCCATTTACACAGGCACAGGCACAGACAGATTCACCCGTAGCTGTACATGACTTGAGTTGACCTCCTGCGCGCAACCAACTCGTTGACAGCCCATCGACGGCCTCTGCCCGAGGGGACACGGCAGTAGTGCTCGGCGGTTTGCACCAAGGTCGCGGGTTATTATACCAATGGCCCAGTCTATTGGAGTTAATCCAAGCTAACAATCAGAACAAAACACGATAAAATCTACAATGGACAAGGAAGAGGCTATAGATGGCCCGCGGAGCCATTCTCGTATTGGGTGCCCTACAACATGTCCGAATTCAGGAGGTCTGGGGGCCTACGGGTTACCTCTGTTGTGCAGGCTCATCTTCGATGACTATATTGGGCCTTGCCATGACAGCGCCAAGGGAGCCGCACAAGGGGCAGTAGATGTCTGGCTCTACCATACTATCCAGCTTCATCCAGAGTGGAACCGATGGTTCAGCATTGAGATTCCCTACCTTTCTGTGCCCTGCCTTTCTCAGGCTATTAACCAGGCGAAGTCGCTCGGGGTACATGGCGAATATCGACTTACACTTCCAGGAATGGACAAGCGCGATATGCTGAAGTACCTTTTACCCGGCGGTACTTGACCGCTTACATTCGTCCCTGGGATCGCGATGGCCCACTCATCTCTGCGCTACCTGTCGTACCAGAATTCTCTGGATTTGGGAGGATTTATGGATCTTGGGACAAGACACTTCTTTCTGCAGACTGCCAAGACTGGCACGACGGCATCCAATCCTGCGTGGGAAACGCTATTGAACCTCTTTCCAAGGCTCTAGTTCATGCTCATGGTTGTCCTTGTATCCATGAGTCTGGCCAGCCCCAGTCTGATCGTTGTCCTAGTTACTCCAAGCGAGTGCGGCTATTAGGCCCTATCTCCAGTGTTTCTCAGAACCAGATTCTCCGTCACCGGGTGCCCAGTTCTGGGTTTTCTCGCACTATTTCGGTAGGTCTCCATTTTGTTTACAAGTGACCTACGTCCTCGTTGCTCACTTCGTGTCGACTGCGCGCGTCTTACACACCTCTTGTCAAACTTCAACGACTAGGCCTCCTCCACGTCTCGCCCCTTTGAAGAGTAGCGGTTCCTAGGCCGTCAACTATCTCACCTCAGTTCCGAGACCAGGGATCTTGTTACTCACACGGGGATTCGCCGAAGCTAACTGACAGAAAAGTCAATCTCTCGTAGGTACGCGCCTTGTCCACATAATGTGGTATTTCTGTCGCACACCTTCAAGCTTTCCCATCTTGTGCTACACCCGTTTTGTCATCGAGATCCTCCCCATCGGCCCACTCTTAGGGATGTCTGGATGAATTGTGATATCAAGTGTCCAAAGTCTAACCCCGTCCCTAGATTCTCAACATCATCAATACTCACTGGTCTTCTTTCTGCAACACGCTTCTCATCTCTACACTAACCCCAGCCTCCCTACCCGCCACCAGGATCCATCCACCCGTCGCAAGAACACACCGATTACTCGAGGTCACTTCACGAACCCAACTACCCTGACACAGGAGTAGACGAGGTCCTTCACGACACATTAGCCAATGAGCATGACGACGGTGCTCGCGTAGCAACCACGACAATAAAGATTGACGTGTGTACCTGGTATCAAACTGGCGAGACGGGATAGACCGAGCAACGGCCTCGGGCAGTTTAAGACCTGGAACTCCAGGGATAGCCTTTGCGCACACTCATTGCCAAGTAGCACGCAAACCTCCACGAACATTGACTCGGACGTCTTCAATCCTCGATCAGCGTGAGACAGGATCGCAGGAGCCTCATGGGCTTTGGGTTGTATACGATATCTCATCAGTAAAGGCTGGCCGATAGCCTGCATGTCGCCAAAATTAGACGAGATATTTGGGGAGCTAGGCATCTCACAATATCTCGATGCCTTCGTCGACCAGGGTTTTGATACGTGGGAGACGATTTTAGACATCACCGAATCCGATCTGTGAGTGCGGCGGGCAGGAAGGCTGGTCTTGACGTCAATGGTGGAATCTAATTCGTCGTGGCCAGGGATGCGCTTGGTGTGAAACTTGGTCATCGAAGGGTAAGGAACTATCTCGTGGCGAGTCTCGCGGGTGGAAACCCTTCTGTTAACACAAGTCACGACAGAAACTACAAAGACGAATCGCCAATGCTAGAGGTATAGCACCTGATGCAGCACTGGTCTCACCAACCAGACCGAGTGTTGAGGATGCCCGAGTCGAGGTGCACAGGCCGGATGGGCCTGCACCGACGTCGACGGATACTCGAGAAGCTGGAACGACGGTAGTCCAGAAACGCAAATATCGGAGGCACCCCAAGGTACGTTTCTCAATCGGGTACCTGTTGGCCGGTGCATTGAATGGAGTTCTGGGGCCCTCAGCCGTGCTTACGGTGATGGAAAGATGCGCTTAACTAACTCGCGTGGTTGCTCAATTTGAAGCCGGACGAAAATGCGCCAGAACGCCCGCCTTCTGCATACGTCTTGTTCTCAAACAGTAAGCGGTTTCCCATACCTGTGTTAGTCATCTGGTCACGTGCAACTGGTCACGACTCCATTGCCCCTAGCCAAATCACATGCTTCGAAGTTCATTCAAAGACTAACGTATACCGTATCTGCTTCTAGAAATGAGAGAAGACCTCAAGGGACAGAATTTGACGTTCACAGAGATTGCAAAGCTTGTTGGTGAGAACTGGCAAGGCTTGACTCAAGCTGAGAAGGAGCCATACGAGCGACAGGCCCAGACAGCCAAGGAGAAGTACAATCAAGATTTAACCGAGTACAAGAAGACGCCCGAGTACAGGAAGTATCTACAGTATTTGCAAGATTTCAAGGTCAAGCATGCTACACATTCTCAAGGTGATTACACCTGCGTATTGACTCCTTATCTTTGTGATATCACTGACGTGTTTCATTCACAGACAAGGAAGTCTCAAAACGAGCAAGGATATCTGACCCGAATAACGGAGACTCTAGCGCAATAAATGGCTCTTCTGGCCGAGCCGGCAGGACGGGCAGCACTGGAGGTAGCATTGCAGAGTATATCGGCGAACCGCCAGCACGACAGCAGCGGATAAGCTCGATTGTATCAAATGTCGAGTCCTACTATGCGCCATCTGTGGCCTCAGTATCTCAACGGACTCCAGGCGAGGAGTCTATCACCTCACCACCAGGTGCTGGGTATTTTGAAAGACGTTCGGAGGAGTCTCCTGGTTTCACCCTCAGCCCTAGAGATGCCGCTTCTCAGGGACCGGTCCCATTGCGAAGGTGCCCAGCATATGCCGATGGAGTCCGCAGTGATTCGGTGGCGCCGACTCGGCATCTTCCTCCACTTGCAGACATGTTCGATAACCGGCCCATGCCAAGCGGTATACCTCACCTCAACGAAGCTCCGGTGCCCACGCTGGGAGTGCTGCCCAGGGGTCATGAAACCGTCAGCCCAGTACCCCCTACTCCGAGTACAAACGGAAGCGATTATCAACGGCCATCCTTGAAAACAGAGCAGTCTTTGTCTTCTGCTGGCAGTCTGTCGTCGGGAAGCTCAGCGTACAATAGCAGTCACCCGCGAACTCCCATTGACGGCCCTCTTCCAATCCACGCACTCTTGACTGGGACCAAACAACCACCCCCATACGATAGCACGTTTCCAGCCAACCCGGCGATACAAGGAGCGATACAAGGACGGTCAATATCTCCTGATGACACAGGGCTCCCCAGGTACTTCCAATCTGAAAGGACCTCCAGCGATCCTGGGGTAGCCGGTCTCCCTATGCCACATATCAACGGTAGGTTACCCTTCCTAGCGCCTCAAGGTAGGCGACGTCATCTAATAACGTATTCTAGGGTACTATGCTGGCCCCTCTTCGATGCCGACCCATGCCTCTTCCATGCCACCGGGACGCCTACCATTTGCGAAGGGAAGGCCCGCTCGGCTACCAGCACCGAATCCACGACCAAGCGGCAAGGGCGATGCGGGGATGGACGGCATAAGTGCCCTCCTCCAAGCGGACAGAATCGTGGACCGCCGCTCAGGATAGATGGTCCAAGAGACTCACCAGGCTCTAGGCGAAGGAGAAGCTGGGCTGGAACGGTTAGACCTGGTGAAAGATTCAAGTCATGGTTGTTTGAAAACGAAAAGTCGCCACCAAGCGTTCGACTGACCTCTATATTATTATAATTCATGGCACACTCGGCCTTATCGGGTCACAACCGCTTATCGATGCCCGACGTTACGCCATCCAAGCGCTCACCCATCAAAGAATACGAATTGGCCCACCGAGACCAGCATTGGGCGATCAGAGCCTTGAGTTCTTAGTGCATGAAAGCAAAAGGGGTGCATCGTCAGAAAAATTATGGGAGTGGGGGGCGGCCACGGGGTGTCCCGGCGTTTTAAGGCTTGAGACCACGGAATCTTGGTCCAAGAATCATCTTCGGCGCACATGGATTTGGAATTTTGAAACTTGTTGTCCTAGGGATTTATTCACAATGATGAGCGATATGGATCGCGAAGTCCAATGCATCACGATATGGAAGGGAGGGATGGGTGTATGCCAACAGACCAGCAAAAGGAGATCTGCTGTGTGACTCGAGGGGCAGACGCGTCAAAACACTGCTGTGTCATTTGTCATTGGTCTGGTATCACTGGGACCAGGCCTAGCACAGCAGAGGAACCATGAGCTGCTTGGGCAGGGCCAAGGCACCGCCGTGACACGGCATGTAGATGTTCCAGGGCGATACCCGATGGGTGGATATTGAATGAAAATCTCTCCAAGACCGCGTCGCTACCCTTTCGTGATATACAATAATCTTCCTTCGAATTGAAATAATACCAAGCAACGAACAACGGTTGACATGGCTAATCATTACTTGCAGGCATCCCGCTGTCCTTACCATAGCAACCGGATTTCGTCACATGTCTAGACAAGGTGTTTGAATAATGAATCAAAGTCCGAGCGGGCCGTTATTAGACTTTTAGTAGTCGCGTTGTCGCGCCAAGTTCCGAATCAGCGGTCTGATATCCTCCATTTAAGTATGTACAAGTAGGTAGGTATCTGGAAACCCTGTTGTATTGTAAATCCCACCGGTGTTGCTTTGTGTTACTTCGCGAACTGGTTCTCCTCGGGCCTCATATTTTCCAATGTATCAACCATTGGGGTGCAACTACAAGTACCTACCTACTTAAGTAGGTAGGTAGGGAGGGAGACAGTCGCATCGAGTGCAATCAATCAATCCGAACTGATTGGTCGGCACAGCAACGAATACCAACGTCGGGTTTGATTTTAGCGCTACGATTTTACCGACCAGCCACCCAACCACACCAACTGCGCTTCTGCCGATGCCGATGTGGGACCCCTCATCAGCTTCAGCTCCAGCTCCAGCTCCAGCTCCATGCGAGCCAGCGAGACAGCAAAGCCACACAGCCAGCCAGCCTCTCAGGTTGTGCAGGCTCATCAGAGGGCTGCAGTGCGGTGTACAGTGCTGCAGCTCATTTGGTATGATCTTATTCTGCTTGTCGCCACCTGGACCAGCTTTCTCGGATGCAAGTTGTATACCTGTTCGTGGTTCCTTTCCGCCTAGCAATGAGATGCTGGGTGTCCATATACCCACATAAACATCGACGCCAACTGCAAGCTCGTATCAGACGAACATAGCCAAATTTACATACATAACTCTTTTAATTTTCCAATACCCATTATACTTTATAGGTGGAGTTACGCCGTGAGTGACCGATGGTAGTCCCAGCGCGACCCCCTGAGCTGTCAACATCATGAGCGACCGCCGCCGCCGCTGGAGCCCAGAGAGCTCCCGGCGCAGGCGCAAAGACCGGCGTGTCTCAAGGGAGCAATCAGCCATGGATGAGGTTGCCGCCGCCGGTTCCAGAACCATGGCACCGGAGGGCAGCTACTCGAGCACTAATTATCCGTATCCGAGTCAGGTCCAAGGTCAAGTAGCGGCATCCTCCTCCCAGCAAACGGCCCTAGCCGCGGACCAGCATGCAATCCCACCCATCGCCCTGCGCAGCAATGATGATACCCGAACCTCCACGTCGAAGGCGGCGCCGATGCCTATGCCGGGCCCTTCGCGTGGATATGAACGTGAACGCGATCGTCGACGAAACCGCAATGGCTCCCGCTCCAGCTCCGAATCATCGCCTTCCTCATCCAGTTCGTCCTCATACCTGGACATATCGCGGTGGTACCCAAGCTTTGGGCGCGGAGGCGGCGTGCTCAACACGTTCTTTAAGACGCCCTCGGAACACAGGCAAAAGGTGCGGCGCAGGCGGAGCGGGAGGACGAAAAAGCAGGGCATATTCGGGTTCGGCAACGATTCCTCATCATCTAGTGTGAACTCAGACCTGGCATATGGTATGGGATTTGTGAAGAAGCCCAAGACCCAAGGCTACAGCCCCCGCGGTGGCTATTCTGCTAGTGGCAGGGAGACAAGGGACGGAAAGCCGCCCCGGTTGCAGAGACGACAGACGGACGAGGAGATCATGGACATCGGACGGAAGCTGGCCAAGATCGCCAGGGAACAGAACAAAGAGGATTTGCGCTCTGTTGGTAAGAGGCCGGCGGGACAGGTGGCTGCTGCAGCGAGCTCATGGGAGCAATTCCACCAACACAACAGTAGTGGTCCCGCTAATTGGAGCCGAGGACTCCCGCCGTCGAAATCACAGCACCATGAAATGTCCTCGTCTTATGATGAGGAATGGGAGTCTGCATCGGAGAGCGAGTACAGTAGCGACGAGAGTTCAGGGCTGGCGTACGGTGCAGTCGAGTTTGAACAATCGCCACCGTCAAAGCCTTCGTTGAAGGAGCAGTCATCGATTCTGCCGTTCAGGCGATCTGACAGGAAGTCTTCTGCCGTCGACCCGAAACTATTCGGCCCGGTCAATTCTCTTCATGGCATTATCAATACGCCGTGCGGGTTCGGTGATAGGAATAGTGTGTATGCAGTACCAGGACCATCGGAACCACGCAGGACGAGCACGGCGGAAAGTGCTTCGATCGAGGCGAGGCCATTGCAGATGGTATACCCAGTGCAGACATCGGACCCTGGGGTGGTCGAGGCTGCCCGGCCTTCTGGCTCGTTCGTGTCCGCCCAGCAAAGTTACTCGCGCGATCAAAGCTACTCGACTGGCCGCCCTGAACCCGTTCCTATCCAAGCACCGAAGCCGGTCGCTCCAGTTCCAATGCGCTTGTATGAGGAGGAGCGTCTTCGGGACGAACCCTCTGAGTCTCGAGGGCCTCGGCGCATCAACCCCGCCGACAACAAGCTCTTCGCCGAGACAGCCCTGGTCGGAGCTGGTGTTGCTGCTGCTGCCATGGGTGAAGCGATCATGGCTGATCGGGACAAGGGTAGAGACAAGGATCGCGAGCTAGACCTCGGATACCATGAGAAGTATGGGCACGACGACCATCGTCAAGACGACACCAAGGTACAAGATTCGCGCAGAGCTGAGGAGCTCGCGCTTGAAAAGGAGATCGAGAGGCTCGAGAAAGTGCTGGCTGAGCGTGAAAAGGCCCGGCAGCAGCGATTGCTTGATTCCAAGCGGGAGGCCGGCGATGAAGCACCCCGGGAGACTGATGCTGATGCGAACTCTGAAGTGAGGCACCGTGATCAAAGCCCGCAACGGAGTGGATCTGGCTATGACCGCGACTACCACCGCAACCACCGTGAAGAAGAAAGATCAGAGACAAGCAGAAGAGTCAGTGAGCCCAGTGTGCATCCAGCCGTTGTTGACGACGTTCAGAACCGCACTGTTGCTAGTCCGAGACTTCCCTCCTCCAGTGGTATTGACGTCTTTCAGTTCCAGGTCCCCAATGATGCGTTCAGTACTAGGGACAGTCCTGCGAGGCCTTCATCACCTTTAATCATCAACGTATCGCCTGCACTATCCCCTGAACCCGATCAGATGGGCAGGAAGAGTCGACGGGACTCTTTCGAGGACGAAATGCGTGATGCTAAGCATATTTATGAAGAGTCTACCAAATCCACTGCGCCGATCTCAGCTGTCGACATGGCCGCCGCTATCGCAGCCACAGAACATTCCAGCCGGTATGATGAGCCCCAACGTGGCCGGACAAACGCCAAGCAGAGGGATGCTGTCCAAGAAGAGGCTGACCGCTACTACTCTGCGAGAAGGATGGCTGAGAGGGAGGTTCGCTCACGCAGCCGCAGCAACTCCCCTGACGGATCAGTCGTCGAGAAGTATGACCAGGATCGGGCAGCTGAGATCCCCCGCATCCTCACCCCTCCGGAAATGCTTCAGAAATCCCAGAAGAATAAGTACAGCGAGCCCAATGCCGATGTCACATTTGACCATCTGTTGAGCCCGAAAGATCTTGTCTCTTTCGCCCCGAAGGAATGTCCCGTGCGCGATCCCTCTGCGGAGCGGCCGCGGCCTGTGCTGACTTTGGTGATGCCGACCCCTGCGCCCACGCCCTCTCCCGAGGATGAGGAAGAGAGTCCGGCGACGAAAGCTCCTGAGCCGCTTATAATAGATGCGCCTGATATTGTGCTCGGGCCCAGAGGTGAGGTAATTGAGGTCACGCAATCCGCAGAAGCTAAGAAAGTCTCGTGGGGACCCAGCCAGACGAAGCAGTACGAAGTCGAGAGCCCGGAGAGGTCAAGGGAGCGCCCGTCCCAGGCCTCTGAGGGTCCCAAGGAATCGAGCAAGAGTAGGAGCTGGGGTAGCATTGCAGCTGCTTTTGCAGGTGTAGGTGCTGCGGCGGCACTGTCTAGGGAGGATGAGCCTGCGCGATCTGAGCACAGAGAGCAAGTCGAAGACAGTGACAGAGACATACCCTCAGAAGTCCCACGCTCATCGCCTCCACGGGACCGTAAAGTCTTACCCAAGGGGGTATCATCCCGTATCCTAGATGAGGAGCCCGAGGACGCCCCTCCTGCTCCAGGTCCAAAACCTGCTAGCCCACTCAGCTCGCAGATACCTGGAGCATTCGCAGACGACCTGGACTTCGCGGCGACACTGGCTGCTGGCCTGCAGGATTCTGGCTTTGATCCAAACATCGTCATCGAGGATGCTACTTATCGCAGGCGCGACTCGCCACCGGGATTGAACGAGCCCACTGCGGTGTATATACAGCCCTTTGCTGAGACAGTGACGGATCTCGGTGCCTTCGGCATCTATGATGATGGCATTCCTGTGCGTGAGCCTGGACATGTCCTTGGTGAGGTGGCGGAGACGCCCGCCAGCGAGAAGGGGCCGCCACTCGATGATGTCGAGAGTGCCACTACTCCTCGTGAGCAGTCGAAAGTAGACAAGAGCCGCTCGAAAGAGGATTTTCATGAAACGCCGCCCGTGCACGAATCCCCAAAGCTCAGCAAGAAGGAGCAGCGCAGATTGGAAAAAGCTGCTAGGGCGGCGCAGCTTGCAGAGGAGGAGGCGCGGGCTGCACAGCCCGTGGATGCTGGCGACGACGAATGGGATGGTTCACCCACTATAAAGAAATCTAAGAAACCATCATATAAGTCAAGAAGATCTAGCGCAGGTTGGGACGATGCGGGAACGCCAATGAACGACAAGCGTATTTCGGTCTCGGTTGACGACGCTGACAATGTCAAAGACGCCAAGGCTTCAAAAACTGCTTGGGATGAGTTAGAAAACAAGCCTGATTACGATCCCAAGGGCTACGATTTGCGTGAGGAAGACCCTTCTGATCGGCGCGAGAGACGCAGGGAAGAGAGACGCAGGTCCGAGTTCGATGATCCGCTTGGCAAAGACGCTACGTGGGTGACGTCTGATACACGGTACAATGACCTATCAGAGAACCGTGATCTCGACGACGAAGAACGAGTAGTGTCAAACCCTGGTGGCAAGGGACAAAACAAGTCGGACAAGAGGAGCAGTAAAGACGAGAAGCGCATCGGCGGCGGGCTCTGGGGTCTGTTGAAAGGCTCCCACGACACCAACAACGACAAGGACTCAAAAAAAGATAAAGCCGGCATTCTTGGCGCGAGTGCCGGCATAGCAGGGGCCGAGTTGGAGGCTGCCATCACAGCAAGCAGCCTTCCTTCGAGCTCTGATGCCGCCGAAGCTCCGTCGGAAGAAAAGGAGCCGCACGTCATCGTGGATGTGCACCAGCCGTCCGCCCAGCTCGCCGACAGCGGTTTCTCACAGGATGAGTCAGTCCTGGATGACCCTGATATCGTCCATCGGTTTATCAAACCTGCCATTGACCCTCAGTATGGTGATCTGCTTCCCCTGCCGCCAAGCCCACCCGGCGAGGTGGACTCGGCTGGCTTCCAAACGGACGATGAGTTACCTCCGCTGCCTGAAAGCCGACCTGCGACACCGCCCGGTCAAGAAAGGGGCTTGCTAAGAGAAAGGAGTGAGAGCAGTCAAAGACGTCCCGCCTACGCGACTCACTCCCGTCGTAGAAGCGGTTATGAGACACCTGTCAAGTCACCGAGTCACACCGCAATTCCGATCCAGTTCCGGATGGGACCGCGGTCATCTGTCCCATCTTCGCCTGCCATTGCGCGCACGCCTCCCACTACTCACACGTCGCCTGTGGCTCCCAACCAGGAGGTATTTCCCAGTATAAAGAGGCAGTCTCGCCCGACGTCATGGGACAGGCCGACGTCATGGGACAGGCCGACGTCATGGGACACAAGCAGGGAGATCAGACCGCTGTATCTACTTGAGCGGTCTCGTGGGGTGGAACAGGAATCCGACCTTACACCGGAGATGACGCCCTTGCCGCCTAGCAGAGCGTCGCCCGCTCCGGGATCTGAGCATGACGAGGACCCGGAGGCCGCTCCGCTATTTATCGACACTGCTGCAGCTCAGGCCGCTCCTTTAGGATCAGAAGAGTCTACGCCTAAAGGCCTGAGAGGAAGCGACTTGGCTTCTCCGGAGTCAGCCAAGGATTCTGAGATCATATATCCCGAGATTTCAGGCCCGACGGAAGCCGAATTCAGACTGCAAAACCTGGGCAAGAACCTCGAGATGGCACCTGTTGAGATTCCAAGCCAAAGCTCGTTCTCTGAGTCTACCTACGCCACGCCGTTTGAGTCGCCAATGGACAACTCCGAGACGAGGACCTCATCTGAGCGTCAGAAATCCATCGAGTCAACGCCGGATTTCAGAGATGCCTTGGATGCCCCTGCTGATGACGAAGACACTGATACTGGCAGTCCAAAGAAGAGGTCAAAGGGCAGGACAAGTCCATCAATGACACCAGAACTTGAGCCAACCTCGGAGCAGGAAACAAAGGGCTACTTCCCGGCAGTCCTTCCAGCTGATACTCTAGCCGGTGTCGATGACTTACCCGGCCGGAGAGAAATGACCGAACTCCCGACTGATGTTGATGATCACACCAACGAGATACAAGGCCAGCCTTCGCTTTCAGAGCGACAGGATCAGACGGACGAAAGGGAAATCCCCCCCAGAGCTGAGGCAGGCGAAGTCGAACTAGTAAGCCCAATTGGCTCGGGGGACCAGTGGCAATCCCCGCCTGCAGAAGATCCCCGCATATTACCTACAGATAGAGGCGATGCCTCGCTGCCCAACCACTCCCCTACAGCGCATATGCACCGTGAAAGATCACTGTCAATAGATCACATGCAGGAAACCGGGACTATAGCTCATGGCTCTAGTGGTGCCGATTCAGATTCACCTGCCCAGGACTCCCAAGTCATGGAAACAACCGGGGTCCCTCCCGCTCCATTATCGCCTCACACCATTGAGAGTAATTCGAGGACGACGTCCCCGGATAACGAGCTCGAAGATATGGAGACCATCCCTGAGACACCTGCCGACACGGTGGACTGGATCGCCGAGAGCGGATCCACGGAGAAGGGCGAGAGCAAAGAAATTGTCTCTGATGCCTTTGAAGCTCCAATTACTGTTTTTACAAGCTCGATACCTACGTCTGACGTGCAGCAAGATGTCTCCATTCAGGACGAGCCATTGTCAAAGGAGGTAGATGAGATTTCCCCAGCCATCGAAGCTATCGCTACATCGCCTGTCCTGCACCAATCAGGCAAACCCTTCACGGAGGAGTCCGGAGCCGGACCTAGTGAAAATTCCGGGATAGAGGGTAAGGAGCCTGAGGACTCGCCTCATCAAATGCTGGACGGAAATGCGAGCGAGAGTGTAGTACACGAACCAGGCGCAATGCCCGTCGCCTTCGAGGACCCCGCCATCCCTGACGCTCACAGCCATTCCCTAACTCAAGATGATTCCTTCCATGTCGGCGACAGACCACTGAAGTCATCAGCTGCCAATAGGAGATTGCGGTCGTCACGTGCTAGCATATCCACTAACAACAGCATGGACGATTACATGTCCTCTGACGCCGTTCACAGCGGTGAAGATGTTCCCGCGTCGCCGCACAGCACAACCGGCTCTGGTCATAGGACTACTGGCAGAAGGTACAAGAAGACTAGGTCGCTGCGGTCATCGCGCAGATCGTCGATGGCCTCGTCGCAGGGCTCAAGTCACGACTACGAGGCCGCGCTCATCGAGGAGATGGCAGAACAGCCCATTGCTGCTATTTCTGGGCAGACTCAGGCCGAAGGTGTGGAAAGGCTTGCTGACAATCACCTGAACGTTGAGGCTGTGGGGCCAGCCGAGCCCGCAACGGTCGACGATTCAGTCTCACGTCAATGTGAAGTTGCCGAGGAGTCAATCCCAAGCCGTTCTGAGGCCGTGGAAGAGCCTATCCTAAGCCAAGCGAAACCCATCGAGGAATCAGTTTCCATTCGGCCGGCGACTGTCGACGAGCCCAGTATCATCCGTCTCGAGGATGTTGATCAGCCCATATTTCAGTCGGCTGACACTATTGAGGAGCTTTCTTCGTGCCACGGAGAAGTTATCGAGGCGCCCGTCTCTGGTCAGCCCGGAACTGTTAGTGAGCCCATTGATTCACCAGCGACTCGTATCCGGGAGGGTCAAGGACAAGGATCATCGCAAACACCCGAAAACAACCAGTATGATGAGACCAGCAAGGATGAGCACTCCAGTCTAATCGAGAGGCTTGAGGAGAGCCCTGAGCCCAAGATAATCGTTGCTGAGGAGGTCACTGATGTGCAAGAGCCCGACCTGCCCGAGAGCTTGACGCCTGAGAACAGTGAGGCTGTCGAAAGTGCTCGCGAGGTAAGTGCAGAAGAGTCTCCACAGGACCAAGGACCACGAGTGCTGGCAGATATTCTTATACAGCCTTCAGAGCCTGAAACAAACGTCCAAGAAGGCTCGCGACGACAGACCGGTTTCGTGCACTCATCCGGTCCGGAGGAGCAGGTATTGGGGCCCTTTAGCGGCACAATGGCGGAAGAAACTGCTAGAGACGTTGCTCGTGGCGATGATTCTGTTCGCCAGATCGAAAAGGCCGTCGGATTGGAGCAGCCTATACCTGACCTTCCGAGTGAGGAGGACATTCCCACGATGAAGGAAAACTTGTCCGAGGCACCGCCGCAAGTGTCCGACTCGACTTCTTTGCCCATGGGAAGGGACACCCCCGTCAGCTCCAGCATCCCGGAGAGCAACAATGAAAGACACAAGGAGACCGTGGCCAGCGCCGAGCCTACCAAGTCAACTGACATAGCGACACCAGAGAAATCAGTACCAGTGGCACAGCCAGCCGTAGAGTCTGCGGAACCGCCGTCACCCGTGCAGCAGGAGATTCAAGCAGAGCAGCTAAATCCGGAAAGCAAAGGCATATCTTCAGACCGATCTTCGCAGCCTCAGGTGATAGGCGGGCTTGATCAACTGGAAACAAGCAAGTCGCCGGACTCGGATGATTTCGCGGATGAGCCAAGCGAACCAAGCAAGCCGTTGGAGCCAGAAGTCTCCGTGGCTGAGACAAGCGAGCCCATCGAGTCCATACAGTCGATGGAGCCAATAGTCCTTCCTGTCCATAGTGATGTTCCTGCTGCCATTTCGAGCTTGGAGCCTCAGGATAGTGCTCCCGAAATTGAAGGCGAGCTTGGGAAATCTTTCGCAAATGATGAGCTCGCCCGGCCCGAGGCCGAGGCTGCATTGATCCAAGGGGAAGAGGCCGATATTGTCAGGCTACAGAACAAGAAGAAGCTGAAGCCCAGAGAAAAGCAGCGACTCAGAGACCTGAGGGCCAACGCAGAAAGACGCGCGGAGAGGGCCAACGTGGCATCGCCGGCACAACCACCTTCTGATCAAGCAGAGGGCCAAGACCAAATCATTGCCGAGGGCGACGTAGTCGGGCCTCGGCTTCTGGAGCCGAACTTTGGAAGTCCCCTAGAAGAGAAGACGTTGCCGCAGACTGGAGAGCCAACTCTGATCGAGCAGGACACTGGTCTGGACCGAAGTACCGCTGTCCCCGAGCCTGAACAGATCTTGATCCAGCCGGAGGTGATTCTACAGGCCGAGGATACTGTCCCAGAGACGGATATGGCTCCAGGATCCGGCAAAAAGGCCCCGCCTCTGGACCGGGACCCTTCTCCCGCCGAGCCACGGCCAGTCCCTCCGGATCCTGACAATATTGTACAAAGTGACCAACGCGAAGCTGAAACTTCTGTGATCCGGAAAGAGGAAGCGGAGCTCGCTAGACTAGGCAACAAGAAAAACCGCAACAGAAAAGACAAGGCACGCATGAAGGTCTTGAAAGCGAACGCTGAGCAACGAGCGCAAGAGGCTGCGGTCCTTAAGGACATCAAAGACACTGAGGACAACGAACCGTCGCAGACTGAGCAAGCTATATCAGATCCTCCAGGCTCTCAAACTGCTGTGGATGACGGCGATATAACTCGACCGCAAGCGGAAGGGACAAACCCAGATGTGCATGCCAACAGTGGCAACCTTACGGACGCATCTCGACCTCAACTCGTGGATACCAGCCAACTGCAAGCAAAGGAAGCTGCTTCAGGCCGGAACAGCCCATCTCTTCAAAATGAGAACAACACAGTCCAATCTGGGTTTGAGAGCACACCCCAAAAGTTTCTTCGGGGTCTATCAAACGACCCCCGAGGGGTCACGGTCAATTCCAATCCTCAGCTTGGCCACAGCAACCAAGCCTCGTTGGAGCCTGTTCCCAGCACCGATATTCCTCACGAAGAGAACAGTAACTTCGTCGCAATCCCTACAGTAGCTGGCTCTGAGCAGCCCATCGTGACGGATATGCAGCAAGAGCCCGAGCCAGGTTCGCCTGTCACAAGCAAAAAGTCCAAGAGAGACAAAAAGAAGAAGCGGAAAGGAACGAGCTCGGACGCAAGCGGCGATCTTCAAGAAACAGCCATTCTTACAGCTGCCGAACCCTTCGTGGGCGAATCGAGCGAGTTGAGCGAAGTTGTAGCTCTTCATGCTCAGGACAGCGAAGCCGCAACTGTGCCTGTTTCATCGGAGGACGTGTTGATCACGCAGGGTCAACCTAGTGTTGTTCACATGCCAGAGGGCGTTCTTTATGAAAATGTCGGTACTGGGGAAGTTGCGCTCGCCCAACCAGCCGAAAGCAACACCCTCGAGTCGCCAGATCAAACTGCCTCCACATCTGAGCAGTCGAATCCAAGTCAAACGCCCCTTGAGGAGAAGGCTTCTGGTATACTGTCAGAACAAGAGCAGATTCAACGAGCTATTGAGTCTGGCTCATCTCTTGTCACCGAGGAGTCACATGCGGAACAAAATCGCGAGAGCACTATTCTCGAAGGCAGCCATCAGCAATCTGGCCCGAAAAGACCAGCGGCACTGGACGACGTGGAACAGCCCACAATCTCGGCCGAATCTATCGACAATCCGAAACGTGAAGATGATGCGGAAGACCCCTCGTCAAATATCGAGGGCATCAACCAGGCCGTGTTGCTATCTAGTTCAGCCCCAGGATCACCCTCAACTCCAGCTCCTCGCGAGCCAGAATCTGCACAGGAATATGTTCCCGACGGCTCCGTGGACACAGAGGCACGCCTAACCTTTTCCGAAACTGTGGCACCCACGAACGAGATGGGCGAGACTTCTCCGCCCGCTCAACCTCTTGAAGTGCCAGAAAACGAGTCCGAAAGCACTGAGGATATCGGTGCAGAGCCGTTGGAGAATCCTGATTCAAAGCGGACGCCTTCCGTAGAACCAAAGGTCGAGGCTTCAGACTCACACGAGCCAACGGGCCTTCCAGAAGACGTCACTGAGACAAATTTTGAGGCCCCAAGTATTACTGCTCCCGTTGTCTCGGAGTCTGAGCAAACAGTCGCGGAGCCAGAGCAGGCCAGTCCCACTACCAGGAGGAGCGATGGTTGGGGCTTCCTCGCCGGTGCCATTGCTGGCATTGGGACTACTCTCGGGCTATCTGGAGCAGACGACGAATCCTTGCAACGTAACGGACAGATCGAAGATGTCACCGCTGAACAGGATCAAGCCCAAGACGTCGAGTCAAGCGAGAAAGTGACACCTCGAGACCCTGAACTTGGGGATAGGGTCGAGCATACTGCCAGCACGAATACCGAGGATGAGGGGACTTCCCAAGATATTGGTCAGAAGCTTCCAAGAGAACAGCCCTCTACTAATGTGATCACAACTGAGCCGGAAACAACTGTACAGGGCCCAGACCCGACCCAGGATAACCCTTCTGAGTCTGTTGCGACCAAGCCTGAAGTGGTTGAAAACCAAGAGACACCCGCGACCCTGGACATTGACCCAGAGAACGTTGGCCCCTACGACAGTCAGACCCAGGTGGGCGAAGACCAGCAGGAGTTACCTGCACAGCTTCATATAGGTACAAGCACTGCGTCCCAGCCATTGGGTGCGGCCCAAGACGAGTTGCATCTACCGAGGTCAGACTTGCAGCCTACTGACAGCGAGCGAGCTATTGCTGCGTCCGAGCGAGGAATCTCGGTTCAGTCACAGAATGAAGACAGCACGCAACCTTACATCGCAGAAGAGACCCTTGCTAGTGGGACGATACCAAGGTCGAACCTCGACGGCAAAATTGACGAGGGGGATGACACAGTCATTGTAGCAGGCGGCAAGTTGGCGGAAGGCGTAACTGAGTCAACTTCAAGTCAGCAAAGATGGCCTAATAGTACAGAGCAAGCAAGGGAGCGGGCTGGTGTTGATATCGATCAGCCTTCCTTTGAGCCTTCCTTACTTGATTCTGAAGGGGATAACAACCTAGCAGATGCCCTCACGGCTCCAATGGAACGACCGCCTATCCTATCGGACGAGACAGAGCCAATGCACGCCCGTACAAGCGACCGCCAGATCAAGGAAGCTCCCTTAAATGTTGTCGACGAGGAAGCCAAACATGAGAATCAAAGCAGGGCCCGTGGCAGTTCAAGTCGGTCGCTCGATGTTGAATTCGAACCTTCTACCTCGGTACCGGAGACTCCTCTGTTTGAGGAGGCAGTGGAGCAGCAACCAGTCAAGGAACCGGCCGACACTTATGATGTGGCTGAAAGGAGTGTCGCGCCGGCCTTGGAGGGTTTCAGTAGTGAGAGTAGTCCCAAACAAGTGCCCAAGGAGGATCAGAGAGCCAAGAAGGATCTGGCCTCCGTCAGTGAGCCTGAAATCGTTACCCTCGTTGCAGCAGACGATAGCGAGCGGACCATAGGGGAGTCAGCACAGCCTCGAGGGATCTCGTACAACCAAGGTCATGCGCCAGCCGATGTGAGCGCCTCACGTGGTACACAGCAGGTGGACCCCTATCAGCAGGGTTTCGACCAGGGGTCATGTGGGGGGCTCTCGAACGTCATCGAGAAGAAGGATCCAGAACACTCGTTCCTCATGCAAGACATGTCAACTCCACTGCCAGAGCATTCAACCCAAGCCCCGCAAGAGCACGTTGCTGATCTCACAGCATCTGAAGGTGCTGACCCTTCGATTGATCAGCCAATGGAATCAAAGTTGTCCAAGTCGGTAGGGATAGAGACGCCTGCGCTTGCCCGCAAATTGTCCAAAAAGGAAAGAAGAAGGGCCAAGAAGGCAGCAGCATTTCCATTGGAAGATGATGTTCTTGAAACAAGTCAGCCGCGAACCCCATTAACGGAGGAGACGCAGCCTTGGAATAGGCCCGCCCAATCCAGCCCTGTGCTGAAGCCAGACCCAGTACAATCACCAACGGATATCGAACCTCAGCCGGCGTACTCGCTGGCATCCAAAGATAGTACCGCAAGTGCAGAGGGATCTGTCGCGATTGATCCGCTGGCTGAAGATGTGTGGGCTGCTCCGCTATCCCGCCAAAACTCCAACAAGGACCTGAAGAAGAAGGGCAAGCAGCCCGCTACAGAACCCGCCTCCATGGCCGAGGACGCCCCAGTGCCCATTACTGAGATGAGGTTGAAGGTACCAGGAAATCAAGAAACGCTCCGACAGGTCGCCGAAGATGCCGGCCAATCCGCAGGTCATGACAACCATCGATCTGCAGAGATGTACGTCCCGGAAATTCATGCAACGCCTGGACAGTACGCTCCAGATGTTGGCGAGCCCACAAGCTGGTTTGAACACCGGTCTACAGAGTTGTACGTTCCTGTAGCGGAGACCAGTAACAAGGGAGAAGGAGCAGCCACAAACGAAGGACTTCAGGAAATTCCCACAACACAAGGTGAGACACATAGGGACTCATTTGTGTCTGGCAGGTTGAGTCCGAAGACGCCAGCGGAAGAAGCTTCTCCGACTGCGACTTTGAGCGGCGAGGCATACAAGCCAACAGCAGGCATACCAGAGGCTTTTGGCGGCGCACAATCCGGTTCGAACTCTCCCGACATCGAGGGCAGAGAACTACAGAAGAAGGAGTCCAGCCCAGACCCTTGGGATAGTGAGGACTACTTCAAGCCCAAACCCGGCAACTTTGGGGAACCACCCGAGGAAGCCTTCAACAGTTTTGAGTTCAATCCCGCGGTGGCTCGAGATTTCAACCCAAGACCAGACACGCGTATGAATGACGATCGACCTCTGGTTGGGCTCGGACTGATACGTCGCCATTCTTCGATTTTCCTGGAAGATGACGGCCATATACCCAAGCTACTCACCATGGCCAGCTATGACTCCTCCACAGGTTCGACAGCACTACAGGACGAGCCACCCCAGCCAGAATCTTCGCCTTTGATGGACAGCGTATCTGTTGAAGGAAACATAAATACACCTCACGACGAGCCCACCGCTCCACCTTCAAAGCCTGGCGAGGACACTGGCAAGGATACCACCCTTCCTAAACCCAGGTCAGACACAACAGGCTAACGTTCCTTCAGCCCAAGTGTTAGTCACTCCGCATCTGGACGACCACGAGCAAGCAGCAACTACATCAAGAAGGCCATCACACATCATTTCGCAGGATAGTTCTACCTCTAACGTTGTCAAAGGCCCGACCAAGACGGGCAGCGTAGCCGCGCTGGCCGAGAAATTTGAGAGCATCAAGAAGGCCAACGGTAAGAGCAATCCAGTTCCTAGGAATGTCGCCGAACGATCAGAGGACGACATTGTACCTGGACCTGCCATGTGGGAAGGGGCTGAACCCAGGCCTGCCGAAGGCCACCGCTTGGACGTGGATCCAGCCGATCTCCGGGCTGTCCCTCATACAGAGTTCGAGGATGAACAACTAGATCCTGACGTGCATCCAGGGCAAGGAGCGTCAACGACCTCGCACGGTAGGGAGACACAATTTGGTAACGACAATGTGAGTGAAACACGCTCACACCGATCAGAGTTAGATGCCCGGAAATTTACGCCTCCAGTCCCAGAACAAGCAAGCCCTGAAGCGGAGTCCCTTTTGGGGGAACTTCTGGTCGTAGAGAGCCCTATCCCAGGCCAGCAGTCTACCATCGACATTCCCATATTGGCACCGCAACCTTCGGTCGATCCGCCAGATACACCGTCGGATCTCGATGCGGGTCAAAAGGCCGACTCTCCTTCCGACACCACGGATACGTCTTGGCAAGAACCTCTTCATGTGCCCCACGGTTCACCAAGCCCTCGATCACAGAGCCCTGCTTCTGAAAAAGGTGTGAGCCTTGGAGAAGCTGCCGTACCGTCTAGCCAACCCCCGCACGAGGGCCTACTGGTGGCTCGCCGATCTGTCGTCGATCTCAGACGCTCACCTTCAGGAGGACTTCCTCCTGTTCAAGAAGATCCACACGAGGAGGAAGCAGAAGCTGACAAGAAAGGCACTTCCCTCAATCCAGGGGTAGCCACGCGTGACATCGACCGCGACAGCGGGTTCGTTACAGACTCACCTGTTCTATCGCGGATCCGCCAATTTGAAAAGAGTCAACAGCAGCGAGACAGCGGTGTACATATGCGAGACTCCCCTGGAACATCACCCAGACTGCTCGGCACGAGAGCCTTCAGTCCACAGCCTGCGCGGCTATCACAATCAAGCCTTGAGGACGAAGGCGCCAAGCTCGAAGATCAGTCGTCTAGGCGATCATCTCCAGCCAGCAGTGATATTCAACAAGGGCTCAGGGAGGCAATCCCAGTACTGGAGGCCCAAGAACCGCCAGTCACGCCTGAACCGCAGAAAAGCAGGTCGACGTCCCACAAGAAATACCCAGACCTCGGTCCAAGCCCAGGAAAGGCTGCGGCGGCCACGGCTGTAGCAGGAGGTGCGACACTGCTGGCTAGAGATGCCGCGACGTCGCCTGCTGGCAGCCTGAGAAGTGTGTCAACCAAGACTGAGCAGCAGCGAGCGACTCCTGAGCCGCAGAGGCGAGTAGCGTCTAACACAGGCATGTCTCGTACAAGAACTCCTGAGCGTTTGACTTTCCGGCCCGAAAGCCCGAGTCTGTCCAGGCACTCTGGCACTCCGCCGCTTCGGTCCCGGCGAACGAGGAGTGGAGACCTCAGGTCGCTGAGCCAATTGAGCAACAGGTCACAGTCGCACAGCGACCTTGGCCTTGACCCTGGCCAAGACAGCCCAGCTAGCCCAGCCCCAGCCCCGGCTCCAGCTGCAGCTGCAGCTGCAAGTGGCTCCCCAGCCTCCGCAGCAAACAGGCCTACAACACCAACCCGGTCCCCAACCTCATCCAACCTGAAGAAGGCTACAACAACTCCTGCCGCCGCCCAAACAAATCTCAATCCTGTTGCCAATGAAGGCCGTGTCCGCGCCAAGGACATGGCCGATGTTTACGTAAGTCGGAAATTATCATTTCTCCGCCTGCAGTTCATCCCATTGTCAACTATCTGACTGATACAATTATCACCAGGATGGTTTCGGTGAAGGCCGCATGGGCTCACCCCGCTCACCTACTCGACCGCACAGCATGCGTCGCCGTCAGAGCATGCAGGTCCTCGAGCTCGAGTCTCGAGTAGAACAATTGATCGCCGAGAATCGGGCACTGCATGAAGCAAGCTCCCAGGCACAGCTGCATACCACCAGCCAGGCTACCAGCACACTTGCCGAGCGCGATACTGAAATCGAAGCCCTCAAACAATCCCTCGAGTTCATGCGAAGGGAGATCCAGAGATTGACCGAAGTCAATGAGGGCCTGAACAGTGCTATCCAACAAACAGCTGTCCAGTACGATGATAGATACCGCCTTCTCGAATCGCAATATGCAGAGGCTACGAGGCAGCTGCACGAGTATGGAAGCCGCCACGACATGCATGCCCATCTAGATCGGACCTTAGAAGAGAAGGATGAAGAGATAAGGAGCCTTCGTGAGGAACTCGAGGATACCAAAGAGCAGATCCGGGAGATGCAGGCGAAGATACTGGCCAACAAGTCGGCCGACAGCGATTTCCTCCGTATCAAGGATGTTGACTACTTCGATCACCGCTGTCAGCAACTCTGCTCGCACGTGCAGCAGTGGGTCCTGCGCTTCTCCAAGTTCTCTGACATGCGCGCCTGCCGCTTGACGAGCGAGCTAAACGATGAAAAGATCATCGACCGCCTTGACAATGCTGTTCTCGACGGATCAAACGTTGACCATTATCTCAACGATCGGGTTAGGCGTCGCGATGTCTTCATGTCAGTGACAATGACCATGATTTGGGAATTTGTATTCACCCGCTATTTGTTCGGTATGGATCGCGAACAAAGACAGAAGCTCAAGACGCTGGAGAAACTGCTCCTCGAGGTCGGCCCCACGCAAGCAGTGCGCCAATGGCGTGCTGTGACACTAACACTACTGGCCAAAAGGGAGTCCTTCAAGGACCAGCGCGACCAGGACACGGAAGCCGTCGTCCAGGCCATCTTCCAAACATTAACCATGATTCTCCCTCCTCCGTCCAACCTGGAGGATCAAATCCAGAACCAGCTGCGCAAGGTCATGCGCGAGGCCGTCGACCTCAGCATCGAGATGCGCACCCAGCGCGCCGAGTACATGATGCTGCCGCCGATGCAGCCCGAGTACGATGCTAACGGAGACCTGGCCGAGCCGCACCCTTTCAACGCGGCTCTAATGAACGAGCGAGGGTCGCGGGGTGACAAGACCGCCGAGGAACTCGAGGCCGAAGGTGCCATCGTGCGAGTGGTGCTGTTCCCGCTCGTCGTCAAGAAGGGCGACGATGACGGCGTGGGCGATGACGAGATTGTCGTTTGCCCCGCACAGGTCATCGTTGCCAAATTGCACCATAAGAGCAGGCATCCCTACAACGCGCCGTCATCGGATGCCGGTGGGGCGAGTCTCCTCCATAGAGGCAGCCCATCGACAGGACATAGTCACAGTAGAAGTAATGTGAGCATGAGGGATGTGGGAGGTATGGAGGGAGCAATCTGATGATTTACGAAATGATGAAACGCAAAGGGAGAGGATTAGAACAGAATATGCATATGTGGTAGCAGTGGTGGTTATATGATGAGACATGAAATGATTTTTTGAGATATCCTTATTCCGGAAGACAGTGGTTCCAGGAATGTATTTGTCTTGATTTCATTTCCATTGTCGAATCCTATTCTGGAGAAGTGAAGAGAAAATAGCCTTTAGGATGAGAGCTTTGATGAACTGAATGGAAATTGATTATGTATGTTCTTTGAGCCACCTGCCTTACTTACGATGCCGGGAGTACGTGGATACTCCAGCCTATATCAGACTGAAGTACTTCGACCGTAAAAACCAGCAGTCAGCAGGTCTGCTAGTTGTGCCCCCCTCTAGTAGGCCCTCCCTCACATCGACTCTGGTGCTGAGACGATTGTGACCAGTCACTATCATTGGCTACCCCAATAGCAACCGAATCCGCGAAGCCAACAAAATTCCCGGTCTGGGGGTCATATGGGAACAGAGCATTGATGGCGTCTTCCTGGTAGTTGGACTGATCGATGTTAGATATGCTGAACGCACTTGGCGAACCTTCGACCCCACCACTTACCCATTCGCCATCCATCACGTTATTTATGGCGGCGGCCCCGCTGCGGCCACCTGAACCCGCCGGTGGTATCACGGCCGCCAAGCCAGCCGCGCCTCCATGCCTCTGAGCGGTGCCGACGACTGACCCACCGTCGCTGCTCGAGCCCCCGGGGCTTTCAGGGTTCAGTGGCGGTGGCGGTGGTAGACCCCAGAGACCTGCCATCATGATACTAGGGACCGGCGTATCCTGTTGTGACGGAGGAATCAGTGAGGGTCTTGACCTGGAGATACTTGATCGATTCTGCTGCTGCTGCTGCTGCGGTGGCAGGGCCGTATCTGGGGAGGTCATCCAAGTATGGGACTTCATCCCTTGATCCTCCTCCAACGATTTGTGCCGGATGTCTCCTCGCGGTTGCAGCGTTGGCTGCTGGTCCGGCGGTGTGGCCGGCTGAGGACCCCCTCTTCCACCAGCTCCTCGAGCATCCTCCATCTGCACAGCCTGTTGGGCCAGGTTTGCCGTGGCGGTCCAGGTCGGCGCCCTTGTCTTTCTCATGCTCAAGTACATGCCCATCTTACCCATGATTTCCGTCAGGATTTGTCTCCCCTTCCCGTCGTTCGGCAGATGGCTATCCAGTCCGAAAACGTAGTCCAAACACGCCCAGATCCTATTTGCCTCCTTGTGGTTGGGATGGTAGAACATCTCCGTCGCCAGTATCAAGGAGGATTGGTACTGTTGATAGGCGCCGCTGTACCATCTCCAGGGACGGAACGCTGGGTCCGTATCGAGCTGGATGGCGATCTCGATGATCATGATGCCGCTCATGATCAGGACAGATCGCAGCCGCTGCGGCATCGGATTGGAGGTGTTCGCGTAGTAAGGGTGGAGGATCATGAGGTGCAGCCGGTACAGAAGCAGATGCATAACCAACTTCGCGTACCGCTGGAAGGGAACTCGCTCGTCGAGGGATCGGTCGTACTTTTCGAGCATGCGCTTGCGAAAGTCCTCGATCTTGGTAAGAACCTGTGTTAGCGTGATCTTGCGAGCCTCAAGTTTCCGCCGGTCAGCCCAGATTATGCGCATCATCTCGTTGATCTCGAAGCGGATCAGGGAAAACAGAGTCGAAGTCCAATCTTCAGCTGGCCGCGGCGCGTTCATGAGCTGATCTTCTTCGCAATTGTCAGGTAGACAGGTATCGTAGTCTTCCCTCCTGATTGCAGGCTTTGGGCCCTGGGCTTCGCAGGTTCGGATGTCCAGGAAGCAAAGCTGATGCCAGATCAGTCGTCGAACATGGGTCTCCAGGGTGTTGAGGTTATATGCTTTGCTGCCGTCCCGGTGTAAGCCCATGCACTCTGCCATCCTGACTGCAGCACCGACAAGCACAGAATGTGCTCGAGATACCTCCTCTCGACATAGTGGGATCTTGTTCTTGTCAGTACAGCCCCCATCTCTCTTGGTCCAAGTTTGCTATCGTTCGTCCACGCAGGTTGCTTACCAAGTACATGACGAATGCCTGCATAGCCTCCACGCTCGTCGTCCTTAAGAAGTTGGCTTTGCTGAGGGCTGTCTCAGTCCCAACCTTCATGTTTTCGATCAGTTTCCCTCTGGCCAGACCAAGCTCTTTGTTTATCACCGACTCGTCCATGGCTACAGCAGCGCTGAGCCAAGCCGCAAAAACTACAGCTTGAACCGACGCTCGAGGCTCATAGCCGGCCGTGGCCTCTTCCCAAAAGCTCTCATATCGCACCTCAAACGATTTCCTGTGTATACAACGTGCTATTGGATGTACAGCCTCGAAATAGTGCTCCAGCAGACGATCCCCGGCCGGCTTTGTAGGGAGGAACTGCAGCAGCGACGGGGACTGCACAAACTGTCCGAAGAAGACGCCGCTCGTAGGCGGTATATACGACGCACCAGGCCGTAGGAAGTCGGGGAGGGTTTGATCGGAGCCATTCGAAGTAGAAAAGGGACCCGATTGACTCGACGGTCCAGGGCTCAATTCGGGTAGCATCAGACCAGGTGGAAAGAGCCCAGCACCCACTTGTGCTATCCCGCTGGACAAGCCGGTTTCGATCTGTTGTGCCTGTCAGTCTTCTTTACGCACAAACGAGAAGCAAAAAAGACGGGTTTGCTGTAATAGTTATAAGGTGGTGCCCTTTGATACTCGAGAGTCAATGTGAAAAGGGACTCAAGCATGGTCATTAGCCGGGGCAAAATATTCTCAGAGCACATACCTCTTCAGATATTCTTGGCCGGTTCAAGCCACCAATCTTCTCTGTTAGCCGCATCTTGCCTACTTGCACTCCCAAATCCATAATATCATCAGTGCTGTCCGCATCGTCCTCATACGTCAGGTCGAGGGTTACCATAGGCGTGATTTCCAGGTCTCGCTCCTCATCAAACTCGCCCTCAACGTCGTCCGCCAGAATCCTCTGCTGGTAGAAGCCACGGGACCCGCACTTGGCCACGTCTCTCTCCAGTTGCCGCTCCAGGGAGCCCACCTTCTCCTTGATCTCGGTCAGCCGCAGCTGGCTGGCCTCGTCGAGTTTTGGACCGAGATACAGGCAGTCGCGTGAGAACTTCAGGCAGTTGGTGCAAGGGTTGGACTTATTGCATCGGAGCTTGCGGCGACGGCATTCTAGGCACGATGTGATCATTCGCATCCTCCGCCGGATTGGCTTCGTAGCACCGCCGCTACCAGGTGCTGGTCCCGGGTAGACTTGCTGCTGGGGAATTTGCGGTAGGTGCTGTTGGTAGTTGCGAGCTGTTCCGGCCATGACACCACTGATCGAGGCTCCAGATTGCATACTATTCGAAGAAGATCCTCCGCCGCTCTGGCAACCAGACATCGCCATGCTACCCTCCATAGAGTCGCACCCGCTTTGTTTGGCACCATGAAAGCTGCAATTACCACCATAAGGCGGGAACACTGAGCTAGACTGATAGGCTGGTAGTCGGGACGACGAAGTCGGACTGTTCCGATGAGCCAGAGACGGGTCGCTGCTTGCCATCGAATCTCGATTTTGCCAATGAGACAGCAGCGGTGAAGAGTAGAGTCGAGGTTCCAGCAGGGTATGGGCCAGGGAGTATACAATCGGCTGATGGGTTAGCTGTTCTCGCAAATGTAAATACGGTGTCGAGGTATCTACAGCTTCGATATTGAACACGGTCTGCCAGGCCCTATCTATCTCAATATCAAGAGCACAGGGTCGGTGCCACGTCGACAAGCGTCGAGGGTTTCTACAGCGAAGGAAGGCGATATGGCAGGAAGAGCGTGCTGGCGCTGTTGATATTGTCAGTACAACCGTGCCAGGCGACCTACTGCGGCGGTAAATGATGCTCGGGCCGAAAGCAGGGCTGAGACCAAGGGGCTGGTTGTTGTATGTTCAACACGCTGCTTGGATTCCACTTGACTTACGAATGATAGTCTCTTCATGTATGGCCGGCAGTTTCTGGGGGACAGGCTCAGTTTCCCTTGTTCGACTGGATCGAAGCACATGCCACTGGCACACAGCACCCATGTGAGGTAGGCAGGGATTAGATCGCAAGAGAACAGGATGATAACGATCTCAGAATGAGACACTCTAAGACGGGCACAGTACTGTTGACCGGCCTCCAATCGCAAATACCCGCGGTCGATTCTCGGCGCACGGGAACATGCAGCCAAAGCAACAGCATACGAATGGGGGTACTTTGTTCCTCCCCAAGGCTATACAGATACCTCTCTGTCTCTCTACAGGGTGGCACCCTATACGTTCTGTGCATGCTGCGCCGACTAAGAGGCTGAGTACCGGAGGACAGGGTGTCACGATGAGTATGGACGCTACAGAATCCTCGTCACCATCGGAGAGGACGATTCACGATCCGTGTAGGACAGTGGGATGTTCACATTGTCATCGAGTACTGCCCTCATGGCATCCGTTCCCACTGTCCAACGTTTCGACGCGTGACTGTTTTCCGTCGATGCCGCTTCCTGTGATTCCACCAGTCCTCTGGGTTAGAAAAAGACCTGGCTAGCAGCATCGCAAGCCGCATCAAATGGGTCCATGCAGAGAATAATAGCCAACAGGACAATAATGACAAACTCCAGTGTTATTGCAGTCCCAATGTGCTGGGAGGAGCGAAGAATATCATTTGCTGCGGAAACACCTTACTTGACCTGAACATTTGGGTGGACCGCATCATCTCAGATAAGGTGAAAGGTGTCCCGTCCTGCGGCCAGCCAGGCCAGACTGGAGTGCGGTGCTTAGTATCTCTGGGCGTGCGCTGCCCGGCAAAAGATATCCAGGGCAGTGGTTGGCTCCGCGCTGGCGAGCCAGCAAATCCTGTGTGACACTATCTCCGTGCAACGTCTATCCTTCAGTCTTGTCAAGCTTTTTCAATCTCCTCTCATGTCTGTATAGGTTCTGTTGCAGGACCGTCGGGTCCACCAACCGCGAATACGTTCGCAAGGCCTTCCCTCCGAAACAACGGCGATATATTGAGCTCGTCCATCTATGAGCTCAACTTCGTTGCAAGGCCGTTCACAACTGCTCATGACTGAAGCCCATGTCATTATGTTAGTTGGTGACAATGCCCATTCCGAGCGGTACGACCCTCTCAGGCTGGCGACACAATAGCAAACTGCTTGTCCGATGGTGCTCCTTTCTCGTGGAAAACGCTTTTGCTTTTATTCATCTAAAAAGACACATTAAGGTCGATTTTCGGCTGGTGTGAGTCTTTCAAGCAGGACCCAAGAATGTCACCGTCGTACGGGCGTCCTTGCTCTCTAGCGGGACAAGTCTTAGCCTCAGCCTGATGCGAATACTCCAACATCTCATGCGGCTGCCGAGCAAGGACCGTGGTCTCATGCTCTACTAACCTTTCCTTCGCCTTGAGCCGACACAATTGCTTTGTCCGTAACCGATTCTTAGGCACATGGTACCTCCATAGTGGCCAGGCTTTTCCTTGATGCGGGCCACCGTACTTCTGCCGAATCGTGGGACATTGCTGTCCCAATTGCTCCCTTGTGCTTGTGAGCGCGTCGCGCCCTCGGCGCCAATTCGCCTCGCGGCGGCGTCTCAGTGTCATCCCCACTTGGGCACAAGCCTCCTCGCCGAGTTGCTCGTAGATGACACCCAAGTACCATTTAAGTCGCTCCGTGCTGCCGCGATCGCCTCGATCCAGCACTAGCGTTACGACTGCAGTGAGGCTCGATAAATCTCGAGCTGTAAGAAACCCCTGCACTTTGGCCAGGAACTTGGTGAAACTAGCAACGTAACTGATCTTTTGCCTTTCCGCCAGATGAGGTGCGCCAGTGAGGAGTTTTAGGCTGGATTTGATCCTTGAGATCCGCCGGGCTTCCTTGATTGACAACTTGTGAGAAGTCGGGAGCTTGTTACCGGCGGTCTGCCTCTGTAGCAGCTGCTTGTTGAGTTGCCCATGAGACGTGTAGATCTTTTGCTCGAGGTCACTACTATCTGGTCTTGGCCCCAGCATTTTTTCTGCAATGGTAAGCGGATCGATCAAGGGATACTTCCACTCGCGGCTGAATTGCGCAAAAAACTTTTCCCAGAAAGCCGGCCACCAGAAATTATGCTCTTTGCCCGTCCGCTTGATAAGCACATCGTGCAGTAATAGGGCGACGCGAACGTCATTCGAGGTCCAAGCCAATCTCTGCAGAAAGCCAGGACTAATGCCGTCGGATTCGGAGAGCGATAAAACCTGTTTGATGAGCGTCTTAGCCCCAACCCGAAGCCGCACGAAGCTCCAGAGGTTCCAGAGAAGAACCGCACATTGCTCTGGAGGATGGTTGGCGTTGATCGCAGAAGCAAGTGCAGCGAAAGCTACGGAGTCGTCGCTACCCCTGGTTTTGGTCCAATAAAGGAAAGTCTTTCGCTTGCTTGCCAGAAGCCCTTGGCTGTCCCAGTGAAGCAATAAAAGGTCGCAGAGCTCGATATGAGATAAGGCCGCACGTCCGCGTTTTGGGAACAACTGCAGTAACTGTTTGAATCGAGCATGTCCAACGCTGGGCAGACGAGCCAGTATCTGAAGCCAATTGTAGTGTGCCCTGGTCCAACGAACCCTGGGCTTACCCAAGAGCCTTGTAGCAATGACGAAAAGAGATCGATGTATCCGGGGGTCATGATTCTTTAAAGCCTCCGCAACCTTTCTAACCAGTACCCTGTCGTCCGACATCAGATGCGCTGCCTTGAGTGTGAACCGTTGGGATTTTTCATGTAGCTTTTTAGCAACATCCATATGAGCTTTGGCGATTCCAACTCCACCGACGGTCATGTCTGATTTGAGGGTCAGGTCTGATTTGAGGGTCAAATCTGATTTGATGGTGTTGGAAAGTACGTCGACTCGCCCAGACCAAACCGAGGCTAGTTCTAACATATGGGAAGCCTCGGACGAATATTGCTTATCTGGCTTTCCGTGAATCTTCGAGTCTTGCCATAGCTTGAAATAAGCGTGGAGCACGTTCAACACAGCCCCCCTAGTCCTGAACCGGCATCTGGCGGGCATAATTCCCATGGCTATGGCAAAAAGCTCAGCTGATGTTTCCCCGATCTCCTGGCGCGCCAGATGCTTCAACAAGATGATCCAGAGCCTAGGTTTTGAGGTCAAGAAACCGGGATTCAACTGCTTTGCCGCACTCAATCCTTGGATCACGGCGGACAAAAGGGGTAAATGGGAGGCTCCCTTGAGCTGCTCTGGCAGGTCTCGACCAGCACGTATCAAGACACGCCTGGCCAACATATAGATGACAAGAACCTGTGTCCCTCGGAGCTGGCCAAGCGCTATCTCCCGCTGCAGTAGGCGTAAGAAGCTCTGGAATCTCTTGTTGAATTCCTTGCCTGTCCTGAACTTGACGTTGTACAAGGCCTGTAAGCCCTCGCCCGCAAGCGAGCCCATGTTGCTTGAAATTTCCGGTACGACATTCTCTTTGACGACATCTAGTCGTTCCGAAGCAGATATCTTTGGAGTTTTCGGCAATTCGGAGGATTCGAGAGGGGCCTTCGACATCAATGACGGTTCGGGCTCGACCTCTTGCTGAGGCAACTGAGGCAAGAGGGATGGGGGCTTCGGCGGCTCCCATGTCCATTTCATCCTATCCGGGGCATTTGGGAGCGCCCATACTGGCAACGTGCCCACCGATTGGAACGAGTTGATCTCAGTCATCCGCCTCCTTCCATGCCGCTGGCGATGGTAAAACGGGCCAGGTACCGAACTGACCGCCCGTCTATTCGCCCCAGTAACGTTGAGATATCGTTGAAATGCTCGACTGAGAACATCGTCCGTCACCCAAACGGCCTCAATGGGCGCGTTGGTGCGGCTATGGATAGCTCGGCAGCATCGTGAAGTCGGTCTAGGAGGCATGGGATGACGGCCAACGGACCCTCCAAATCATCGTAGTCCTCTGGTTATCTGCCTCTCCACCAATCTCCTCATCTGTACGGTGGGTGTTGCTGCCGTTGGTCAATTGGTCCGGACGAGGTTGGTTATGTGGTTGCCTCTTCTGTTCTGGCATATATCGAGGGTGCATTCGAGGCCAAGCTCTGGTGGTCCGTGCTGCCGGAGTTAAAAGGTACTGTAGATCGGCTGTACCACAGTACCTAGTTCAGTACCTACCCCACTGACGAAAGCCGTAGATATCTACAAGGAACCTTGGAATGCAATTGACGTCCAGTCCTCACGGCGGGGTAAACCTGCACATTCTCATCAACCTTACCACAACATCCAAAATGGGGCAGTTTGAACCGTTGCAGAATGACCTGATCCTCAGGGCAGCATGGGGCAAGTCGAAGTTCTGCGAACAAATCGTCCCAATGCCTGACGCTAACATTTACCACAGGCCAGAAAGTTGAGCGGCCGCCCGTCTGGGTGATGCGCCAAGGTACATATTGCACGACCCCGAACACTTGTGGCCCTTGAAAGACACCCTGTGGGCAACGACCTCGGTAGCTGATATCTGAGCAACATGAAAAAGCCGGCCGATACCTCCCCGAATACCACGAAGCGAAAGGCAACCGCGACTTCTTCGAGTGCTGCCGCGATCCTGAGGTCGCCTCGACCTTGACGCTGCAACCGGTCGAGCGATTCGCCGGTCTCCTCGACGCGGCCATCATCTTCTCCGACATCCTTGTGATACCCCAGGCCATGGGCATGGTCGTCGAGATGGTGGACAAGAAGGGCCCACACTTCCCGGAGCCGCTCAAGTCTCCCGAGGACAAGCAGTACACCGAGGTCTTGGGGCGTCATGTCGATGTTGCCAAGGAGCTGGACTACGTATACAAGGCCATTACACTGACGCGGCAGAAGCTCAAGGGAAGGGTGCCGCTGATTGGGTTCTGCGGTGCCCCCTGGACGTTGTTGTGTTATATGGTCGAGGGCGGCGGCACCAAGCTGTTCAAGGAGAGCAAGACATGGGTCTACAAGCACTCCGAGGCGGCGAAGGCGTTGTTGCAGAAGATCTCGGAGCTTTGCGTTGACCACCTTGCCTTGCAGGTCCAAGCAGGTGCTCAGGTACGTCTGGCTAGGACCCACTCCTGCAACTGCGGCTGACGTGAAGTAGCTCGTTCAAGTATTTGACTCGTGGGCCGGTGAATTGTCGCCAGCCACCTTCGATGAGTTCTCAGCGCCGTACCTGAAGTACATCTCCGAGCATCTCCCGAAGAAGCTCAAGGAATTGGGCCTCGAGCCAGTGCCCATGATTGTCTACCCTAAAGGTGCCTGGTATGCTCTGGATGCGATGTGCGATTCAGACTACAATGTTGTCGGTCTGGATTGGCTTTACGACCCGGCCGATGCGTCAAAGGTACGTGGCGACCGGAAGATAGTGCTCCAAGGAAACGCAGACCCTGGTGTCTTGTACGGCTCTCACGAGTCAATAACGAAAACCGTCAAGAATATGGTAGAAGGATTCCGCTGGGCTGAGAAGAAGCAGGGCTGGATCGTGAACCTCGGGCACGGTATCACTCCATTCGTCAACCCAGACGACCTGAAATTTTTCTTCCAAGAAGTCCACCGACAGACTCTGGCTGCTTGAGGTTGTTAGCCTTGTCAGTACGAAGATCAAAAGTCATTATATGCTGCCGGG
>LKEB01000001.1:1128348-1170523 GCA_003795295.1 Cytospora leucostoma | reverse complement strand
CTGGTTTCTGAAAATATCGCTCGGCATCCCGTCAGGGATAAGTGTAGCATTAGACAGAGCATGAAGTTTCCATCACGACTCAGTGAATTATGGTATGCTATCAAATTCTATGACCGTCCTGTGTATTTTCCGTCAGCAAATAGTCGAGCCTGAGAACATGTGAGGAACTGATGGAACTTACCAACTCGTTCTCCAACCCTTCTCGGCCCCAGAACTCTTGCAAACCGCCTGGCTTTGGATGTTATTAACGTGTACATCGGCCGAGCCTATAACTACGTCAGCTCAAAGGATCCATCTAGCAAACAATAAGGCAATCTCACCCCAGCCGTCATCCCCAAAGCTGTGTTCTCGGAACACCTTCGAAGTAAGCGCCTTGGCGATCCCCTTGCCACGGTACGCTTCCTCGACATGCAAAGTCGACAGCGTCCCAGCCACCCCCATGAAGGCCCATGCCACCAACGTCCCCTCTGCATCCCTGATTACCACGCTCGGCTCACTCATCAAGGTTGCCTCAATCTTGGGGATCTTGGTCCTCGAGGCAATGAGCGGGCAGTCCTCCTTCTTGACAACATCCCATCTCAGCCCATGCTCCCTGTACCCTTCCCCTTGCAGGCTCATCAGCCCTTCCGACAAGACAGGGAGCCTCTCCAGCCTGAATAGCCAGACATCATGCGGATTCCAATAACTACTCGTAAAGCCTCGTCTCTCACACAGGAGTTGATATATCGCCTGGTTGAAACCCCCTACCATGACGCCATAGTCACGGTGGAGCTTGTGAGCCCCAGAGGAGAGCGTTGACTCGGCGACGGCCTTGAGGCGCCGGAAGAGCGCAACAATGATATCTAGGACGCGCTCTACCTCGTCCTCGGCTAGACCATTCAGATCCTCGTAGTCTTCGAGCGTGGAGTAGAAGTACATTTCCGTCTCGGGGCCTTTGGAGAGATCTAGGTAGGCCGCGGCGAAGTGGCCCCGCCCTGTGCTCCCGGGTGGACCATCCGGATCGGATGCGAAGAGAAAGTGGGCGTTTTCTGTTGTGTCCTGCGGGAACTGGGAGAATTGGAGCCGCCGCAAGAGCGTGATCGCATGTGGGAGATGGTCGTTGAGGAAAGCGAAGTCGGCATCATGAATGGGGGTCCGAGAATCGGTGACCACCGGTGCCATCGTGAGAATCTGACTGAGGCTTGCAGCACCAGCTCACTTTGAGTACTTGGCTTGTCTCAATTCAGTCATAGCAAAGTTGTAAAACTACTCTGAGGGTGACTATATAGAGACGGAAGGACTGTGCCTTCTTTACAGCGAATGGGTGGGTTTGGTGCCCAGCATTTCATGCACAGTACTTCTGTGGGTCAACGCAATTCCACATCCACTCGGTCATGTTTTGAGGCCCTTGTTTCCGTACTCATAGTTCGATAGAAAACCATTTGATCATCCCAAGCCCTCAACGACCAGCTATACCTCATATGATCTGCGTGAGAATATAAAAATGGAGAGCCAGCTCCGACAAACCAGAATAAAACCGTGACCGTGAACGCCGCACCTGCCAACGTGGGTATACATCATCCGAGGCTTCGGCCAGCCCCATTAACCTGCCTTGCAATTATTCCTCAACCGTGCATACCGGTAGAATCGCCACCTCTTGTGCGTGTCTCACATGAACCGACATCGATGCAACCTCTACTTGCTCTCGTGCTTCTCGTGCTTCTCGTGCTTGCTCTCGTGCTTGTCCTTCTTGCCAAACAGCAGCGCTTTACCCTTGGCTGCAAAGCCCTCCGCCTTGTCCTCGATCGTACTATCGGTATCGAGGTGGGCCTGCTCTCCCTCCTGGAAAAAGTTACCGGCACCACCTCTGCCACTATGGGCTGCGCCGTGGCTATCTTGTCGAGTGACACTGTGACCATCCATGTCAGAGCCCTTCTTGGTCAGGCTGTGCAAGCCAGCTTGCCACAAGGGGAACAACTCACGGTCCAACGTCCTGACGAGCCCGAGTTGTCACTGGGTCGTCGTTCTTGGCCATATTGCCCTGGCCACCACTAAAGTTTCGGGGTTAGTATGTCTTTCGTTTGACTCTCCTTGAAGACTGGACCACCCGAAGCTTGTAAGGCTCGTGAGTCGTGCTTCATTGGCCTCCCAAGCTACGGTCTAAACACCGGCTAAAAAGATAAGGGAATCGACGCACCGGCCTGTTGTCACCATTGATGTCTTCAGAGTAGGTGTGACAAGATCCTTGGTGTGTAGTGGTGGGGACTTGGACGATGAGACCATGTTGCCGGCACCGCCACGCCCCAGGCTCGTAAAACCGTTGCCGCCGCTCATTGCGTCCAGTTGTGATAGAAGCTGCGTCTCGAGGGGCGTCCCCGAATGTCCTGAGAAGCTCAACGCTCTTGCCCGTCCGTTTGGACAGCGATGATAATTCGAATAATTCTAGAGGCTTTCCGTCAACAGCAAGCAAACGAAGTCTTGCAGAACGGCGAGGATCTAACGTGAAAACGGACAGGGGCGAATCGATGTGGTCTCGAGAGACTCTGGAGAGTGTCAGACAAAGGGAGGGTGACAGGTTTTATGCGATGACTGAGTCGTGCGAACGCTGCTGTGTTTCTGACGATCTCCAGACTACGCAGACTTGGCGAACGATAACGATGTGTCTCTGGAATTTGATGAGCAGATACTGCCTAGGTACTGATAGTAAACTGAGATAGCACAGAAATTGATGAGTCGAAGGAAAAGTTTTCCTTCAGGGAAGGGGGACCCTGCCTGGACCGTCCCTTCCCTTTCCCTCCTTCCCTTTGAGCCTGCAGTCTGAACTCTGGGGAAACAGGCCCAGTGCCAATCCACCTGTGTGTGCCTGTGCGCTTGTGCGCCTGACATCACTTACGTCTCTCGCCCAAGAACATGTGTATCTGCGACTCCGAACCTTGGAGGGACAAAAGGCGTTGGTTCCGGGCTTGGCTGAGGTTACGATAGGCAAACGGAAACGTAATAAGAATTCCTGGAGCCAGACACGCGGGCCGTTGCCGACCTACAGATCCGTTACCTAGCTCGACTAGGCCATCCCCCGAGACATGTGAGATTCTTGCGACATCAAACAACAGCTGACAAGCACTACAAGCCACGGGGCTCTCTTCTGATCGAATACCTACCTAGGCAAGTCTTATCGCATTGGAAGTAGGCCTTGGAACTTATGATGCACTCTACTTTCTGTCGATGAAATGGGCAAAGATTGTGAGATTGTGAAGCGTGAAAAACTAGGGTTTTCGCGTCTGCACCTTTGAGGCACCTACCGTAGTATCAAATTACTTACACAGCTAGGTACATCCAAGGTGAGGTAGGGCTGAAGCGGTCGCTCTCGCCAACGGTTCCTTGCCTCGCATTCCCAATACACACCCAAACACCTCGACAAGTCACTTGGACAGTACTGTATACCTAGGTAGTCTACTATCGAATGGCGCTACTATATATATTTCTGAAAATCTGGCAAGGTCGGGCCCACCCTACCAACAGTACCGTGTCTAGGTGATGATCAGGTGTGCTTGGAAAGGCCCAGCTTGACCTATTGTTTCTGTCTCAGCAACCACGTGAGGTAGGCTTTCGTCTTCAAGCCTGGGAATGAAGTTGCTGGGATCACATCAATTTGCAAGCCCTTACACTGAAGTGACGTCGGAGAATTGAAATATCCACTTGGGAGGGGAGGGGGGTGGTTCATCCACCAGTTGACTCGAGTTGACTCGGTCGCCCGTCCGAGACTCCTTGGCTGATGACTCCACCCTCACGAGGAACATTAGGGGTCCTGTCGGTCAACCATCAATAGATTTTCGCTCTCTCCCGTACCGTCTTCGCTCAGCTGCATTTCCCTGGGTAACGTAGCTTGCTATCACAGATCACGAGTATGCTCATACTCGCTTCAGGGGAACACTGTCATCAGCATGTCCTCTTCAGCAGGCACAGAGACGTCGTCCAATAGTAGTGTTGGAGAGAACATAAACAACGGTCACAGAGGGTTGCCCTCCTAGGCAGGCAATGTCAAGCTCAAGGTATCACCCAGGGCGAAAGGGCCATGCTGTTGACTAAGAATTATTCAGTTGAAGGAACGCTGTGCTAAATGGACCGCTTTTCGGTGATTCGGGCGAACACGACATATAAAAGAGCAAACAGGTCTCCCGCCCGGATACCGGAGCGATATCAACCCTCGTCGTTGACGAGGACGCCGTATCCTGGCCCAAAACAACGCACCGGGACATGATATAGCCGCAGCCGTCGTGATGAAATCTTCCAGACTTTCTATCAGACAGAGGGCCACAGAGACTTGATGTCGAGGTCTCACGTCCAGGTGGCCAGCCAGAAAAGTCGACGTGTATATTTGGTCACAGCCCTCATTTTTAGCGGTGCACTTCGTCATCATCGTCGTCGTCAAGCATCGAAAGGGCTTTTATCGTCATTGCAAGTGTCTGCGAGAGAGCCTAGTCGTCATCGTCGTCGTCGTCGCCACCGCCTTTGCCTCCTTCCTTTCTTATCGGGATCTTGATGCCCTGCTGTGCGAAGCACTTGCTGAGTTCCGTGCTGTCGCAAACGCCTGGAAACTTCTTGGCCGAATAGACCTGGAAGACGTCGCTGAAGACAGAAGCCAGGATTGGCGCCTTGCCCGTCTTGACAGGCACATCGCCCTTTTGGTCAGCCGCAGGCTTGACGTCGACGAAGGAGAAGCGGAGCCTAAACACAGCTATCAGTAAAAACATTGCATTGGCTCTGTAAAACATATCGTTCTGTGGGGATTTACCTGAATGACCCCTCAGTCCGGACACTTAAGTCCTGTACAACGAACCAGATGCCGATCTTGTCTTTCGTATCGTGCAGCCGAAAAGCACTGCCAGCACAGTTTCCAATAAGATTTCTCGTGAACATGCCTTGGATGCTCGAACTGGGTGCCCCTCCAATAGACAGCCTCTGAGGACCGCCCATACCTGGTTCATAGACCTGAGGTGGCCTGTACATCGGCGTAAAGTCATTGGAGTATCCGTAGGAGGGCTGCCCAAAACCGTTGGATGATGATGTCGAGTAGTTTTGAACTGGAAGACGTCAGTCTAAGTATTCAACCGCAACATGCTCCTGAGAGCCATGTCCATAGGGATCGGTGGGGCTCTACCTTGGCCATATTGATTCTGCGCATAAGGACTGACTGGAGGTTGGTGCTGACTGTACAAAGTCATCTGACTAGGATGCGATGGAGGGTAGGGAGCAATATTAGCAGCCCGGTAAGGCATCGTCTCAAGGTTGTTGAAGGACTCGTGAATTGTCGAGGATATCGCCGGCGTCGCGGTCGTACTTCTTACAAGATTCACCTCTCGTGTTCCATTTTCGTCCCATAGATCAACCGTTACCACATACTGGGCAAAATCGATAGTGCTACAACAGTGTTAACGTCTTCAGCCCTTGATGCCCATCTCTCATACAGACACTTCCGGGGACTTACTTGACATCTACCTCTCTTCCGGTCTGCACATCAGTAACGACCAGTCGGATTGCTGGTGGTGGAGTGAGTGGCCTTCGGTCCTGTCATCATCATTAGCTTCATTTGTTCAAGGTAGCGCTTGAGAAGAGACAGATAAGGGCGCCTTACTTTATCTCCGAAACCACACATTCGGGCCCGTATAGGTTGTTGCTCTACCACGAGACTGTCGAGTCGGAGAATGCAGTTATCAGCCTTTCATATCCTACACATGCGGAACAAATCCACCGTGGCCTTGAGAATTCGCCCCGATGATTGAATGCCGACCGAAACAATGATAGCGAGAGGCTAGCATAGTATTGTCATTGGGCTAGGACTCACGCATATTTCCGACCATTGACAATGATAGACACTGGATCCAATTTGCTTACCCCCTCGCCTGCGGTAGCCCGGGACTGCGGCTGCGTTGAGGAGGTCGACGCTGGACTGGCCATCGATAGCTGCTGCTGATGCTGGGAAGGAGGTTGCTGCTGGTATGGCTGTTGTTGGTGTGGCGGTGGTGGTCGCTGTTGACTCTGGTGCTGCTGCTGTTGCGGCGACTGGCTCTGATATGGTTGCTGATGGTGCTGGTATGGCTGTTGCGGCTGGCTGTAATTTGGCGCGGCACCATATGGACCATTTCCATTATTAGACGACGCCATGGATGGCAGGGGCTGTGGCGGGGGATAGTTGCTGCTGTGAGAGAGGGGAGGAGCAGGCAATTGATGAGGGTAGTTGGGCGGCACCGCGCCATTTGGGCCCGGAGGCCGTGTGTATGAAGCCATGGCTATCTGTCACAGTAGACTATTGTCGGTCCAGATTAGAAGACAAGCTGCACGGAGAAGACTGAAAGGGTGATAGTGTTATTTTGGTCAACGACTTTCGGCTTGCCAACCGAAGAGTCTCAGATAGTATATGCGCGAGGAAGGTGAGAGGTCTCGATGATACCAGCACTTGAGTTGACCAGCATATGAGTGGCGCCGTCAGACCCACTGAAGCGGAGTTCGTGCCAGTGTTTTGAGCCTTGCGCAGCCGTACGCCGTTTCAGAGCGCCAGAAGTTTGACACCTCGCACCCACACAAAGGTGCCACGCAAGCGACGACGGTGCGGAGCTGGAGTTCTAAATTGCACCAGGTTCACAGGTTGCGATTACTCGGCGCGACGCAGTTTCGCGTTTCTGAGGAAGTGACGCACGTGGTTGAGATAAACGAGGCGTAGAATGTAAGAGTTTGTAGACCCGCAGCCACGTGAAGCGAATGTAGTGTTGAAGTCCTGAAGAAAGCGGCGGCCTGAGATTACTTGTATTCCAGGTTGTTATACGATGAGGCCACCGGGCCAACTGGCGAGATACTTGTGACGAAAGGCCAAATGGACCCAGCGAACGCAGGTTGCAGACGCTTGAGGGTAGTGGCATTTGACAGGCGCCCATCCCAGAGGCTAGCAGGTACCTAGCACCAGCGCAGCGCGCACGGCAGATTATATGGAGGGACTTGTGCTCCTGGTGGATATACATGCATTGCTGCATTGTCTTCGGCTGTGAAGCGGTAACTGGCAGTTAGAGCCAAGTAACCCGTACTGCTCGACCCTGCGCTAATGGAGCACTGGGGTATCGGGACCGCCCCGAACGACTGGGCTTGAGAACAGAGACTAATCAGGCTAGTCCCAATTCGGATATGCCATACACAATTGGGGCATCGGCGTGGTGGGATTGTATTTACTGAGAGGTGCATGCTCTGTGTGCACAATCTTATTTCTTGCAGCAAGGTTACCTAGGGATCCTCCGTTGGTATTTCTGGTAGCACTGGTCAATATGTAACAGCTCAGGGGCGTGGGACACGAAGTTGGACGGCGATAGGGAAGGACACCTGGAGCACTGATGCCTGCATCAAAGATCGTCCGCATGAACATTTGAAGTGTCCCTCCGTCAATGTTGCTTGAGGGCTCCACCAGAGATGGGTTTACACTGACACCAGTTGACGGGGCAGCGGCTGAGGGTAACGGCAGAAGGGGTCGAAGTGGAGTGGGCTCTGACAGGCTCACCTGGGTCAATTCTCAGAACGTTGAAGCTCATCATCGATTGTTGAATCGATGTTCCAGGAGCAAAATAGTGGGGAATACTGAAATCAACTCCATTGCTTGGCTCTGCAACCGTCCGATCGGAATCTATCACTTTCTTTCCAAGGTTGAAATCATCAGGGTCCGGCACATCGACTAAGATGACTTGTACAATCGATCTTTCTTCCTACGTGTTTTGTCGGTATTTGCACCGCGACGGCCAATCAAGATATGCGTACTTGGGTACCCAACCTGTCAGTCCTTTGTATAAGTCGAGTCCCAATATTAAAAGGATTGAACCACTCTTGCCGTCTTGCCACCTGAGCAACGCGGAAACTGCCAAGGACATAACCAATTTTCGAAACCGACGTCCTGTGTCACCCAGACGGAACCTGCGCAACATTTGAAGCCTGTGTACCCTAGGTGGTTGATGACCAACGCGGGGCTCCTTCAGCGGGAGTACCTAGGTATTCTTGTACATAAACTCCTCGCGCGTAGCAAAGCAAAGTCCCAATTCGCCGCCAATTCCCCATGCGGCATTCCGATCTGCAGCCACATCTTGACAAATGGCCCTGTGGGCCAAGCAGACTCGGCGAATTTCTCTGCTGGCCACTCGGAGCACCCTGTCGCTGCAGATAGGGCTATAACAGCTGCATATATAGTGTGCCCTTCAGCGAGCGATGGGACCCAACTCAGGCTGCGCGGAGAAACGGGTAGGAGGAACCAAGGCAAGTTGGATGTATACGCACACTAGACCCGTGCCGGTGCCCTACAGCTCGTCTCTCTCCAAGCAAGGCAAATCTTGGGAGCTCCAGTGTCTTCTGGTTTTCCGCGTACCTTGGTAGTTTTGAAGGCTCAGGGCCAAAGCGGAAATTCTATGTTTCGAGCGTTTGCACTCGGAAAATTCGACTGATGTCGACGATGCCTAGCAACTAGCAGACAGTTCCTCGACAAAGGTCACGGTTCGGCAAGAACCCGCTGGGCACCTCGTCAGTACTTTAATCTGAAGCGTCCTGTTAGTCAACGCCTACTTATATTATCTCCAATAGTCCAGTCAAGTCATCTCCCTAGGCTCGTCTACTCGCAAAAACAGTAGAGCTGAGCTCCATCTTGCAGATAATCAGTCATGTCAGCCATGAAATCCGGGCCGATGGGAACGGATGGCTTATCCTGGAGGTTCACCTTCTTCAAGCCAATCGATGGCAAGTCTTTCGAGAATCGTGTAGTGCTGGGCGCTGGGGCCAGACGCTGCCAGAGTATGATTGAACCGCCGGTCTGGAACAGGCTCATTTTTGGTTCAATATGAAGCTGCCAAGGGATGAGTTTTGATTGATTTTCCCGATAATGCCATCAAGCCGGTGAGGATTCGAGGTACATGTATGCCAAGGTAGTCTAAGTCCGGAGTCCGGAGGTGTTGATATTCACCAATTTACATGCTACAGTTGGTATCCTTGCCTTCAAGGAAATAATCGAACCGCCCTCAGTATTGCTCTCCCCGGGTCCAAATGTCAATTATCATATGTACGTATGCCAAGTGATTCCAGGAGCCACGGTGTTCTGGTGTTGAAGCCTGTCAGTCCACCTGTCCTTAGTTGCAGGCCTACGACAACGCAAGCTGGGAATAGTCTTGATTAGGTTGTCGCTTGTTAGAAATAGATCAATGTCTGCACTGAGATGGTTCCAAGGTTCCAAGGTTGTTATGTTACCTACTCAAGTGGCTGTGTACCTAGGTAAGATCGTAGGAGGAGTGGTGGGAAGACAGATATGGCCACGTGATCGCCCCGGGGACCCACAAGGCCGGGAGCTTTGAACCTTGAAGGCTGCACATGTGCACTGGCCAGACTGGCTGGGGCTTGCTGGGTGCAGTCAGGGGCCGCCACGTAAGTGCTTCCAGATCCATACAGATTTCAATCTTGATCCAAACGTGCCTGACGAACGAGACGATCGAGAGCCTGACAACCGCACTTTCCCATTCATCGCCAACTTGAAAGCCAATTCGCGCCGACAAGTCCACTTTATCAAGGTCTATTAGACTGTCACTCTCTTATTTTTAGTTTCACCTCCTGTCACTAGTCGAACTTTTGACCGTCGACCCAGTCGCTCGTCGACGAAAAGAGGCGCTGCCAATTGCCTCTTCCACCCTTCCAGCAACCACCAGCATTGCCAGAGACTTTGCTCTCTAATCTAATCCGCCACCTCGCCAGATCACGTCCCTCATCGACTGAATCGAGCCCTCGAGTTCTAGATACAACAACAAATCCCAAATCCGAAGAATTGATCTCCAAGATGTCACGCCTCCAGTTTCCCATCGACGCCCTGACTAGCAGGCTCCAGCTGGGAGACAGATTTAATAGCATCCGCTCTTCCTCGGTCTCTAGTCGTTTCGCCAACCTCCGCCCTGTCTCTGAGTTCCTCGACATCAAGCGGGTGTCGAAGCCAGAGAACTTTGCCGAAGTCCAGTCTCGCGTCAACTACAATCTGGGTCACTTTTCCAGCAATTATGCCGTCGTCTTCGTGATGCTCTGCATCTACGCCCTTCTTACCAACCCCTGGCTCCTGTTCGACATTATCTTCATTGTGGCCGGCATGTACGTTATCGGCAAGCTCAATGGCCAAGATCTCGAGATCGGCTCGACCCGCCTCACAACCTCCCAGCTTTACACCGGTCTCTACGTCATTGCGATCCCCATCGGTTTGATCTCTTCTCCTTTCAGCACCATCATGTGGCTGATTGGTGCCAGTGGTGTGGTCATCCTTGGCCACGCCTCGCTGTTGGACAAGCCACTGGAGGAGGCTTTTTCCGGGGAGGCGGTCTAAGTGGTCGGCCGCAAGCTCCCAAACGTACGCCCCAATGGGGAAGACCATCGAGGCGGGAGAGGGACCATGTAGCTGCGGGCTACAGGCAGGACTTATGGGCTAAGAGAGTGGAGGAACTCGACAGTGATGATGATATTGATACACAAGGCGTTGGTTTGATTTCTACGGGTGGACGTTTCGCAAGCGACCCACTTCGTTTTACTGGGATAGATTTGGGCGAAGGCACCGTCCGCTCCCGCAGGCGTTATGCTCATGAAGTGTCGGAGGATGACGAATCTTCGGACTCGGACCAAGACTCGGAATCCGGAAACGAGGACCCGGCTCGTCGGGAAAGGGAGGATGAACTGGCCGAGGCTGCCCTGCGTCGAATACGACGGGCTCAGGCCAAAGGCAAGCAGGAGGTCAAACTGAACAAGAAGGAGTTGGCTGCATTGGAACGACGGCAGAAGCGCATGCAAGCCGAGGCATCGGGCGAGAACAAGAAGAAGAAAAAGAAGGAGCAACGCTATGCCGTGCCTCTCTCGCAGCTTGGCCCTATATCGCAGAAAGGAGGCCGTTTGTCCAGAGCTACCGATGATGCCCTGCCTCAACACTCACCCCCGGAAGCGCTCGCAAGGACACAGGGAGGCAAAGTGGAACCACCCGTCGGCTGGTTTGCTCACCCTTCTTCCCGAGCCGATATTACCGACTCTCGCAGAGCCTTTGCCCAGACCTCGGATCGCTCAAGCAGTTTATCACCTTTTCATTATTCTTACGTTCAGCCGACCAACCCACCCACGACATCCCGGCATCTATCAGACCCCTCTATGCGGCCACAATCAGATCACGGGTCTCTATACAAGGAAGACGCACGGACATCTCACTACAACGCATCTGCATCTGTACCCTCTATTCCCTCAAGTTTGGATCCCTTTCGATACTCGACGTCGGGCGCGCAGGCACCTTATCGCGCAGCGTCTGCAGCTGCTCTTCGCAATGCCCCAGCCTCTTCAACCTACCTCGAAACTTCACGCGTAGGTAGTTCGTCTCGTCGCCAATCTCGGCAGATTAGTCCTGATGCCACTGAAAGTGAGAATGAGGATGATGAGGGCGGAATGAGCGATGAGTTGGGCGCAGCACGACTTCATGATAGCTCGAATGTTGGGCCATCCAATAGTCGGGAGCGAGCCGTGGTTGATTTGACTCGAGAACCTACGCCCTCAACGCGGCCTGTAACGCGATCATCTAAAAAGGACACGTCGAGGGCGTCATCTCCCAGACGCAGATCTGGGAGCGGTACACACGGTCGCAGAAGAAAGGGCACCAAATAATCGAGTCTCGCTGGTTCACAATGCTCTGAGCTACTTCAATCGGGCGCACAAGCATATCGAGAGGGTGTTGAGGGGGGCTTGACCCTCTTGTGGGTCACCGGATGAGTTGGGTTTAGGTCGACTTCATATATGAGTATTCGCGTCCGGCAGTAATAGCATCATTTTTCCTTGCGATATTGTCCACTGAAAATGTGACTTCAAAGCCTGTCTGAAAGAAAATAACATTTATTAGAAGACCCTAGGTATTCGAGTAAGCTAAGATACTAAGCATTACCTCATATTGCCCTGGTATTCACGTTCCATCACATCGTGCACTCGTAATAATCGTTCAGGGATTGCCCAACTACACCCGCTCATCCATGATCAAAACCACTCCCTGACCGTGTCCATCCAGCCAGCACCAAGTTCCTTCTCGTAACTCCTCCTCTCCCACTGCAGATCACCACTCCGGCCCCTCTCCACGCTCACCCTACCCTCCCCTCCCATGCCGCTCGCCATCCTCACGGCCTCACCCACAAGCCCAGCCGCATCGCCGGAAATAGCCTTGGCGCCAACGCCCAGCATCCTCTCGATGCTGGGCGGCAGTTGGAGCCCAAAGCGGGCGAGTAGGGCGGTCAGGGCGCCGCCGGTGAGGAGCGGCAGGACCACGAGGGTGAAGACCTTGAGGGGGTGCCGCTTGGCGTAGTAGACCAGGTCGCGCAGGAGACGCTTGAGCTGCTTGTAGGCCCGGGAGAGGAAGCCCGGCCTCGGGGAGCGGCGGTATGATGACGTTGAGGCGCGGTGCTTCTTGTCTGCGGATGCGACAATGTTAATCAATTTGCCCTGCTGTTAATTGCCTTGTCCGCCACTGCCCGGTTGTCCCAAGTGGAGAGAGTGAGCGAGGTAGGAACGCATAGTTTGGGGTCTCACATACCCGTACCGAAGAAACTCCTCGTAGACGCGTTTGGCAGGCCGAATAACGAGGCCCGGCTGCTGTTCTCCTGCCGGGGGTAGCGGGGCTTGTCCTCCTCGCCGGCGAAGAAGGCCCGAGCCGCTGGGGACCGGGAGCGCGACCTCGACCTCGATTTCGGCCGGAGGGTGGAGCCCTTGCTGCGGCGCTTGTAGGAGGAGGAGGGTTGGTGTCGTGAGGAGTGAGACTTGCGGCTTATCACGGACGCCGAGTCCCAGCTGTCGAAGAAGCCCATGATGAGAGAAGTATGTACGTAGTGGTGGCGCGCTCGCTGTGTTCAAGGCCAGTTGGTGGTGGTGTAAGTCGCGGTGAGTTTCTCAGCGGTTTCCCAGCCGTCGTGAGCCTTTTGGTTTCAATTTCAAGGCTCGATAGCCACTTTACAATGCAGAGCAGGAATTCAATCAACGAGCTGAAGCTCACTTGAGCCCTGAGCGGTGAAATGGAGGGGTTGGGATAGGTGCACAAAGTGAACCCCTGAACGGGGAGATATTACCCATTGATGGTTATTGTACATATGCGGCTTAGCGGGCTCAGGGACACTAACACTTTACAGCAGGCCCCAGGGGTCAGCTTACGTATAGGAATGTACAAAGCCCCCCCCCCCCTCCCCCGAATCGATCACAGCTGGAGACATCAACCTTGGAACATCTGCGGCTAAATTGGCCAAATAACTGCTATAATCCGTCCTCACTGCCCACCACCTAATTGACCAATTTCAACGATCCCTCAACCCTTGGAACCTTGAGACCCTGGAAGACTAACACCTCCAGTTGATGGATTTTTTGCAAGCAATCTTATTCATTCAACCCTACTTGGGTATGTAATTTGCAATCAGCTATCTCGCTGACATCTCCCCTCGTTCTGTCAGTGCCCATATGTGAAGGGCTTATACTCCTGGATCATACTAGACGTGGTCATTCGTGGGATTCAAATACCTTCCAGTACCAATTGGTCGATCGTTAAGATACGTATGGTAGTTGTAGTCGTTGATCGTATGCAGCTCCACGTGATTTTCTGTCCTCTTTTTATCTTCTGAAGTCGCCCATGCTGATCGATGTCCAAAACGAGTACCCCCACGCACAAATAACAGGAGCCCAGAGAGTGTCCCTTTGGGTACCCTAGGCAGCGCGTTCGGGGCGGACTCATCGCTGTTAGCTTTCATTTCGCCGGGGGTGTCCGGAGCGGAGGACATATTAGACGATGCAGTTCCTCGCGTCAGGGCCCTGAGCCAGCCTCGTATGGAGACCCATGTCGACTCGAGTTGGAGCCCGACCGACTTGAAGAGGACGAAGATAACCGGCAAGCAGCAGCACATGAGGCCAACGTTCAGCTCTACAACCCTGAGGATGGTGTGTCAGTACATAGAGCTAAGCGGAGAAGACAGTTGTGACGATAACTCACGAGAAGGCCTGTACTGAGACTGACAACCACGCGTAATCCGGATGGTCGGATAGGACGATCCTAAATCTAGCCACAGTTCCCCCAATGGAAAATATGCACGCACTCCACGAAATTAGTACACATAATTCAAGCCTAGATCGCATCCCGCTGCACTACCGCAGCCGACTGAAGGCAGAACTTACAGCAGTCCCGTCAGGAAAATACCAGCAACTGCAGTCTTCCTGTACGTGGTCATATGAAGCTTCAGGACCAGGACAAACGGTATCGCAAGGGTGTAGAAATCAGTCATCACACCGATGACGCCCTGGGTAGCGGACAGGCGCAGTTGGGGCGGGCCGCAGCGAAGATCGATGGCGACATCGAGCCAGGTCTCACTACCTCTCGGAAAGCAGGAGACAGCTTCGAAAACGATGCAGACCATGTAGAAGATAGTAATGAACACGATACCGACCCAAACCATGATGGCTGCGACTTTTGATATCCTGAAGATTCTGAGGTAGAGGATCAGAAGAGAGACCTTTGTGAAGATGGCAGCAAGGTCGTATAAGCAAACAGTGGACATCAGTGTCTAGGTGATGAAATTAGCATTCGCTATTGAAGGCAGAACACTGGGTTCGGAAGAGGGCATGCCTGAGTGTAACTAAGTGTGTACGCGCTCACGGGGAATTCCCAAGTGTGGCGTCCGTGGATATCATTTTGAACTATCACATGACCATTAAAGTCTGCTCCTTTTGGTAGATGTTTAGGTTTATTTAGAAGACTCATTCTTCGACGCACGTAGGGCCAAGATCACTCCACAATATGCAACATTGCCAACCTGGTTTTGTCTTCAACCACAAGTTCGATCATGATCGGTTCTGCGCAGTGTCATTCGAAGACAGAGTGGTTGGAACTTACTGCTGCAGCAACGGCAACATCTATTTCAAAACGATTTGATCAGCATTTGTATAGTGTGATGCACGGATCAGCTTGGCGTCGGGATAAGAAGAGGTTGCGGAGCATACAGTCATCGGATCCAAGCAGGCGCGACCGCGCCCGGATGTATATTCGAGCGGCGAGAAACAGGATCATTGGTGGTACGGTCGCGTACACAGAGAATCTGCCGCACCAGGCGACCGAGGGTGGATCAACAAAGTTTGGAACCACGCCGGTTGGTGGCGCGATCAGTCCGACTTGGGAGGTGTCCATGCCGGGCGGTAGTAGCTTAGAAGCCATGACAAATAGGAGCGCAGAGAGCTGGGACAAGGTGTAACTGCTATGCCAGGCACTAAACGGAAGACTCGAGGGCTGAGGAAGTGGAGGGAAGAGCGGGGAGAGGAGGAGGAGGAGTAAGCACGCTGGCTGGTTGTTATAGCAGAGAGGAAGGCAAGTTTGACCGGCGAGACTGGTAGAGCGAAGGTCGCAAGTCCACTTGTGTCCTCCTAGATATATTTCGTTAGTTTTACCCGTGCCTATAGGACAATGGTGGGATATGGCATTGATATATAGGAGTGAATTGGTGTGTTCGCCCAGACGGCTTGAGAAGGTGCTGAACCTCATCACCACTGACCAAGAAGTGCTGTGATCCTGTAGAGTACCTTTCCCTGTTGCCCCCAAGCCTTCGGATTAAGTGAGCACTACGCATGCAGTGTGACTGATGTTTTTACATAGGTGTATGCAGATCTTGATGTTGCTTGTAATGTGTGTTGTATGTACGATTTCTCTTATTTATAAAACCGACGTGATGCAAGCGTGATTATACGGCATGGAACATGTCGTGTCCTTGTGCCAACACCAGCTCCTGACCACTGCTACACTGTGTGCTCATATGATCGGTCATTGACACTCTGTACGTAGTGGAAGGGATGAACCCGCATCTAAAACGGCCACAAGGCTGCTATATTTGGTATGCGCATCAGTCCGTCCAGGTGGCCCCCACGTGGCCCCCAACATTTGAAAGATGGGATGACTTTCCGCTGGCGACCCGGTATATTCAGCTCAATCAATTCTTCGTTCTACAGGCCTCGCAGTCCCTCCTGGAAGTTCGCTCCCGAACCGCCTCAGAGTTGATTTGAACGCAAGTATCACGCGTGCATATGCTCCCAATCCTTTCCCCTTGCCTGTTCCCCGGTCATCGGGTTCAACTCAATACCCATATCCCACAGTATAGAAGAAAAGGTTCACAAATCTTGGAATGGATGGAGTGTACCATAGGGTAGGGTCTCGCATGCACGCACGGGAGAAAGGGATATCTACCTATGTAGGCAAGGTCTATGTACGACCATAATGATGTCTCAAGTTGATATCCTCTCTACAATGACTCAGGTGACTCGGTCACGAGCGAAGCTGTTCCTTCTTTTCAATCTCGTACACCATCGCCGCTCTTGCTCTTCGACTTCATGAAGTAACGCAATTTGTCATTCGGTTGCTGTTTACCCAAACTATCTTTGTACTTATCGAAATCGATGGTATCATTTGACAGCATTATATCACATTTCGAGGTAAGGAAGACGCATAAGTACATAGGGGCCCTAGGTAGGTTGTATCCAGATGTCACTTCCGTGCCAGAAACGACCTGGGCAGATAAGCTGGCCATTCCTGCGTTTTGATGATCAAACTCCTTACGGTCAGTAACTACAAGTGAGCTCTATTATGGTTTGCAGCAAAACATAAGACATAAAAACCAGAGGCGCTTTTCAAATGAGAGGAATGCTATGCCAAGTCCATCTCGCGGCTGTCACTCGATCTCATCATATGCAATTGTATATAACTCCGCTGTTCATCCCTCGTTGAGACCATTTGTTTATTTTCGGATGCTCGTCAGCATGAAAATAATCCTGACTTCTCATACCGAGCTATAATCCTCTGCGAAGTATGAATGCCTGGTCATCCCTTCACTGGTAGCCCATGTGGTGGACCTGGCAACCCCACGGCCCACTCGCTGAGTGAAGTCAGAGCAAAGAGGAAACTGATGACCAGAAATACTGCAAGCACGATCGGCAAGCTGATAGTGTCCTTCGTAAAGAGCAGTGGGTGCTGGGTATGACAAACAGCCATTGGACTCGAGTATTAGCCACAGCCAGTTCCAATCATTCTGGCATGAGTGCTGCAACAAATTGCAGACAGCGACGTGAGCCCCGAGGACATTTATTGCAAGGGATGTGGGGAGAAGAACAGAAGCCTTGAAGTTGCTTGTAGACAGGCTATACGCAATGCTGGTAACCAGATCTTGTCATTGGTGAAACTGTTTGACCCGTCTATGCATGCCCCGAAAAATGGGAAGGCAGCATAATGACACGCCAGGGAACTGGACTATGTATAATCCCAGTATTGAAAGCGAGTTCAGAGTGGGCTGACTCTGTGGTAGCTTCTATTCCAAGCTTAGCAATGTCTCTCATCCACAGCCACCCGTCGAGGTGCAGCTTTGTAGCATCATATCAGATAAGAAAATTATATGTTAGATGACCCGCATCGGCTCTCGCTGTATATATCTCTCGCTCTATTCAGTGCAGAACCTACTTCGCATTCCCACTAACTCATTGAACACTCTGCCACTGGTGGAGTTCTGTCAGGGTCTGGCCTGTTGTGGTCATTCATATGTCTGTGAATCCTTCCAGAGACGAACCTTGCCGCCGGGACACCTAGGTAGGCTACTTTCGGCTGCCTGGTGACTCCCTATGCGTGTGGTGTTGCTTCTGTTTAGCCACCAGTGTTGCCAACATTCCAAGATATTTCTGCACATGATTACTGGATGCAATGACTGCTTCAAGAACCCCGCTCTATTTCTAGTGGTGTCCGTCGATGTGGAAGTTGGTCCGGCCCAAGTACCGTAGCTTGGGAAATGTGCCATATAGCCGTAGGCGGTGTAGAGCATTTGATCATGATTGTTATTCTGTTGGCCTAGACTTGCACAAATGCCTGTTCTACATATCTCGGTATGGGATGATTATCTACATATCCGTCATGAGCGCTGTGTGTTGGTCAGAAACTTTTGCCGGAACCGTTCTAGTAGCCTTTTGCCAGTCAATCAACAATAGATACAACGGTGCTTTATCCTCACCTGACTTAGCCACTACGTCCCTTGTGTAGGCATTTGCCGCAAGCTCTTTCCAGTCGCTCAAGAGCAAGAGTGACTCCCCGGTCTCCTTCGTTAGTAACCTAGGGTAGTTTTGATCACGGTGGCATGACAAGGACATGTGTAGGTGCTGCCATTGCTTCCCTCGAGCGATGCTACCTGCCAGCAACTTTGCCTAGCGGTTGGATCTACGTGCTGTCCACTGCCCACCTGAAATATCCCTTCAACGCCTTGATGCACGACATGATATGTTTTGAGCGGCTCACCAGTACCTTGAATTGCTTTGAGTTGAACCCTCCTCTGACATCTGCTGTCACGGAGCAGTCAACAAACAGGTGGTAGTTTCAAATGACCTAGACTTGCCCATCTTCAGTTTGAATACTGGTCAAGCAGAGGGTCATTTTGGATCACTGAAATACACTTTAGATCCCCTGTTTCCGATAATATACTCGACCTCTTCCTACCAACACATAACCCCCTACCTCGCTGCTTCAATACCCCAAACGCTTTATTCAATGTGCCTTATCTACGTCACGCGAGTTCCCTACTCAGTATAGACACCCAATGTATCATATATCTCCTTGAGATAGTGGGTTGTAATGAATGGGGGTACCTACTATAGTTAATTATCTTTATCGTTCCACCGTCTTCGAGATTCATTTCCCTGGTTGGCTGACCATCTCAGCGTCCTGTGCATTTCCTTGCGCTTCCAAAGCACTCGCCTGTCGTCTTGCTTCCGCTTCCTTCTTCGTATTCAACCACTCCATCCCCAACGTGAAAGGTAGTGTTGTACCGATAAATGCGGTGCAAAGAAGCATAGTCCTCGCAATTGCGGTGTTCCAGATATCCCGCAAAATTGTCAGATCCGCAGTGTTGAGATGCAAGGGTGCAAGGTCTGACACGCCCACATCCTTGACCAACTGCAGAGGCACGTTAGGCAAGCGCTGTGGGACCAAATCGACCAAAGTCGATAGAGTGAGTATTGGTCTGGCCCAAATTACTGCCAGTGCGCCACCCAGCTGGTTGAGAAATACTGCGATAGCGTTGCCAACCGAAACATCATCGTCTGCTAGGACGACCGATATGGCGGAATAAGGCATCTGCATTGCCATGCCGGAGCCCAGACCAGTGACCACGAGTGCTGCAGCCCAATATACAGTGCTGGATTCCGGTTTTATTTGTGTAAGCATAGCCAGGCCGCCAAGACAGATGATTTCGCCCAGGACCATGTAAGGCATATAATGCCCGAACTTCTTGACAAGGACACCTGTGCCAATAAGAGCTACGAACTGTGGGATAAGACGTGCAATGAAGTCTACCCCAGTAGTAACTGGAGTGACTCCTTTGACACCTTGGAACCAGAACGAGAGGAAAAAGGGAACCTTCATTTCGTCAGCCCGATATACACAGAGTCAATGGTAGACCTCGGGACACAATGCATTTTACCTACAGCGTATGCTTGTGCTCCGAGGAAGAACAGTGATGTGCACCCAGTCCATATGGAGCGCTGTTTGAAGACTCTAGGCGTAATCAAGGCACGCTCTTGACGTTTCCGTTGCCAAAGAATGAACAGCACACTGATACTGACCCCACCAGCCAGGCATCCGATCACATCTGAAGATTTCCACGGCTTCGTGTCACCGGCCCATTGCAAGGCCAAGAGTAGGCAGCAGGCGGAGCCCATGATCAATACAGAACCCAAAGGGTCCATATTGTCGATCTTGGTCTTTAAGGGTAACGAGTGCATACTCGAGCGCCTGGGAACCCTAAGAAATATTGCGAGACCAGCCAGAACTACACCACCAATAGGAAGGTTACTGGATTGTCATTGTAAGCATTGGTATAGCCGACAAGGACCAGGACAGTGGCCATGTTTCGGCTAGTACGTGACTCACATCCAGAAGCACCATCTCCATGTCACGTCCTGGATGAACGCCCCGCCTAGAACGGGACCAACTGTAACCGTAATCAAGAAGACACTTATTACGGCACTCGTGTATACTGGACGCTGTTCCAAAGCCACTGTCTGGCTGATGATGCTTAAAGCCCCTTGAAGGACACCAGCAGCACCGAAGCCGGCGACCGCTCTTCCTACTATAAACATCTGCGAGTTCACCGCGGTGGCGCAGAGCGCTGATCCACCTATGAACAGATGATACATGATGACTTTAGTACGCTGTAATAATATTTGCCGGAGTGGGTACCACTCACCTTCAAAGACCAAGATTGCTAGCTGATATACAACAGCGGAATTCCAATGCTTGTAGACCGCCCCAAACACGGGCTGGAAAACGGTAATGGTGAGGATGTACGCTGTGCTGTACCACGCCACCGCCTCCAGATCCTTGAAGTCAGCGGATATCTTAGGCAACGGTACGGTAATAATATTTGTGTCAAGTGCGATGAGCGATTGACTGAAACACAGGCATGCGATGATAGTGGAGCCGCCATGATGTGAGATATTCGTTGGTTCGCACATCTGCTGTCGACATGATGAGAATACCGGGAAGATTGCACTAATAGCTGCACAAGCAATCAACGAAACACAATATACATACGGTCCCAAGTGAATGCCCGGTTTAATAAGTGGGTGGCGGAAGAAGTGCAAAGGAGAACCGAAAGAAGTGGGGGATGAAGAGTATCTGGTTAAAAATGCCCTAGACAATGTGAGCCCCTGCACCAACTGGTTGGAATTCCTCTGATGGTTTGATGACGGGCGTCGAGATAGCACGGTTGGTTCCAAGGTTGCATAGACCATGGGAATACCTAGCCATTTCTTTGCAGGTTATCTGCCTCTTAGTTGCTGGGAAACAACTGTGTGCAAGGGTGAACGTCAGCTGATGTCCAAACCAACCTCTAGGCAATTACCTTATTGTCTCTAGAGCGACCCGCTCGACCATTCCCATCTCCGTTGCATGCTTGGCTCTCTCTACCTGTCCTCACTCCTTCGTCTTCTTCTGAAAAGCACATCAGCCTTTGAAAGGACGTTGTTAACAAACGATATCACCCGCTAAAGCTGTTTGTAAGACAAGATGGCTTCTATATTGACAATATGGCTGTCAATTGCTTTGTCAACCTATGCGTTTCTGTGGGGTCTTTTGCGTTTTACTCAGTCCGAATCAGAACCGCTGGCCGTTGAGACAACTCTACCTTTCCTCAGTCCAGTAATTAGCATGTGGCGGAGGAGTCCAAATTACTGGGTTTGGCTACAAAGGTAAGCGTTCTCAAGGAATTGTCCAGTGTACAATCTGCACGTCTACTGAATGACTGACTGCATCAGGCAACTCGCCAACCGCCGCCCTCCAATCTATACATTACGATTACCAGGGGTCCGCCTTTACGTAGTGGACTCAACCACCCTCATACCTTCGGTCCAGAAGCAGGTGAAGACCATCTCCTTTGCGCCTGTGATGGTGAAGATGGCGGAGTCGATCATGGGCAGCAGCAAGAGTGCGTTGAAGATCATGAGCCGTGACCTACTTGATGACCACGGTCACATCGCAGGAGTGGCCAAGATCATTCATGCAACCTTGCAGCCAGGAGCAAAATTGTACGCCTTGAATAGGAGATCCGTCCAGTTCGTCAAGGCCTCGATGGATGCCCTTGCATCCCGCATCGGTGAGGCTGGGGCCAATGGACACACCACGATAAGTTTATACCAGTGGGTCAACCATCAAGTCATGATGGCCACGACGGAAGGCATCTACGGGCCCCAAAACCCATTCAGGGACGACAATGTTGTGCAGGCTTCAGGTGAATGACGGTCATCTCTACGTATGGTCGCAAAATAGTGCTAATCAACCCTTTGTATTGCATACAGAGAATTCGAAGCAGGCATCCTCCCGCTCCTGACAACCCCTATACCATCCATAACGGCAAGACAGTCAATCAGAGCTCGAGAGACCCTTATCAAAGCTTACATTGCCTATTATGAGAAGAGGGGCTTTGAGGACCCTCAAACGTCTGCTTACATACGCGATCGCCAGCAATACTTCTCCTCTGAGGGCCTATCTCTTGTAGATATCGCAAGAATCGAGGCATTGAGCGCGATCGCGCTCCTCAGCAACACCATGCCAGCGTCCTTCTGGCTGGTATACCATATCGTGTCAGACCCCACAGTCCTAGCAGACTGTCGGGAAGAGCTCACCAGAGCATTGAATATTTCCATAGGGGGAGATGGCAAGGGCACAATGGACGCAGTGCAAAGCATCGACATAGACTGTATCAGACGTAACTGTCCAGTCCTACTCTCCACATTCAAGGAAGTTTTCCGCTACCATGTTGTCGGCATATCCTCCCGAGTAATTATGGAGGAACATCTGTTGGATGGCCGCTTCCTTCCTTTCTCCCACAAACGTTTCGTCGGTGGGCTGAGCGGAAGCAAAGGCAGCCGCCGATTGAACGCTGTGGCCTTTCGAGGGCTTGGCGGGGGTGCGAGTTTATGCCCGGGTCGCCACTTTGTGTCTACAGAGATCATGGCGTTCGCCGCGCTGTTTGTTCTTCGATTCGATGCCAAGCCAGCATCTGGGGCGAGATGGTCGATACCCACTGTGGAAAAGACCAACCTGGCCACTTCTATCCACCAGCCAGACCATGATGTGGAAATTGAGGTGAGACTGCTGGGGAATGAGGGGGTCAAATGGGAAGTGAAATTGTCAGAGTCGGACATACCAATGGAGATCTCCGCGGAGGATATGGCTGCCATCGATACGACGGAGTAATCACATTCAATTATCACGGTAGGCGTCCACTGGTTCTATTCACATGTCGAATGACATTAGCACTTTATAAGTACATCAGACATACTCCAGCGTAAGAATACATGTACTCAACGTTCAAATCGTCCCCGTGAACCGTGGCTTTGTCAGGCATTTCTTAGGTATAAGCAATCTAGAAGTCTTCCTTGACCTCGATAAACGAAGAGCCTCCTGGCGAGTAGGGCTTTGTCCATCCGGAAGATTTCACAATTGAGATTCCAATTGTTCGTTACTTCTCAGTTTCACTTCCAATGGTGCAAAACGGTCAGTTGAAGTAAGTTTTCACACTTTGAAAATCGCTGGTACCTACCATATATCGTAATATAATTAGAAGCATCAGCGCTACACGAGTCTCAAAAGGATAATCATCTGCATACGTGACCGAATTGGCGAGCAGAGACAGAACCTTGGAACCTTTTCCAGCCATTGAAGCAGAAAATATCAATGAGGCCACGGCTATGCCCGAGTTCGACACGATACCCACTGATAAGTCTTCAGCCGTAAAATCGGGAGATTCTGTGACGGAATTCTTCCCTTGATGTGAATATATGTTGACGTTGTTCTTCAGGCTAATACTGAGGAAAATAAATACACATCCAGTCTCGACCAAAGGGGAATTAAAAGACAATACGAACTCTAGGCTCATACTGAAATAATAGAAATATAGAAATTAACGTATATATAGACTTCTTAGGTAATCTCTATAATATACTCTAATAGAGTCTAACTAAAGCAAAGGATATATCCTAGTATATATCTATATAAAGGCAATAGTATATATATATTATAGATGCTTGACCATTACCCTAGCTAAGACGTAAGATCTGCTGTAACTAATTACTTATATACCTATTTACTATCTATAGTGAGAGTGTGGTGAATATATCCATAGTGACTCCCTAGTATCCAGACTCTATCTACTATAGATTCGCCATACATTCAACAGGTGTTCGCTACACGTTCAACAGGCGAGCTTGTTATGGATTCACGATGCTTTCACATGGACCCGCCAGCTATCTACATCGTTACCCTAGCCTGTATAATGTGCAACATTCAAGCTAGATTATACGCCAATTTAGTGGTAATCCATACACTTATCAAAATTTCTACGAAGTTCTGATACTATGAATTTCCGTACCTAATATATCGAATACTCGTATTGTTGGTACAGGCAATAGTGCCTTCCAGGAGTTAAGTACCTGAATAGGTACCTAGGTACATATGTAGTGTATGAGAACCAGGGGTCCCCGTGAAAGCTCCGATCAACGGGGCCGGAGCCGGGGGGCAAGTGCAGGGCCATGTGGGGAAAAACTCTGCCCCTCGCCCTGTAAGATAGTGGGAGTGATGTTATGGAGGGGCAATTGGAAAGCTTGATAGGTAACTTCTTGGGCACTGGGCTGATCGGGCGGGTGAGTCAAGGTCAACAACATTCGAGTTCAATTGCCTTTATATGACCCCATTTTCTGGTGACTCGACCCTCAATCTGCAATTCCTCATACTTCCCACTGTCCCAGATTCAGCCAACCGACCTGTTCTAGTCGCTGCCTACCACCTTCTTCCCACCCACCCGATCAGATCATCACCATACAACCTCTCAACATGGCGCCCACCGTCCTCCACCTGCGCGCCGAGACCAAGCCCCTCGAGCACCGCTCCGCTCTGACGCCCACGACCGCCAAGGCACTCATCGATGCCGGCTATGTGGTCCACGTCGAGAAGGGTTCCGGCCAGAAGTCGGGCACCACGCGCATCTTCGACGATGCCGAGTTCGAGAAGGTCGGCGCTAAGATCGTCGAGGAGGAGAGCTGGGTCGACGCGCCCACCGACCACATCATTGTCGGCCTGAAGGAGCTCCGCGAGGAGACCTTCCCCCTCAAGCACGTCCACGTCCAGTTCGCCCACTGCTACAAGGGTCAAGAGAACTGGGAGCAGGTCCTGGCACGCTTCCCTCGTGGCGGCGGCACGCTCCTGGACCTGGAGTTCCTGGCTGACCCCAAGACGGGCCGACGCGTTGCTGCTTTCGGGTAAGGGACTACACCCATGGATATTGGGCCTATGCATTCGGGGGACCTAGATGACTGACGTGGGATATGTAGATACCATGCCGGATTCGCCGGTGCCGCGCTCGCTCTGGAGAACTGGGCATGGCAGCTGACGCACCCTGCGTCCGAGCCCCTGGCCAGCGTTTCCTCGTACCCTAACGAGGGCGAGCTGATCTCGGACGTCAAGAAGGTTCTGGCTGAGGGAGAGAAGAAGGTTGGCCGTCTGCCTCGGGTCATTGTCATTGGCGCACTTGGTGAGTTGAACACGTCTCTATTTTTACCATCGCACAAGGCGCCTACTAACGGTCCGTGTCAACAGGCCGATGTGGTACTGGAGCCGTCGACATGTGTCTCCGCGCAGGCATCCCCGAGGAGAACATCCTCAAGTGGGACATTGCCGAGACGTCCAAGGGCGGTCCCTTCCCGGAGATCGCCGAGAGCGACATCTTCGTCAACTGCATCTACCTGGCCTCCAAGATCCCCCACTTCGTCAACGTGGAGTCCCTCAACGCCGCGGGCGCCAACCGCAAGCTGTCCGTTGTCTGCGATGTCTCCGCCGACACCACCAACCCCTTCAACCCGGTGCCCATCTACACCATCGCGACGACCTTCGACAAGCCAACCGTGCCCGTCGAGCTCGAGCAGGGCCCACCGCTGTCGGTCATCAGCATCGACCACCTGCCGTCCCTGTTGCCGCGTGAGGCTTCCGAGGCCTTCAGCAACGACCTGCTGCCGCACCTGCTCAAGCTGGATGACCGTCGCAACAACCCAGTGTGGGCTGGCGCCGAGAAGCTGTTCTGGGAGAAGGTGGCCACGCTGCCTCCTTCTGCCCACAAGGAGGAGTAAGGTGGTTGTTTTCGGGGGATATCTGGCATAGGGATGGGCGTTATCGGTTCCGAAAATGGAAAGACATGTGCGTTGGATTTACCGTCGAGGCATCTAGAAGTAGACGGCCTGCTCTCAGAGACAGGCAAATCGAAAGGTTCAGAAATTTGCCACGTATACCCAACACGCCTTCACTGAAACTCGGATTCTTATTTGGGACTCTTTTTGAGGACGTTGCCTTTTGCACGCGAAGGGGTATCACATTCAAATTACAACAAGTAACCGCCTCTTCGCCAGGTCTACTTTCCCTTAGGCTAACCTGGCCCCGAAAAGGTGACCTATAGATTGGGGGATCTCTCAATATTGTTTGCCCCCATCGACTTGGGCTAGCCAGGCCTCGCCTGTCACCGCGAGATGTGTCATCTAGCAAACATCACCTCCGCCTTGCTAACGATCCGCCGGAGCGCGAGACACGCTACCTCCCACAGGTTTCCTCGAGATAGGTGTCACGGGCGAAACCGCACTGTCAAGAGTACCCATTGTGGCACTATCATGCGGTGACACTGGTGACACCGACCTGGTCTCGTCAGTAGGGGAAGTTGCTGACAGCAGCGCATATGAGGGCCTTGGGTCGTAATGGAACAGCCCGCTTGCCCTGCTGGGTTGGCCATCCGCACCCTGTGGCCCCAACGGCTCCGCGGGTAGTTCGACGGCGGCGATGGCTGTGCTCGTAGCATCGAGTTCTGGCTGGTTGCTCGCTGCGAACAGCCCTTGGGTGTTGGGCTTGTGCGGATTCGTCGAGTCGCTGGCCAATTCGACCTTGTCATCCAGATATGGTTTCCCATCTCTCCCAATCCTTGTGCTCTCGGTCGCCGTGGCCCCTGTTTTCCCGGGTGGCCGGATAGCGTCCCAGGTCTTCCACGTCCCTTGGCCCAGCCCGGGACCGTTCGGTGGTGGCGCCCACCTCCTATCTTCCTCGCCCTTTTCCGCTTCCCTCTGGAGCTTCCTCTTCTTACTTTTCTTGTGCTTTCGGATCTTCCACCACAACAACAAAATAATGATAAGGACCACGAGGATCACCGCGATTGCGATCCCCGCCTTCTCCCCATTGGTCAGTCCAGAGCTGCCACTGTCGGTCGAGTCATCCTCCTTGTTGGGCACGATGCTGAACTCCGGCGATGTCGACTTGGAGGTATCATCGTCGATATCATCGTAGGTCTCGGAATCGGTCCACAGTAGTTGTAGTGTGTATCCCGAGCCGAGGGGCACCTGTGTGCCGTCGGAGTATACGCCTAGATTACCACCGAAGTAGGCGCTTCCATTGTTGGCGTAGGCTGTGCAGGATGAGGAATCGGTGTCGTTATTCGAGCAATTTGGTGCTGGTGAGAGACAATGTGAGTTCAAGGAGCCTTCAAACAAGGGCAGGGAAAGGTGATTGGGTGTTGGGTGAGATGAGACTCACTTAATATCCAATCGTCGTCCGAGTCGTCCTGTGCCGCAGAGACCACTCGTATCCCGGCTATGTAGCCTTTCAGACTGTCCCAGTAGTACTCGGTCTCCTTGTCCTGGCCAAACTCGGAAGGAAATTTACTCTTGATGAAGTCATTGGAACAACTTGCGCCGACAATGAGGTAGGCGATTAGGGTCCCCCATAAGGGCCTGAAGGATAGCATTCTGGTATTCGTAGCTTGTTCCTGTCGAACTTGGCACCAATATGCCAAGGCGCGGGAGACTGTACTACAAACAAGACTCAGGCATGTGTACTCCCTGACAATAAAGATTGAAGTTCTGAGTGAAGCTTAATTCCAAGACTGACTTGTCACGGAAGAATAGGGCCGTCTGGCGACCCATCCGAGTACTTGTACCACCAGGCCACCATCTAAGTACCCTTGCCCATACCCGTCACCCACAAGTTAGCCAGTCTGCCAACCTATACAACTAAGCCTCCTTTTCCCGCCGTAGTCCCCAGAGGCCGACAGGCGGGGGAACGTTTCACTTGAATCCTTCTTACGAACCACTAGTCCGCTACTGGATCGGGGGTGGGTGTGGGCTTTCTAGGAAAAAACAAGCATCTGAGGCGAGATGGAAACCCGCATGGCCCCCACCGCGGCATCAGGTGCGAGAATTGGCCGACAAGACCAACGTGTCTGCGTGTAAAGGCTCAGCCACCGGGGTTGTGGGCCCTCGGGCGATTTGGCGCCGTGGTATTTATGCACATGTCGGAAGAAGGCCGGGGGTCAAGCCGGGGGGCTGGTAGCATCTGGGGGGGCTTTGCGTGACTGCGCGATAGAGGGGCCCCCTTCATGCTTTGGGAAGGTCGAGAACGGGGAAGTTCAGCTCAGCATCGAAGGCGGTGCTGAGTAATTCCCTGCCTTTCTGCCCGAGGTGCCCCCGTATGCATATATGCAGATCAATTGGCCGCTTCAAAGTGGTGAAGTGGCCGAGTTTCTGGAGCTGGTTTTCCGCAATCCTGGTCTACGCTTATGGAAACCAAAGCGTTGAGACCTCTTGTCTCTTCCACTTCACCTGGTAGTGGAGTCTTCTCCGTTGATTTACCTCATTACCGTCTCCCGATCGTTCTGAAATCGATGCCAAAGTCTTGGCTTGAGGATCATTGGCCCGCCAAGCCCAGGCACCGCCACAACCTTAAGTTGACCTCAAGCCATCCATCATAGTAACCTGCCGGCTTAGATGGCTATAATTAGAGACTCGAGAAACCAGGAAGTTTGCGCTCAGGAGTAGACAGGGCCGAGATACACGGTGGACCAGCACCGGAAGCTGGAAGACTGGCCAGGTGCAGTATCTCAGTCCAAAAGGGCTAGGCTGCCATGTTGTGCGATGCCAAGATCTAAAGACCTGTGTTGCCAAGCCTCCGAATGTCACTAAAAAGACGGAGCTGTCGGATTTACCAGGCTGATTGTTCATCGTCGACGTAAATGGAGGTAGACCTACCTGGCCTGCCAGATAAACCTCGGTGTATCACATGGTTGCTTCGTCTGCCCATAGACATGCCCTTTTTTGAGTCTTTTGTTGGTGAGGAAAGTCAGGCCCTGAACAAATGCATATAGGTATCAAGAGACAGACGATATCAACCACCTGGGGCAGGTCATTATACCGTGTGTCGAGACACAGTAAGCTGTGCGCAGACGTACGGGCATCTCCAACCCAACTCAACCCCAACCTCCCCAATACCCTCATTGTAATGGTGTTGATGATCATCTCTAAGTTTAACAGCTCGGAGAGCGAAGAAATCCGAGCCCCTAAGGGCTAGAGGCTGTAGAGGCTAAGGGCTCATAGGCCCGTACGCAAGGGTTGGAAGGGCGGATAGACCATCATGTTCCCCGGACGGCACTTGGACCCTGAAAAGATATGTGGGGCACATCTTAGAGTTGAACAATGGACGACTTCAAATGTTCCCCATGAGCGTCATTGACAATAACACCTCGATGCTCTCAACCTCGGAGCTGAACACTTTGCGCCCCGAGATCGAGCTCCGGTAGCTAAGATCCCCATAGACCGACCTGGTCTCTTCTAGCTTCTGAGACAGAAGTGATAGGGTTGGATCCTAGATGGAATTAGTGAGGAGAAGCCCTGACGACATGATGTTAGCTCGACAAGCACATGTGGCTACTAAGTCATGTTTTGCCATCTCTGCCCTGCGATCCCCTTCAAAGTTCGAGTAGCCTCGATCTATGAGAACAAAAGAAAGGTCTAGGCGCGGGTGGGGATGCATTGTGATATGGTACACAGTATGTGACTGCACCGTAAGGTGGGATGGGAAAGGGACAGAGAGAATATCTGAAGCTGATTGCGGATTTGGAGAGGCTTGGGGAATGTCCGACCCTTTGATCAGTCGATGAATAAAGGTGCCTCCGCAAGGTTCTTGCCCTCCTCATCCCGTCATCCCGTCCATACCTCCCGTCCCGACCTCTGAGTCAGCGGCACGCGACCATCATGCTGTGTGACCATATCTTGGCGGGGTAATAGCAATGCAAACGGGAATGGTACTGTGTACTTGCAGTATCACAATGACGACCTCAAGCTCAGGAGTAGCCCCGTCTACGGCAGAAGTTTATACGCAGCCGAACAAAGGGGAGGACGAATAGAAGCAGCCAGCCCCGACGGACTTAAAGACCGCCCTTACCTTAGTATGCAAAACGTAGGGTTGGCCAGTGTATTTCTTACTTGGGTGCTCTCAATGCAGTTGGTATATATGAATAGAATCTCCGTCCGATTTTGAAAAGATCGATGTGGAGAAAAATAACCACATGCTATATGATTGTTGAGTAAATAAATGTCAAAGGTCAAGGGTTTTGATGTTGATGTGGTGAGGGGGTGCAACTGGATAAGGGCGGTTTTCATTTCCGTCGGCCTGGCAGCTCTACCCGTTATCCCATGTGAATGGAATCATTGCCCCCCTGAGACCAGGCCCCATCCCTCCATCATAGTCGTCCCACCCTGAGGCTAGATGTAGCTGGACGGCCATGGTCCCGTTGTGAGGTCATCAATATCATCGCCATTCCAAACCCGCCGCATTGGTCGACCTTTTTGAAGGCGGGCTTGCCAGGAGAACTCAGTAGATGTATTCGTCCTGAATATCGTACAAATACCCCGCCCCAAGTCGGTCCAAGTTACCTGCTACTTCTTCTTTCTTCTCATCACACTCTCACAGTACTACCTACAAACACATATGCCAACCCATTCTACATTCGAAACAGACCCTTCCGACATATTGCAGTAGACCGCAGTCACAGCCACAAACATGGACGCCCCCAAGGCTGATCGCTCCGACTCCATCTCCTCCACCGCGTCCAGCACGGCCCCCCTCTCCACCACCCAGTCTGGTGGTCGTCGTGCCTCCGGGCCCCTCTTCGCTTCCCTCCAAGAGCACAAGCGTCCCAACGACCCTGCCTCTGTCGCTCGTCGTCAGAGTCTGCACGAGCAGAGACCCCCTACTGGCTTCATCGGCAAGATGTGGAACAAGTAAGACCATAGTGCCGTCGTCGCAGCGATTCCCCAAATCTCATGCTGATAATCATGTAGCTGGGTCCGTGGACCCCAGCCTCCTTCCTAGACGTCGACCACGTGCCGTTAGATAGGACATGGACTCGATATGGGAAGGTATACTCGTATCCATGTTGTACATGGGGCATCTCCGAAACTGGAACTCACTGGCGCATAACCGGGAACAGGCGTTTACTTACATTGTTGCTTCAAATGCAAAACTCGATCAAATATTTTATATCCTTCATCGCTAAGTGGTAATGGTGATTCTGTAGATGTCGCAGCCCTCAACGTTTAAGCAGAATATTTTGTGACCCGAAACTCGGGTAGATTGCAAAATATGTGATATTTATGCTCGGTATAGCATCCCCGAGTTTTGATTCTGCACACATGCAGTACGCGTTGAGTCTATTTTAGCATGTTATATTGCATTAAGCGTAATTCAATTCTTGAAACACTCTCAAATCTTTCCAGTTATTGGATGGATTAGCATATAAAATGCCTGATCAGGTCTTGTGCAAGACACTGTAGACGAGTTTAGACAGATTTCTCTATCATGGCTCTTTGCAAATGATAAAAACCATCTGTATAGCTGGAGGAGTCCATCTTGCTTTGTAATTGAGTATGATTTGCGTGCCACTACTAAGCCATTCGTGTCTGCGAGAAGAATATGGGGGACATGGAGGGGGTGTAGTTTTCGAAGCCTGTACTTCCCTTTGGCACACATTGTGTTGCGGGTTTCTGTCTTGGCTACGCGCCTCGAGCGCCTGCGGATTTTCGTCTCGGCATGCTATATTGAAACCAAGTTAACCAATTCAAAAAAAGCAATGTGCAACAACAGAGGCGCATGCCATCGGTGAAGCTTAGGGGCCAATGATTGAGCAAAGCCCAGGTCGATGCAGGAATGTCCGCCCCGCTGCTCTACGCAATTTGCAACTCGGGACACGTTCCGCGCGCACTGCAAAGACAAACAAACTTCCATATGTTCCTATGATTCCAAAAGTCAGTCAAGAACTCAGGGCCTTAGATCGAACTAGGCAGCAAGCATATGCTTGCTGGAAGGGGGTTGGTAGCACAAATGAACCTCAGCTCGAGATCGTAGCCCAAGATGGCAGGCGGACTAGCTCAGGCGAAGAGCTTTTGATGGGCACGAAGACTGAAGATGGCAGTGCTGAGGATGATGTCAGGATGGATGGAATGATCAGTGCAGCTATGATATAGTGCTCTCGGGGCCGCCGGCACGAGGACGTTTGTTAGGTATCATGTACAATGCGGACGTGGATGTGGGCAAAGAGAAGAAGTGCACAGGTGCTGAAGTGAAAAAGAATGTGTCATTAGGAAGGCCTTCGTCATATCAGACTGCTGGAGTCTAGGTTGTGGAAACCCTTGAACGCGCTCCAAGTGTGTGTGTCCGCAATCTTGGAAGACCAGCATAACTCCTTCCCCTCGTAACTACCAGTCTCGTACAGTCCGAATACTCCACGGAAACAATGCTTAAACCTGACTGTCAAGGCTCTCAAACAAGGTTGCAAGTTGGGCTCGCATCAAGCAAGGAACGGATACTTCCTGCGCAAAGGCCCCTAGATACGGTGCTTCTCGCTCTCTGTTTCAAGGATTAGCCTCGTGCAAGCGCAGCAGGTCCATTGGAGCTCTCACCAAGTCTGGAGTACAGCATGTACAGTGCCATACGATTGCACTCCTCCGTGCCGGTAATGGTGACCAGACGTTCGTTACTGTTATCCTGAGGCTCGTTGATCTTGATGACACTGCCACTGATTTGTCGGATCTCGTTGATCTTCTGGCCGCCCTTGCCGATGATCGCACCGACCATGTCATTGGGAATGTAGATCTGCTGGGTGAGAGGTGCTCCAGGCATACCCGCACCATGCATGGGCTGCGCGTGAGGAGCGCCATGAGCTTGGGGGCCAACATGAGGGCCGTGGTGGGGCTGCAGGTGAGCCGCTGGTCCATATCCTGCTCCGGCCTGGGCACCATAATGCATGGGAATGGCAGGGTTTGGTTGGGCCGCTGGGTGCGGCTGGGCACCGTATGGAGGCATGTATGATTGCGGCATATGGTGAGCGCGGGGGTCCTGGCGCGGGTTGTTTCTGCCATAATTCTCACCCCTGCCGTAGTTTCCACCAGCGGGCTGAGGCATGTAGGGCACTACCTGCATGCCACCAGGGATCGCTCCAGCTGGACCACCACTCCTCGTGGCGTACGCAGATGCTGCCGGGCCTCCGAAGCGCTCATTCAATTGCTCCAGCAGTGTGCTGGCAACGTAGTAAGTTGCGATGTGAACAGCGTCAGCGACACCCATGACAACCAAAGAGCGCTCTGTGGAGAGCGGCAGGACCGAGTCTGAAGCGTTGAGACGAGCACCAGAAGCCTCCTGTATCTCCTTGATACGAGCGCCGCCTTTTCCGATGATGGAACCAATCAGGATGGATGGGATAAGCAGTCGAAGGGGGTAGGTCTTTGACTGGGGGTTAGATGCTTCCGCTAGAGGCTCATTGTTCAGAGTACGAATAATCAATCCGAACGCCTTGGCCACTGCATCAACACTACCGCTCACAGTAAGGATCCGCTCTATGGCGCCCTTCTGGTAGTCGCTAACCGTGCACTTCGCATTGGACATCTGCCTGATCTTGGAGACGTTCTCGCCTCCTTTTCCGATGATGGTAGCAGCCTCAGGGCTGGTGATGACGGCTCTGACATGGATCCACGCAGTCTCGTCGTGGGTTGCTGCGGAGGTGGCCGGGGCGGAGTTTGTAATCCCGCTCTGAATGCTCACGATTGGCTTGGTCTCTGTGGTCGCATCAGGGGCAGCCGCATCGCCCTGACCGTCATCTGCTTCAACCTTGTCTCCGTTGGTCTCCGTCTCGCCATTCGGGTTTGCCTCGGTAGCTGGAGTTTCGGCGGCCCCAGAATGTCCATTCTCGAAAGGAAGGTCTGTCTCCAACTTGACCTCCTCGTCATCTCCACGGATGACCTTATCAAGGGCAGGTCGCTTGGCATCAGGCTGATCGGTTCGTGATGGGGACGAGGTCTCCTCAAGGGGACGCTTCGTAGATTGGGTTGGGGGTGAGGCCGACATGTTGACTTCGCAAGCAGAACCAAGGGAGTTCTCTTCAAGTAAATCGATTTGAATTGATCTTCAATAGTGGTTTGCTCTTATCTACACCGAAGGGGGCGATTTCGGAAAGAAAACGTGCAGGTGTAGTGGCGCGTCGGGAAAGGACGTAATTGGGCCGGACGTTTGATTTGGCTGGAGAAGGCCGATGAAGTGAAGTGTAGGCCGGGTAGGAGTATCGCAAAAGGCGATTGCTGGCGCTGCAGAAGAGGTGAAGTGCTGGGAAGACAACCTCCTCTGATAACTGGCTCAGATGGTGGTAGGTGTATCTTGGTGTAAACTGGCCGGGAAGTAGGGCGAGGCGATGGACGGGCGAGTATGCTGATGTTGAGGTCGGGCAGAGGCAGTCAAGGGAGGCGGAAGATGAAGACTGGTGGTAGCTGAAGCAAGCGCTCGAAGGAGTCAAGAAGGTGACGGGTACGGTGAGGCTTGATAGTGTAAGGTAGGCAAGATACCGAGAGAACCAGATCTCAAACCTTTTTTTCTCCTTCACGAACAGCAGCAAACAGCCGAAATCGCTATCCGTATTGCTGGGCTGGCTGTGGGCTTGATCGGTGTCGTGGCGTTGCTTGCTCTGGTTGGGCTGCCTGATCTGTCTGCGCCGCGTTAGATGCATATATCCTTATAGCCAATGTGCGATAAGGAAGGAAAGGTCAAATGTGCTGAGTAGACCAATTTCCGCGCGCAACCGTGATAGTAGTGGAACAACAGGTATTGGGAGCCGACAAAGCTCTGAACGGGAGGTCACTGCTAGAACAGGCCAGAGCGAAGACTAGCATTTGCCTCAAGAATTGCACGTACCAATGAAATATTTGTGGTACCACAGACAAGGGAAGGGGTTAGTAGTTGACGATGTGGACGAAGTGAAGACGATTCAATCAATCGTCAGATGGTGATTGAGGTAGCTGAGGGAAACCAGGCACGAGTACTGTAGGTAGACCTGGTGAATACCGGTGGAAGAGGGGGGATCGCAGATAGTCCAGACGGTGGGTAAGATGTTGCTCGAGTTGGAATACTGGAGCAAGCAGTCGATCTGCTTTGGCGAGAGAAGGGGCTTCGATTTTCGGACTTCCACTCAAAGAAGCTTGCTTGATTGTGAGATGAAACTGGAGGGGAGAGAAGTGCCGTTGCGGCGGGCCTTCAAGCTAAGAACTCTGTGTCGTCTCCGCACGGGCCACCTAAGTCCCCGGAGGGGTTAGCGCTGCGGCAGCTGCCCGGCGGAAAGCACGCACCTGGTCTGGCCGTCGCCATGCCGCCATCAACGATCACCAATGCCAGTCCCACAGGAATGTAGCAGTATCGAATTGGGAGGAAGGAAGCATATGCCAGCACATGATAGTGGTCACATGGAGACTCGGTCGGCACCTATCCATTTCCCATTCGCAACAACACACAGCGTCTCACTACCTAGGTAGGGACGGTTGGTGAGACTACGGACGATTGGTGGAGTTGTACGGGGCACCTATATCCTGCTACCAAAACTACTAGGGTAGCCTCGGTTGCTCGGCGCATACTGCTAAGAGCAACTGATATCTCCTTGAAACTCCATTTCCAGACTGCTACACGAAGCTAGCCCTGGCTGCTTCATCAAATTCAGGCCTGCTCCAATCAGAGATCATCCCTTGCTTCGAGTCCGCACCGCGACTGCAGTCGTAGAGATTTCACGGGACGCGCACTCACGCGATACCCAGTGTTGTCGACATGGACGAACCCATCGGACCCCCGGCCAGCGGAGACCTGCACGGGACGTACCTGGAACGCTCGAGAAAAGAACTGCAGAAGAAGGTCGAACAACTTAAGCGAGTACTAGTAGAAGTCTGCCATGATTCCTTACGCGACCCGCACAACACCTTGCACTAACCTATATTCAGGAAAATGAGAAGCTTGATGCTATCTCCGAAAGAGCTCATGGTCAACTGGGCTCTGATGGCACGATCGGAGCGAAGAAGCACCTGGACGCAGTGGCTGCAGCCTATCGAGATGTTGCTGCGTCGAAACCGTTCCTGCCTTTCCCTGACTCTGTCGTACCGGCGCTTGTAGCCTTGCGTACCACGAACTCAACAATCACGGAGTCGAGAAATTTCCTCGACTCACAGAAAGTTTCGTTCCAAGAGGCTCAAGATAGGTTGGAGATTGAGAAATCTAACCTCACTGATCAGAAGGCTCTGACCAAAGCCCTGGAGAACCGCACCCAGGCATTACGCCATGGCATCGAGTCGAGGACGGCAATGAGCCCAAACCAGGTTGCTCGGAAACGCATATTGGAGCTGAAAAGGAACGTAAAGGAGACCGATGCGAGCACAGCAAACTTGCTGAAGGCCCTCAAAAAGTTTATCGACGGTCCCCTAGCCTCAATGCTGGCAGCTGAGCAAAGCGGCGGCCCCGTTACTGGCGAAATGATGGACGTCGATTCAGAAGACCTGGAAGCTGGATTCAATGCCAGGGGCAAACGGAAGAAGCCCAAAGCAGATGCGGCCTCAGACAAGCGTCAACGAAAGATCGACGAGATGTTCGGTGGGGATCAGGACAAGGAAAGGCAAGACGAGGATAATTCGGACAAGCAGGCGACGGCCAGAGAAGAGATGCAAAGGTTGACAGAGGAGCTGATGAATAGGCTTGTGGACTCGGAGGGTTCCACCTCAGATGCATATGTCGATGTTCCCGAGGAGTCGGCGGCCGTACGTTTCCTCGTCCGGTCCAAGGTCGCTGAGTTTCATCCGAGAGACTCCAAGCGGTTACGGCTCGTCGATTTTGGCCGAGAGATTGGAAACTAGACAAGATCACGGAGTATATCGTCCCTAAACTTCTTTCCACCTGTGCGTTCTTCTCTTGTCACTCTAGCTCGACGCTGTCTATCAGCACAGGCACAGCAGAGGGCATGAACATATGGCATTTTAGTGGGGACAGGTATCGCACACCACCAAGTCTCTGTTCCTGGAGGTAACTACACTTCCTGAAAAGTATGCTCTTCTTCTGGTCCCTCCGTTGAAAAGTACTATGCCTGAACCAGATTATGCGGGACTATGGATATCGCTACCCTTCTACTTTGATCACGAGATAGCCGAAATAGCCTGACTTTGTGTGGGCAAGTGATTACGCCTCCAGGTCTGAAGATACACGCCGGGGAGGGGCAGATGGACACAGAGGCATAGAGGGGGTGCAAGAACATGTGGTGGCTCTGTGGCTCGCCGAAGTACCTGGAAGCAGTCCGTATTGATCGATCAATGTCAACCTTGGAAGTCAACTAGTTGCGCCTTCCACGGGAAAGTGGATCCATATTCTCAATTGGCCAATTACGTTACACTATCCAAGACGCGTCGAACGCGCTTTTCTACAATTTAGATCCCTGCAGCTGCAAGCAGACGCAAGTCAAGACCACGAAGGAAACCGCAAGCCAAAACTCCCCCACAGCATAAAGGCCAACTGAACCTTTCAACTTCTTGCTCATTCAATTTGTCTCCTCTTCCCTCCAACACCAAACAACTTGCCATAACATGACCACCGACAACAACACACCAAACTCTCCTCCAGCAAAACGCGTTAAGACAGACGGAGACGCCACCACCACCACTACTAATACCAACACAACAGCACAGAACAACGGCACCGCCATCCCCGTCACCAACATGAGCCAGTCCCCCCGTCTCCTCATCAAGAAGCTCTCCGAAAGGGCCCGCCTGCCAACGCGCGGCAGTGCCTTCGCGGCCGGCTATGACATCTACGCGGCCAAGGCCACTGTCATTCCCGCACGAGGCAAGGCTCTCGTCGACACAGACATCAGCATGGCCGTACCCGCTGGTACCTGTAAGTCCCGCGCACAGATCGATTTCCCCTTTAGATATTTTCAACAGCCTTCCCAATGTCCTTGCGGTCTTCCGCTTCTATGCTGACAAGCATGGCCTCAACGATAGACGGCCGTATCGCTCCCCGCTCCGGGCTGGCAGCCAAGCACTTCATCGACACAGGCGCAGGCGTGATCGACGCCGACTACCGCGGACAGGTCAAGGTCCTGCTGTTCAACCACTCCGACGCTGACTTCCAGGTCGCAGAGGGCGACCGCGTTGCGCAGCTTATACTCGAGCGTATCTACACGCCCGAGGTGCTGGAGGTCAATGAGCTGGAGGAGAGTGTGCGCGGTGCCGGTGGGTTCGGCTCCACCGGTGGCTTCGCTTCCCAGGTGGCACAGGCCGTCGTCGGCGCCGTTTCTGGTGGTGCAGCCGTAGATGGCCCCTCCGATGCCGTACCCGCCGCTGCGGCTGAGAAACCATCGTCTTAGGGGGCTAGGTTGCGTACGAAGGGGTCCATGAACACTGATGTTTCCCCAGGCGTGAGGAAGGCCAGGACAAAGAAGGATGTGCCGTGGCCGTGGAGCGAGAACACAATCGGCTTCTCAGAGACGTGCTGGGTCGGTAACGCCCTGTGAACGGGGCCAGCCTTCGAAGTGCTTGGTAACGGTAGTGACGAACTTAGACCTGAGAGCAAGCGTTGGCACTGAAGCAATTCGGTTATGAGTCGTAGGATACTGGAACTGGAAGACAGCATTGAGCATTCAGAAAGGGTGCCCTACATGTATCAACACATTCAACATCAGAACGGTTGTGGAATTAGGCAAAGGCGGCATGCTGGATGCCGTCTGCCATGAACAGTCCAGGTTATGAGAGACATGAATACAGATCAATGTATCCGGACCAGACCTCCTTTTGATGCAAGTATGCTGTCTAGATCTATCGAATGCACCCCCGGTACCAGTTGCACTAAATGCAAGCCATTGCTTCCTTTGCTTTTCCCCTACGTTCCCCCACCCTTCAACTTGATTTCGGATATTTCACATTGGCTGCGCCTTGAAAGTTGCCTTGGGCCGTCGCAACGCACCCAGATGCCGTACTAGCTTCAGCTCGGCGGCCTTTGACCTCGCCAGGTGCATCCTCTTAGCATCATCGGCGCCGACCTCCGCCTGCGCCTTTTCCACTTCGACCTTCATGCTCTCGACCGTCGCGGCCAGCACCTCATGCATAGTAGCGAGCACGCTCTCCGCCGCCCTCGCGAGCGGCAGGTCCAGCGCGTCGATGCCGTCCGGGCTCAGCCACGATGCCGTATCCTGAAGCCCGCCGCCCGCCTCGTGCACGGCCTGCCTCATGCGCACGACCATGAGCGCGGCAAACATGTCGCCCGTGCCTGAGAAGTAGGCGTCCAGGGCCGGGAAGCGGATTTTGAAGGCGCGGGGCCGGCGGTCGGACGTCATGCTGGACCCCACGACGGAGAGCGTCTTGCCGGCGTAGCTGGGGTCGTTGTTGTCGTCGAGGGACACCGAGGTCAGGATTATATGTGGAACGTGGAACTTCCGGTGGATCACTTCTATCGCGCGGGTCAGGGTCGTCATGTCCGTTATCTTAACGTCGGAGAGGATCCTGGGAAGGTCACACATCCTGTCAGCACTGCCTGGGAAGCTAGGTGTTCGAGAGGGGACGTCACCACATACTCCGCCTCGAACTGGTTGGGTAATATGAGGTCCGCATTCGGGAGTAAGTCCTTGTACGCCGGCACGACGTCGTCCGCAACGTAGAGCTTGCCGTTGTCACCCATCACGGGGTCCAGCACCCAGAAGAAACTCCCAGGCCTCGGCTGCGCCTTTGCCCTGAGGTCCTCCGCGATCCGGCCCACCGCCTGGACGGCCTCCGCGCCCGGTATGTAGCCCGAGAGCATCATATCGAAGTCGTCGAGATAGGACTGCTTCAGCCCATCGTAGAGGTCGGTGATCTCCTGCGCCGAGACCTTTGTGCCCTTGACCTGTCTGTAGCCGGTGTGATTACCTGTTCGTGGGTTGGACGAGAGGTTAGAACGCCGGCAGAGCCGAGGCCAGAGGGGATAGAGGGTAGTAGTAACCTGGGAGACTGACTGAACTGTACTGTATTCAGGGCGGCAACGTCGCACCCGAGCGACTGCATCGTGAAGACGGCGATCTTGTTGCCGACATATCTGGATCGGCCCGAGGCGGTCAGTCCAAGCCCTCCAACCTCTGGCTCTCACAGGAGGAAAAGCGCGACTTACCCGGAGACAACCTTCGCATCATGTCAGTACCGCTAGCGTGCTAAGGGGCTCATGGAAACAGGACGGGCGCATCTTCGTACATGACTGGCGACTGCGAGGACGCGAGTCTCTGGCACTGGCAAATCGTACGACATGCTCAGTGCGGTTTCGCTGACGCTGCCCATGGGATTAGTGGGAAGGCAGAAGACTCGCAATCGAAAGCCGGTAGATCCCTTGGGCTGAAGAATACGATGTAGACCGCAAGTGCGAGTTACTCAACTACCTATGTACTCAAGCAAGTGTTTAATGTGGAATCAGTCACTGCTATCAATGCCACGCCCGGCACCGGTCAGCCGGTGTAAGCGGCACTGGAGAGACTAGAAATTTTTATGACACAACAGACATTAAGGTCAGATCGGAATACCCCACAGTGACAATGCACATGTCAAATGGTGCACCGGTGCCCTGAAATCAGGAACCCCACGTTGTGATGCTGCCCTATATGTACCTACATACCTAGCTACATACCTAGGTACATACCTAGGTAGGTATGTAGCTAGCTGCATTATGTTCCGCCGGCAGCGATCTTCGCTGCAGCAGTACGGTGACCTAGGTACTTTGTACATAGCAATATCAGAGTCAGTGTACTAACTTCGGGGGGATCTTTGATGAGATGATGTTTTCATTATCGTTGGATATCAACATTCCGTACCAAGCAAGATGCTGTTGCCCTCCAGGCCCTCCTGGTGAGCATAGTAATGCAGTATACTGCAGCCCCCAAACAAATATTCGCCGCCAATTTTCATTCCGCTCTTGACACCGATCTAAGCCTTATCCAGTTTCTTTCCTTTTGTAAGAGCATCCTTTTCCACAGGGGAATGAATCAGTAGACTTGACCCATGACCATCTAGGCTAAGGAGCCCGTCTTGTCTCCCAATGCTTATCTCTTGTCCATGCGCCGTGTAGCATTTCCGCCCAATCACTCCTCGTCGCCAATCTGTTGTATAATCGTTAGCATCGCGAGGACACGTTAAGTCTTTGGCAAGGGGATGGAAAGAAGTCCCACCTTTGGCGCCAAATAGAACCGCAGGTAGCTCATGCCTTGTACGGTGTATTCGACTAGCAGAGGCACTTCGTTCGACAAGCAAATCTTGACCTGGTCTGAAAGCGCCGATGCCTTGCAGAAGTTGACCAGGTACTTGAGCGAAAATGTCAGTGCCACGGGCTCACTCAGCTCGATCTCGATATTCTCCTTGGGCTTCTCGACGTTCTGGTGGCTGCGCAGAGTCACGGAACCGTTACCGATGTCACCAGTGCATGCGAATTTGACACCGTCTTTAGTCGCATCGATGGTAACTGTGGGTGTAAGGCCAATGTCAGCAATCAAGAACTCTATGTGGCCGTCAGAATCATCTCAGGGCTGTCTATCGTACCAGACTCGGACATGGCCAGCAAATCCGTGCAGATTCTCCGGAACTCGCCCGCGGGCATAGTGATCGTAGCAGCGTACTCGGTCTCGGGGATACCCAGGTGCTCCTGGTCGATGTCCATGAGCTTGAGGTCGTATTCAGAGATGCGGTCGTTCTCGCTGCTCTCAAAGACCAGGTTCAGGCTGTCGGGCGCGTCCTCAGCCTTGAGGGTCAGGATGTCCTCGTTCTGAGCGGCGCGCAGCACCTTGGTTAAAGAGGTAAGGTTGACGCCCAAAGCGATGTTGCGGTCGCATCGGTAGGGGGAGAAGCTGTCTGCCTTGAGCATCATGGAAACCAGAGCCACGTGTGAGTTGTCCATTGCCTGCAGGGCGATGCCGGAGTCATTGCAGTCGAAGTTGCAATCTTGGACGAGATCCTTGATGGCGTCGACCACCTGTAATGCACGCAATTTGTCAGAAAACCCCAGCTCCAAATGGAATTATTGTCTTGTGAGTAAGTTTCCATACCTTCTTCAGGATGCTCGCCTGCTCCAATCGTGCCTCAAGCATGGCTGTATGGCTCTCAGTCAGTACTCGCGCCGAGGTGGGGGGTTCAGTTGTCGCGGGTCCTGGAAACTTACTGGTTTTCTGAACGGTTTAGAAAAGGAATAGAGTATGACGAGGCACGAGAAGTTGTTGTTGAAGAGGCTTGGGGTATCGTTAGTGATTTTCGCAAGAAGAATAATCGTCGTTGGATGTTGAGAGGAAAGAAAGGGAAGAAGAGAGTTCGCAACCTGGGAAGCTTGATCAATTTAGCACGACGCGCCTAAACGCGTCTCTGCCCCAGTAAATCTCGGCGCGGGGCGGGCAGGCTTCCGCATACTCGATCAGACCCTGATCCTTGCAAACCCCCC
>LKEB01000001.1:1031223-1128330 GCA_003795295.1 Cytospora leucostoma | reverse complement strand
CCGGGTCAAATACCCTACTTGTACTCAGGCCTCCAACCACGATGCTTCTGTCCATGCAAGCATTTTACGCTCGTGAAGACCGTTTCAGGGTGGCAATGGTGAATTATTGAATTGACAGCCGTATGCTTAGTTACGGAGATTCGAGGATTTACATTAGTCTTGGGAAATGGCGAGGCTATGTTTTAATACTGCATACTTAAGTAGATATTCTTCGATGCCTCTCCTTATATCCTATGTCGATGGGAAGCCTTCATAAGCTCTCCCTTATTGCCCATCGTTTCAATTCTTTCGTTGTATCGTTGTATCTTATGCATTACCACACTGCCCACTCGTGTCGCTCTACTATAAGACCAGCATTTATTGAGGTCCGGGTTGTTGTCCTTAGCCATGGTCTATTCCCCCAGAAACTTGAACAGATTTGTGTCTTATTAGGCAATCTGCCCGGTCGTCTACTGTAATATCTTGACTATTTGCTCTTCGTACAATATATTCCGTCAAATCTTCCTAATCTATAGTGCGGACCAAACATTACCAACTAATCTTCACACATGGCCCGGCGGCCTTTGGACAACCTGTTCGGTGTCTCCACTCTTTGAGTCCCAGCCAATTCCCATATCTATAATACGAGTTCCCAGCTTGCGAATACCGCCTCTACGTGCTTTTGTTGGACCCAAGGAAAAGATGCAAAAAGGCTCAAATCGGGAAAATGTATAAAATGGTATGCCACCACCACCGCAGCAAGACCAGCTGCAACGCCGCTTACCCCATGAATGCAAGACAGGATGCAAGTGAAACACCAAGAAAAGAAGAAAAAGAAGGAAAGAACCCGAAAAGTTGACATCAAGTCATAAGGAGCGGCACGGGAAGTAGCGACCCGTCCTATCGTATCGTGGACCCTCACAGCGAAACAACGCGGTTCGAGCTCGGAGGCGGCAACGTCTGCCTATTCTTGTTCGGCCTCAGGTTGATGACCATCTCGAGCTCCTTGAGCATACCGCGACTGGCATCGGACTTGACCCTCATGTCTGCCCTCCTCTCGCGGTCTTCTCTCATCTTTGCTATCCTCTCTTCCCTTGTCAACATACTCTTGGGTCGGGGCGGTGGGCCCGCCACGGCTTCAAATATCTCCTCGCTCTCGCCAGCAGCGCTGCCCAGGTCAAAACCGTCAGATGCCTCTCCAGTGAGTGCCCGGAGTGCATCTGAGACCCCTCCGCCATGTTCTTCTCCCACCGTGCTCAGGCCGCCCCATGAGATTGTCGGGGAGATCATTCCGCTGACAGACGAGAGTCGCTTCTCATTGCGATCGATGCCGGATGCGAGAGCGGCCCTGCCGTCTTCCCATGCTTGCTGAAGCATCTTCAAGTCTTGTCCGATGGACTCGTATTGGTCCATTAGGTTCGGACCGAGCTCCGAGATGTCGCTAGCCTCATTCAGTGCCCGGTCGGATTCCTCACGCAACAGTGTCATCTTTGCCTGCAGACCGCGAATGCCTGTCGTCAATGAGTTGAGCTTCCTAAGTTGTGAGCGCCACCTTTCTCGTCCAGGTGAGAGCGGGCTTCTATCTCCAGTTGGTGGTGGAACTGAGAAAGATTCTTCCCCAAGAATAGACCCCAATCGCTGATAGGCCGAGGTCGTCGCTTCATTAAGCATGCGAAGAGATTCCACGACAGTGGTCCAGCGCAAGAAGTCGGTGTCATCTCCCTGCGCCTCCATCGAAAGGAGTGCACAGAGGAACATCTTCCGCAAGATGTGAAATCGAGATGCCGCAATTTTCAACGACCGTAGTGACTCCATGTCTTCAAATTCACTCTCGGAGTACCCCTGCAAGGCATCGGACATATCTAGGTCGCTGATATCGTAGATGTCGTAATACCGCTCCAAGTCCAGTTGCTCGGAGAACCCCTTGGCCACCGATTGAGCCTGCTCAAATCTTGGAATGATGTCCCCAAAGCTCTTCCTTAGTGCTTTCCTGAGTCTGACGCATCTCCGCGTCTGGCTGCGGTCTTCGATTCGACTGATGGGTGGCAGGGGTGCACTGAGTCGATATCCACGGGAGACAAGTTCAACCTCCTGGACCAGGGCCACTGCGGCACTCGATGCACTATCGAAGTCCTGTGCTTTCGATATGAACGTGGTCATCTCCGCCAGCGTCTGCTCCCGAATATACTTGAGCCATTGTTGTCGGATGTATGCTTGTGATGAGAGTCCAGCGACGACGAGTAATACGACGAAGATCACAACTCTTTTCTTTGTCAAATGCGCATAGCCTCCTCCATACAGCCAGCTGATGAACCACGCGATGCTCAGGGCTCCTACAGCTGTGAGTATCAACCCTGTTTGGGAGGGTATGGTTGGGTCTTGATCATTCCCAACAGGGAGCCTCGAGCTTTGCGCTGGCGGATGCGGTCCCAATATCGAGTGGCCACTTAACAACTGCGATGCGACGATGGTATAGCGAAACTGCTCGAGGAATTTGGAATTGTCGGCGCGATCCAATGTCGTGGCTACCGCACTCTACGACAACGTTAACCAGCTGAAGTTGACAGGAGTCGCACAGGGATCAGCTTACAGCCCCATCTTGTAAAGAACTAAGGCGCTTCTTTGGGGTAGGAAGCTGGATGTTCAGCGCGTTGGGTATCTTATTTCGAAAGCGTGCCTTCACCAACGGCCGTCCGGTAGGGGCAAATGACGGACTTGGGGGACTCGGTGGCGGCGTGTCGATAATAACGTCGGGCTGCTGCAGCGCCCAGTCTCGCTGCTGTTCCTCGCCCTCGTCTATAGTGGTGAGAAAAGGGGTCAGCATGGGGGACGGCATGTTGACAATAGGATGGAGCAGAGAAGAGGATTGCCTGTGGGCAGTACAGCAAAGGACATGTTGGACTGACCCTTGAGGTACTCGGCGAGAGGCGTCTGGTCGTAAATTACAGTCTCCATGAAAAAGATGTCAGGTTCTGGGTTGTAGCACTCGTTGCACCGGCTGCCATCCGGTACGTGTGCACAAAGAGCGTAATGATCCGCGTCAAGTGACGGATTGGGTAGGTCAAGTTGTTAGCTATGTAATAGCTAATAATGCTGAAAACACGAGGCAGAAGATGAAAACGAAACGGTAAAACGGAACGAAACGAAACGAAACGCAATGACTAGCGATAATGAGTGAGCGCTGGGATGGAGACGTATGTACGGTTGTACAAGTTGGTCGAGGCGTATTGGGGGTATCTAATGTAGGGTTGGATGGACCAGAGTGATATCGGTGTGAGTGTAAAGGTCAATGTCAGCCCTGGAGTCAGTGGCAGCAGCGTCAGCATAAGCGTCAGCGTTAATCAAGTTGTCAGTTTGTCAGTCAGGGTCAGTGGCTTGGACATGCGGATCCCGTGTCGCATCGACAAGGACTTGCAAATGATCGCAATTGCCAATCACTCCCAACAAAGCCTCTAGAACAATTAGCTGTCGATCAAGAGCCTCGGAAGAGAAAAGGACACAGGACGGCCCTCTTACACGAGTCCACCGCTTCCTCTTTCGCTGCTGGGGACACCAGGGGTGATCATTAAAGTTTAAAATGAGGCGACGAGGACAGGAGTCAAGGGGTCCTTCAACTGCCAACGTTCCAAGTCTGGGGTCGACAGTTAGATTGCAATTGCGCCAGTGAGTCGGCACTCCTGCACTAAAGTAGTGTCGGTGTCGGTGACAGGCTGGGCCCGCTGCCAGCCGGCCAGCTCGAGGGGAATCTTTGGGGGCCCTGGTGATCATTGCTTATTGTTTCACGAGTTCCTGCGGCCCAGTGCACTGTGCCAGATTTAGCACGCGAGAGAGACCCCTTGCAGGCAGCGCTTAGGGGCACCACGGCAGGCACGCAGGCATGTTAGCCGCAGCGTGACCCTCCCCAGGTCCCTCCAGCGCTCAGAGCTCCAGAGGCAACAACAGGCAAGCTCCTAGGCCGACGTCAGCAGCCTTGCATCGCAGCAAAGCTCCCCACAAGCCGCCTGCCACTCCTCCAGCTTGAAGAATGCCCAAGCTTCACTTCTAGAGCCCGGACTTCCAATAAAAGCCAAAGATGTCCTTAGAAAAAGAGCAGCAGATCTCGCCCGTTGTGGCTGAGTCAGTTATGCACAACACCAAGGTCAGACAGCAACCCGCCCTTCCCAAACCCTCACCAGCAAGCCCCCTTCCCTGCCTATCTAAGTACATGGTCGTCCGCCAGCAACCTAGCTGATCCACCCCTCCAGGTCCTGGCCGACCTTCAATCCCTGACCGCCTCCCTGTTCGGCGTCGCAGCAGGCATCCTCGGCCTCGAGTCTTACAACGGCTTCCTCTTCTACGTCGCCTTCACGCTCCTGACGGCCCTCCTCTTCTACGCCATTCGAGTTGCCCCAGCCTCCTTGACCGCAGGCAAGCCCGCCTTCGATACGAGCCGGTACTTCCGTGGATCGCTAGAGCTGTGGACGAGTGGGTTCTCTGGGGGACTGGCCGGGTTCATCCTGACGTGGACGCTGTTCTTTGGGTTGGTGAGAGCATAGAAGGGTACGGCTCGACAATCAGTGAGGAGAGGGAAAGCATACGAAGCCGTCCTACAGAGAGTCAATGAATTACCACGCATTTCCGGCACTGGGACGTTCAGAGGCCTGCCATGCGATGAAGTATGGATGTATGATAATGATGTACCTGGATCCGGCAAGCATCAAGGATCAGTGTCTTGGTTGGTGTAAACCACGCGCAATCAATGTGACTACCCCATCAGCTTTCTGGCTCCTGAAGTAATGGATCAAGAAAGTGATAGCATATCAAGCCTTTTATGTGTATTTGAGACGAGGGTAATTCCACTATTGAAGAAGGCACATGTTAGCGGGGGAGAGCAGCTCGCTGATTCTATTATCCATATAGCAACTCTAATCAATACCAATAGTCGATACAATGACAGTGACCACGCTTATGAGCCTGTACTATTGCTCATTCCATGATCTCTATCACTTTCCCAACGAAGCCTTCGAGCCCAGACTTAGCTCTACCCCCTCCCTCCATTATCACGACCTGAGCGCCCATCTCAATCCATTCTCTCTGGGAGAGCAGTTCCAGCTGGACTTCATACACCATCCTTGCACTTTCCTGCTTCGCTGCCTCTTCCCTTTCCTGGCTTATAACGAATATCTCTTCATCGTCCGCCTCTCTACCCACAACGCCATGGACATCGGGATAATGCCACATTGGCGAGACTCTTGTAATCCTCGCCGAAGCTCGGACGCTGGCTATATATACTTTGACGATACTCCCCACGATCAACGACTCCGTCGACTTTTCCTCAAATACCCCTGTGATACCACTGGCTGCTTGCAGCGACAAGCCCGTCTCCACCATGTGCTTGCTAGGCACGGCCAGCACCATCCCCTTGCGTATCTTGGGCTGCGGCCGCGGAGGCCGCTCAAAGATGCTATCAGACAGATCCTCATTGGGAATGTCGAAGATAATCCCGATTGTTCCTGTCTGGCCAGGCTCCAGCAAGCGGACTGGAAGACGCAAATTGCGGATCGTGGCGATGCGGGCATGATACCACTCGCCCATCGTGGAAGATGCTGGGACGGCGTTCCGCATGGCGAGCCTGTTGAGCTCTGACGAGGACTGGTGCGAGACAGACAGCCCCTCTCCACCTGGGGATGCCCGGCGCTCGGGGGTCATTGTCATTGAATCATCATCTGGAGGGAAAGGCCCAATCAACACCCGGTCGCCCACGGCGAGGTGTCCAAAACGAATGTAGCCAGCCACGATAGTGCCGTATTCTGCTTCGTCATCCTTGACCGTGTTTCCAGACAGTGCGGACAGGCTGAATTTGTCTTCGATGTGGAAGATAGAGTCAGGTTGCTCTGGGTTGAGGGCTAGTCCAATGTAGTCACGCGCCGTGGGTGTAGGTGGTATTGGTAGGTTCTGCAGTAAAGCATGGAGCAGGCCAACGCCTTCGCCTTTGACAGCACTTGTCGAGACGATGGGAACAAAGTCAAGGAGACTGCCGCTCGCCTTTATTTCTGCGATGAGAGGCCGGATGCCGTCTTCATCTATTGCGGGTACCCGCGTTGGATCAGACTGTATCCTTTGTTTGATCAGTAGCTTTGGCACCCGTCCAGCGCTTTTGACGGCAGCCAAAACCTTTGTCAACGTACCACGAAGACTCATCGTAGTTGCAACGTCAAGCTTCGTGATGACAATGACAAGTGGCATACGAAGTTTGAGACATAGATCGAGATATGCCTTAATTTGGTCCACCTCAGTGACAGGAGACTCAGCTTCGTCCTGGGAAGACGTGGGCGTGAACCTCCCCTTTGTCTCGCTATCATTCGCGGCTAGACAGAGGATAGTCCACTGAGGTGCCCATCCGATGAGGCCGCGCAAGATGGTTCGACGATACCGGAGGTGACCTGCAGAGTCAGACACGAAGACCAACCTCCCCTCTCTCGATAGATCATGGATGCCTTCCCAAGAGTCTATATTGCGATCTGCAAAGCTGTAGATGAGGTTCTCGTCATGACTGTCGTTCTTGTAGCCAATCAACATTTGAGAGACAGAAGTCGTCATTCCTGACGCCAGCTCATGTCGGTGCCGTAGCAAGAAGGTACGGCTCCTTCCTGAGCCGTTATCGAAGATGCCTGTAGAAAGTGTTCCAAGGAGGGTTGACTTGCCACCATCCGTAGGGCCCGTAAGTGTGACTCGTAGTTGCTCTGTCGTGGATTTGGCTTCAACGGCCACCGTCTGCACAGGAGGAACAGATGTTGTGCGATCAGTCGCGCCAGAATCCTTGTTTTCAAAGCCAGGCCTGGGTTTCACGGACGCTTCGACAACATATAGTTGTCCCTGCCTAGTGGCAGCTTTTGAAACGGTATAGCCGTTTCCCGGTGCAGGTAACACATCCCATTCACACTCCCCAACACACTGCCGGCGCATCACACTAACAACACATCCAAGACTGGCTGCCATCACTTTCAAAGTCAAAAGGCTCTCCTCCATTTCATCCTCGGGTAGTCCAACCAGGGTGCCATCGTCTGCGACACCAATCTCGTACAGTGCACCCTTGGACTCCTCAAGTCCTTGCCACAGATTGCCGGGTCTTACAGCAGCTGCAAGAGCAACACTGTCATCGGGAAGCTTGGGGATCAGCGAATCCGTTGTTCCCAGGGGGTTGTATCTCATGGATTGCTGGAGTCTCCATAGAAGCTGCGTTGTAAGATGGTAGAGACGGAGCTTTCTGGATTCGCTTGTCGTTGCGTAGAATCCTAGTGGATGTTTTTGCCTTCCCCCATCCTCTGGCACCGAAGCGATCTCAGGGCGGCTCAGATCGCCTTCTGCGGAGGACTCCGTGACCAACGTCAAGTCACCCCTATCCGAAGGCTGTGGGCCAAGCGCTGTGCCAGACTTGATCGTCTTGTAGGGTCTTCTGGGCCGTAAAAGTAGGTGTAGCTTGTACTCAACGGCACCTTCCTGTGGCTCGGGCTCCAACCTCGTGATCACCTCCTCAGGGTTCTCAGGCACTTTCAGCCATGGAGACGACACCCTAGTAGGCTCGGTCTCGAAGGTAAAAACTGACATTACCGCAAACGCACACACCTATGAACGGAAGATGGAAATAAGTAAAGACAGTGATTGCCGTTGGAGAATAAGGTGAGATGCTGGCCCGGTGTAGCGGTGTGAGGAGAAGAAGCAACTGGTGATTTTCGAGGACACGTCTCAATGCCACAATCCCGCTGCAAGTCCAGTCAACAGACCTCTCTGTAAAAGATGCACCTTGCTGGTCCAAGTCGATATACAAGTCGACTATGCTGCTGTGCTGCTGAAATGGCTAGTAAGCCCAACTAGGCGGATTAGGTTCATCCGGTCCTGATAGGACGATGTTGATGTTCGAGATATTGATAATGTATGACACTCAGTATGATGAAGAATTTGATTTTGTCCTTGACGTTAGTCGGCACAAAGGACAGCTTCCCGATATTCGAGGTAACATTTTGTCTGTTAATGGACTGTTCGCGCAGACAGGACTGGTGATGGGACGATCGTAGTTTGCTCCCTCGGAGAGACGAGAGCTATGCTTGCGACAGGTCCTACAAGAGTCAAGGCCAGTGCACGGTGGCGGCTTAGCAAGACATTTTTGCAATCAGTTTTCGGCAACAGGGGAGAAGTCAGATGTGCTGGATAGGTCCTGTGTAGCTAGATGGTGTATTTGAGGGAGTGCAGACAAAGGTGAATCGTGGGTTGAAAAAGGCTCGTTGGTTGTTTGTCTGAGCCAGCCAAAGGACTTTGGTAGTCTACTAAGTAAGCATTTAATACATCTGCATTTAAGTACTGCCTGCCTGCTACCCACTTATGATCAAATCTGCGATGAAGAGTCACGCCGACCATCTTTTGCGATTTGGCGAGTCACCAGTGATTCAGCAATTGAGTGGAATACACCATACTGTTGGTATTTGATTTCACATAACGGAACATGCCGTCGTCAACCAAGTCGGTTCCCACCGCGGTGGATGCCTGGCTGTTGCCTTCGACCGAGGACGATCAAATCGACAAGGTTGGGCCTGCAGCAGGGCAAAAGCTGGGGCACCGGCGGGGAGCAATGGATTCCAGAACAGTGCTAAGCGAGAAGACAGGCGATTGGCAGGACACCAGCTACAGCGACAGCGAGCCGGCCGGAGCTGAGCCTACAACTACTACAGTGCCCACAATTCATGACACTGACAACGAGAAGAGGAACCTGACGAAGGATGCAAATGTTGCAAATGCACACGACATTTCCGACTCATGCTTACCGTTTCGCCATCGTGGGGCCCGTCATGGACCCCGCAAGGGTGACAAGGACGACGAGGGCGGTAAGGGCGGCCACATCGCACTCTTTCAGAAGGTAAGACCGCCGAACACGAGCAGTGTATATTTGATCGACAGTAAGGTGCTCTAAGTTGTCCCTGCAGTGGCCCGATCCTGCTGGCCAATGGCCGGCTTTTCCAACCCTATCAGGTTCCCCAAAGAGGCTGAGCATCCGGACACCTGTGTGTGTGGCAATCTTGCCGGGCTCTCCTGGCTGCCTGGATAGCTGTGAGCTAATTGCAGTCCGGGCGGCTCGTAGTGTACATGCTACGAATCCGGCCCACCCGATGTGCCTGACAACTGTTTTAGCATTTCGGGTTTGGGGCATTTGAACCATCTCATCTCTCCACATCAGGCGCTGCAATCCCTACCGTTACCTTATTCATCCCCTGTCACGACCGCTCGAAACACGCCCCAGTCTCATCTTCCATTTCGTCTCCTTTCCCGGACATTCAAATATCACAACCACTGGGCTGTCCTCCTCCATCACTTTCACCTACTACTTGTTTTCCATTCTTGATGTTGCTTCTTCATGGTGTCATAATTTCCCTTGTTTAACCGTTGTGCCAATATATCATATTGACCGCCGTCGCAGCTCAAGATGGGTCTTTTCTCCAGGAAGAAGAACAAAAGCCCCGAACAGGCGAACCCCTACGCCACCCCAATCACCCCTTACCAACAGGCTCGGGCCCAGCTTGCCCAAGGTCCTGGTCCTGGTCCCGTCGACTCCGGTTTCTCGAACCCTCACGTGGGATCGTTCCCTCCCAGCAATCCACCACCGCCGTACAACCAGAGCCCGTCGGTGGCAAGCAGTAGCAGCCGCTTCGGAGACGAGAAGTATGGAAACCAGAAGGGTTACGGGTCGGACCCATACAACAACAATGCTGCAGCTTTCCGGGCCAACGGCAGAGGCCCCGGCGGATATGGCGGGCTCGAGGAGGATACTGGGAAGAGCGACTTGTTTGGCAATGCAGCCGGTCGTTACGTGACTCCACAGCAGGGCAACGCGAACGGCTCGTCCTCAAGCCAGCCTCTGCCTAGTAGACTCGAGAAGGATCCAGCCAAGGCAGCTCTGTTGGGAAATGCGCAAGATCGTTACAATCAGCCGGCGCAGCCAGGAGCTGCAAATGATGAGTTTGATGGCTACGGAGCGCCTAGAGAGTTGACAGGTAAGGTCTACCTGCGTTTACAAAGCTTTTGTGTTCTCGTATCTGACGGATTGCAGAGCAGGAAAAGGAGGATCTGGAGGTCCGTGCAATCAAACAAGAAACCAACGCTATACGGAGAGAAGGAGTTGCTTCGACAGACAGGACGCTGGCCACATCTGAACAAGCCATCGCAACAGCCCTAGGCACTTTGGCTCGTCTGGGAGCCCAAGGCGAACGGTTGCACCACACGTATGTTGTGTCGTTCGCCCCTTCCTGGTGTCTTGATTTCGCGGAGGCATGGACAGTGGCTAACATTTGTCATGTAGGGAGGCCAACTTGGACGCTGCAGCTGCCAAAAGTCGTATTGCGGAAGACAACACGAGGTGAGTATATCCACAGCGGGGTCTTATATCCCTTCCACCCAGGGATAGAGCATTCCTAGGAACTACGCAATCTTCGTGTTGGCTCGTACGTCTTGGGAAATGCTAATGACAATGTGTAGGGAGCTCAAGAGATTGAATGGAAGTATGCTCTCCTTCGGCAACCCTTTGACTGCGAAGAGAAGGCAGCGGGACGCGGACGAAGCGGTCCTTGAGCGCCACCGTATGGAGCGCCAGACCCGCCAAGCAACACGTGCAGATGCCTATGCCGCCCAACAAGGGTTAGAACAAACTTTCATGGAGGTGGGCCGAAAGAAGCAAAGCAACATTGGCGCACAGCGCACAGCTGAGAAGAGCAAATTCTTATTTGAAGATGTCGAGGGAGACGCCGAAGACGCCGAGGCCAACGATGAGGCCAAAGCAAACGAAGAACGCATCAATAATCAACTTGGCGGCATATCCAAAAACGTGGCAACGCTCCATGATATTGCCACAAAGATGGGCACCGAAATCTCGAGTCACAATACCGTGATCGACAGGGTTGCTGATAAGGTCAGTTGCCGTTGGCGTGTGTACTCTGTCGGTTGCAAATTTGCTAACATAAATACAGAGCGACCTCGTGGACGATCATGTAAGTAGCCTTCTCGATACTTGGTGGCTTCTGGCACCACTCTCGCAGCTGGCGATACGTTGTGGTTATTGAGATAGTCTCTCTGTTTGGCCACCATCACAATCACCCAATCTGCACATTGGTTGGTTATCCAAGTTTTGAGAAACAATCGGCTAACGTATCACTAAGGTCCGGATGAACCGAGAGAAATTGAGCCGTATCCGTTGAGCACAGCCCACTTCGAGTCCCGCACGGTTCGGGAACCCGCACTGCCATATTGCATGTCGGCATCTACGCCTACTGCACTCGGCCTGTTGTACGGGTTGATCCACAGGTTTGTCAAAGCTATGCTATTATCGGCGTATTGGCCGCTTGTCTGCGTTGCCGGGACGCGCAGAAGCATGGGATGGGATTGCATGCAGGAGGGAAACATTACTACTACTGTTTGGTGTCGATATCAAAATGTGTCGCTGTAGTTACAATTCGTCCTTCAGGTATGCTCAAATAGGATCACGGTTGGTCAAGATGCGTCGTGGCATCTTTTACGTCCTGCACGAAAGCATAGCCATAGTCTCAGAACTTCCTGCGCACTGACATGCCAAAGTCTGGATCAAGTCTCATTGTTCCAGAACTTGGTAGTGCCAGGTGCCAACCGATTGCAAATTGTGTAACAGCGCCCAGATGGCATGGTACCGTTTACTCTACTTCCAGGGTTAGGGTCGACTTGTACGGACTGACCTCGCTTTTTGACCCACCCGGACAGACACTGACCCACATTTAGCATTATCAATATTTCCTTCCTCATCCTCAACTTTTCAACTTGACCTCAGCTGGTACTGTCATACCGTATCTTATTTGGACTGCCTCTCCGTAATAACCAGGTCATTTTCAATTCGGATTTACTACGTCAACAATCCTGAGGCATTAGTCTCACATCTCTCAGCTTGCTTGTGTTTTCCTGCCTGGGTTCACGCTAATTCTGCTCTCACCCTGGGCTATAATCAAGGTCCCAAATAGTCTGCTGCCAGGCAGCGCCACTGGCCTTCCTGTCACTCAGTCGGCAGTATCTCCTGCAGTTTTCTCCACTGGGATCACCATGGTCAAAAGAAGGAAGACTTCAGAGACCGGCAATTTTGTCAGAATCGGTGACAAGGTTATCTCGTTAGAAGGCTACCTTGGCCCCAACAAACCCAAGGAGACCAGTCCTGATGACTCCGGCCTGGACGCTCAGCAAGAAGAGACTCATGCGGCTCCCTCAGGCAGCCAACGCGAAAGTGTGAGCCGTCCCAAAGCTTCAGTGGGCAACAGAAGTCAACCACAAGAAAGTGAGAAAGGGGACAAGGACTTGCTACGCGTACGGGAGAAGTTGCCGATTTGGAAGCACCGAGACGAGATTCGAGACCTTTTGAAGAAGAATGATGTGCTCATCGTTGCAGCCGAGACGGGCTCGGGAAAAAGTACGCAGGTACCGCAGTTTCTCTTCACAGAAGATTGGTGCCGTAAGAAGGCGGTCAAGATACGCAAGGATGGCCGCATAGTCGACGTCTCTGTTGGGGGAGTCATCGCCATAACGCAACCACGGCGTGTGGCTGCTACTACCCTTGCGCACAGGGTCTCGAAGGAAGCAGGTACACCGCTCCGTCAGGTGGGTGGAACGCATGAGGGCTTGGTCGGCTATTCAGTACGATTCGATCATAACGTACCACGAGGAACGAAGATCAAGTTTCTCACCGAGGGTATGCTCTTGCAAGAACTTCTTCGTGACCCACATCTCCGACAATACAGCGCTGTGATCGTGGATGAGATCCACGAGAGAAGCGTTGATGTGGACATGCTTTCTGGCTTTCTCAAGCAGATTGTTTCTGGAGACAAGGCTGGCCGCGGGGGCATCCCACTGAAAGTTGTGGTGATGAGTGCTACGGCCAATGTGGAGAAGATACAGTCCTTTTTCACATTCGAGAAGACTACCGGTACGCAGGAGCCGGCTGCACTAAATATACCAGGTCGCCTGTATCCCGTCGACTTGATCTATGCACCTAAAGCAGTTCCGGACATCCAAGATGCTCTGTTCAAAACGATTATCAAGATCCACGCCGAGCAGCCATGTCCCGGGGACATTCTGGCCTTCCTCACGGGACAAGAGGAGATTGAGAGTGCGCAGAAAATCATCCAGGACTATACCAAAACGCTGGATCCAAAGGTACCCAGACTTGTACCGATACCGCTTTTTGGGCAAATGTCCATTGAGGCGCAGCAGATAGCTTTTCAGCCTGCTAAGGGCAGGATTGCTCGGAAAGTGGTGCTCGCTACCAATATCGCTGAGACGTCAGTTACTGTCCCCGGCGTTCGCTACGTTATTGACACCGGTAAAGCCAAGGTCAAGCAATATCGCGCCCGGTTGGGCATGGAATCGCTTCTAGCCAAGCCAATCTCAAAATCGTCTGCCATTCAACGTGCCGGAAGAGCTGGCAGAGAAGCTGCAGGGCGATGTTACAGGCTGTACACCGAACAGGGTTTCCAGGCTCTTCAAGACGCGGATCTGCCAGAGATCCTGAGGATTGATACTTTGGGTGCCGTACTTACAATGAAAGCGCGCGGCATCGATGACATCTTCTCCTTCCCTCTGATGGACACTCCGGATGATGAGTCTTTCGAGAAGGCACTACTACATCTTCACGTCCTTGGCGCTGTGGATGACGACGGATCGATCACAGAGATGGGGGGAAAGATGGCTTCATTCCCTGTTACAGCCCCCTATGGGAGAGTACTACTTGCAGCGGCAGATCCCCAGCACGATTGCCTTTTGGAAGCTATCGACATCATCTCGTGTCTGACAGCAGGTGACGATATGTTCCATCAACTTCGCTCCGAGGAGGACAGGGAAAGAGTAGAAGACTATCGAAAGGAACTTCACCGCAGGGAAGGCGACCTCCTGACCTACCTCACAACCATACAGCAGTACACAGCGGAGAACTCGGATCGAGCTGAGTGGTGCAAGCTGAGGGAGATCAATGTGAGGGTCATGCGCCAAGCTTTGAACATTCGGAAGCAACTCAGAGGGCTATGCCTGAAGGAGAAGATGCTGTCCGAGGCAGCTCCACCCGACCCTCAGCCGTTCACTCCGATATCACCAGATTCTGCCGAGGTGCTACTGAAATGCTTTCTGACCGGCTTTGCAATGAAGACGGCCATTCTAGCGCCTGATGCTAGTTACGTCACCTGCCACGGGAAGCATGTAGTTGCTATTCATCCATCCAGTGTCTTGCATGGACAGAAGAAGGAGGCTATCATGTTCTTAGAGCATGTGTTCACGACAAAGAACTACGCCAAGAAAGTCAGCGTTGTCCAGGCAAACTGGATTGTGGAGGCTATGGAGACCTAAGACCGTCGCGGGAAGTGTTCCACTAGAATATATGTATACAATGCAATATAAGTCGTCTGCCTGTTCGGCTGGAGTAACCGGTGGAGGTCAGGTCTATAGCTCTCGATCCATGCTTGATACTCAAGTCCCAGCTACGTCTTCGCCAAGACCTAGCCAGATCAAGATTGCAAATGCCGATGAGGTTCATCACCCTGTACCAATGTCACCTCCACCAACCCCGTCTCCAGTTTGCAATCGATTGCTACCGTCAAGTGGGCGGAGCCGGAAAAAGGAAGACCTATCCCCCTCACTATCGAGTACCATGTGCATTTTGCGAAGCGTTCAGCGTTCCATATGCGCTCGCATGAGGTCCTCCTCCGACTCTGGCTCACATCGAAGCATCCACTCTGGGGCACGGTCTCCAAGGGCATCGATCGAGGCCTGGATCGCCGTGTTGCGGAGACTTGCATTGAGATAGTCGGGCGCGTTCGCCTGTACTTCGTGGAACTGGCGGATGCAGTGCTCACTCTGGAGTGTGAGGGTATGTTGGGGACCGAATACGACGCGCTGGCCTTCCCAGCACTCTTGCATAAGATTTATGGCTTCCTCGTACATTGTCTTGCTATAGAGATATATAACCAGGTCCCCATTTCGCTGCCAATGTCGTCGGGTGCCGCGGGCCGAGGACAGCTTCGTACTGGGTCACCAGCTCGGCGAATATGCTATCAGCCTCGTACCTACGGCGCTGAGAAAATATCATATGTGCTACTTCACGCCTCGCATCGAAGGCCTGAATTGTATGTTCTCCATAGACCCTTCGGTTCCAATGAAATACCTCGTTGTATAACTTCTCGGCCTCCACGTAGCCGCCATGCTTTGTCCAAGTCTCGGCGAGCGTTTTCTTCGCCGCTGTCATACCGGGGTGGTCTGGTCCGGATTTTTTTTTTTTTGCATCCGCAAGCCGTTCCATGGCCTCCTGAATCGTGAAGTCGACAACCTCCTCGCCACTCAATGTGGCCTCGAGTCGTCGGTATGTGCGCACCTTGGCGGTATCACCCATCTGGTCATAACACTCCAGTATCTTATGGAAAACTTGTGCGGCCACTTCCTTTTGATCTTGCAACACTAGTACATTGCCCAATTCTTTTGTATCTCCCAGAATCCGGGCATCGTGGAGAGGGTCGTCCGCATCAGGTATATTCACAGTATCCTTGCTGTTGTCCTCGTCCGCTTCCCCATGGGCCTTGTCAAAGGCTTCCCATCTCACCTTTCTTGACGCAGTATGCGTTGTTCAATAACTCTCGCAGCATTGCCTCCGCGTCTGAATAGCGGCCTTGGTCGATGTAGAGCCTGGCGAGTTGAGACATGGCGTGGAGTGTGGCATTGTCCAGAAGGCCGAAGGCTGCCTTTCTGAGCCCTAGCGTCTTCTTCAAGGCAGACTCGGCGGCTTCTGATCTGCCGGCTTGTCGGAAGACTAGGGCTATCTTGCCCTGGTACTCACTCTCCAGGAGAGGGTCGTCATGTTCCGCCTTGACGTGTCTCTGGCAGGCCTCGAGGTGGGGGCCAACGTCGCGACGGTACAAAACGTGATCAAGGGCCCAGTTGAGGGTTATCGAGTCCATGAGTAAACATCGTGCCGCAGAGCTCCATTGCGATCTCTCGTCGTCGCCCATTCTGCTTCTCGCCCTTTTATGTACGAGGACGTGCATGTTGGAGTAACCGGTCGAGTAATCGACATTGATCAGCGAGAACTCATTCAGAAAAGCCATGCCCCTGGTATAGTCCTCAGAGTCCCAGAACTTACCGTCTGGAACTTCAGGCGTAAATTCTGTCTCGTCGATCCACACAAAGCCATCAAGGCTGACATCGCCCGCCTTCAGCGGAAAGTCCATGTACCTGTGAAGGTGGTAGCGGTTCCTAGCTGCCTGGTTGAAGATCGGATGTAACTCTCCTTCGTTATTATAGGAAAGTATCAAGTTTAGGAGCTTCAGAGCGGTATCTGCGTCCATCACTCTGGCCATGTCTTCTTTTTGGTCGGAGATCTCAAGAAGCGCGCGCGTGCAAAGATCTTGCCCGTGTCCTAGGGGTAAGTGATGACCTCAATCCCCTTGCTCCTTTCACTCAGAGACGCATGTTGTTCGCAAGCAGCTACTAGCAAGTGTAGCAGCTGCGACTGATTGGTTTACTGTTTACTTGAGAAGATCCCTCCTGTGAAAGTTGTTCCTACATGTCATCTATCGTTCTATTAGGTATCAATCAGGCTGCCTAAGTTACTTAACGGTACTCGCAGGCCCCAAGTCCCTTTAGTCCCCTACGCCCTGCTGTTCCAGAGCCATACGCTGGACCTCATTTGCAGCAATTATATTGACGGAGGTAATTTGTTGTCGGGAGATAATATCCTAGCTATAGTATCAAGTCTCCTGTAAATATAAGGCTAGTAACAGTTCCCCTTCCTTCTATCCTCAGGCGGTGTTTTTATAACCCTACCCCTGAAATGTACTGTACGCCTCTGATTTAAAACGGTCCCGGAGAAACGGCCGCAGAAGAGAAACGGGATCGGGATCAACGGTCAAGGCCTCCGTTCAGAAAATACGGCCCTACAATGTCATGAACAGCACTGAGTAACCGGTCGGTGATGGCTTCATCCACATCGCTCTTTTTCATCAGGACACACAAGTAGATACCATTCTCGATAAATCGATCTGACTGGGCCGAAAGTTTTTTCAGAGCCCTAGCAACCCTCTCGTCAATCCTAGGTTCAGGGTAAAAATCATGAGGGCTTCAAGACGCCTCCTCGCAACCGCCACATCCGCCCGCCCGGGCGGCGGCTTCAGACCCGAGCCCATGGCCCTGCTGCCACCAATACCGCTCTACCGGCGGCTGCTCCGCGCCCACCGCAAACACCTCCCGCACCAGATGCGGCTGCTGGGGGACGAATATGTCAAGGCCGAGTTCAGGGCGCATCGCAAGGTCGACAACCCAGCACACCTGGTGAGTATATCCCGTTACCGAGAGGAGCCGGCATCTGCCTCATAAGAGCGCGGCCCAGCTGATGAGGGAACACGTCTGGTCCAGATCGGTTTCTTGACCGAGTGGCAACTGTATGCCCAGAAGATAGAGGGCGACACCTGGGTGGGCGAGAAGTTAGACGAGGAGAAGATCGCGAAGATGAGCGGTATGTTGTCATCGTTGTTGCCATAGGGTCCTAGGGGACTGGAGATACGGAATGTTCTCACTGACCGTCCCTTGTTGTCGCAGATCAGCAAATAGGGCAACTCTACGAGCTCTTGCAGGCCATAAAGAAAGGGGAGTCAGGAGACTCGTCTGTATGACACGTATGAACAGCGTATACAATGATACTTCTCTGTGTCGTAAGCAGTGGGCATGCACAGCTCTGGGGCCTTTGATCATAATATTGGTTGTTTAAAGGACGCATGATGCAAGGAATATTGAGCTCTCAAAATTGTCCTCCAATCCCGGAGCCTGAAACGCAAACCATTCTTCTCATCGATGCAGGTCGTAAAGACACATTGCAGTCACTTATGCTCAACGCCCTTGGCAAAGACACCACCCTGAGACACGAGTAAAGAAGAAAGAAACCGCCCGGTCATCATCATCAATCTCGTCACACAACAGCCTTCTCATCACACAACAGCCGACTCGCTAAGGTACCAGGTCGAATCAAAGCTAGAATCCAACTCCCTGACCGAGAACCCGTTACCCAAGTACGCGAATCGATTTTGCTTCACCTTCCCCGTCTCGTCCTCCGCGCCGTCATATACGTACTCGAAATCCTCACCCCTGAACTGCTCTAACATGTGGAAGAAGTGCACCCGGCTGCCCGGATGTAGTGCGACCACAGGGCCGTCCTCTTTCCCCGCCTTGAACCACGACCTGCCGGGAGCGGCCCATGCAGTCCGCGGCATGAAGTGGGTTATGTGCTCATTGTAGTCATCGACAGCGTCCTGTGTGGGGGCCAGAGCGCGTATGTGTTCTGTCTGGCACTTCTTTAAAGCGCGCACAATGTATCTGGCAATATGTTCGCTGAGGGTGAACACGGACCCGTGCCCGATGGGAGCGTTGGGACCGAGGAATGCTGTGGGAGCAAAATACCGTTAGTGGTTTGTCTGATGTGTGAATCGGACATGTCATTAGTGAAACGCTCCTGGGTGATACTCACTGAAATAGTTCGGCATCCCAGCCACGGCGCAGGACATATACGCTCTGGGCGTCTCATCGCTCCAAGCATCCCGGAGGTCGCCTTCACGGCCAATCAATGGGAACCGCGGGCAGAATGATAAGTCGAACCCCGTGGCGCAAATGATGACGTCTACCTTTAAGTCTTCTCCGGACTCCATCTGGATACCGTCTGTCACGAATCTCTGTATGTTGCCGGTAACGACCTCGACGTTGTCCCTCCGCAGTGCTTCGAGATACCCGGGCGCAGGCGTCATCCTTCTTGTTCCAATGGGAAAGTCTGGTATCAATGCCTTGCATAGTCTCTCATCGCCGCCCAACAGCAATGTCATGTACTCTCTGGTCTTGGCACTGGCCATCCCTTGTATGGGCCCATCTTTGACGACCTAAATGCAAAGTGAGAGGGTCAGCACCGTCTAGAGCCTGTGAAGGGTAACCGTCTGACCATACCACGCGGAAGTTCCCACTGGTATCCTTTTCGATGCCTTTCACGAAGCGAGTGTAGAAGTCAATGTCGTCCTTAAATCTCTGGATTTGTTCCGGTGTGAAGTTTTCTTCTTCGTCGAGGTTGATCTCCTTCAACATCTGGCCGCCGCCAGTCATCAGTTGTGTCTGTCGCCATGGTGGTGGAATCCATGTCGGTGTGCGGACTACATGGTACAGCTTCTTGACATCTGTGACTTGATGTCAGACGTGGGTTGCCATGGTGTGGCCAACGCGTTCACTGGCATCTCACTTGATTCAACTCACCTCGTTGAATCGCTGGTAGTAATTGAATACCAGATGCACCATTGCCTATAACGACCACGTTCTTATCGGTGAGGTCGAGGTCCTTTGGCCAAGCAGCAGTGTGTACCAGGTCCCCCGTGAAGTCAAGGAGACCGTCCACCTCGGGCCATTTCCAATTGCTGTTCGAAGGTTCAACACTTGAGAACTTTCAGATACTTGGAAGGGGTTGCTACGCACTTCAAGATGCCGCAGGCATTGATGAGGAAGTTCGCCTCGTCGTCAAATTCCACCCCGGTCTGTAGATCCAGGACCTTCAGACCCCACACACCCCTAGACTCGTCCCACCATGCCGCTGTGACTTGATGCCGTAACCTGATCGAGTCCATTATGTTCTCTTCTTCGCATACTTGGTGTAAATAGTCGCCGATCTCCTGGGCTGGTGCGAAGAAATTGCTCCAGTCCTTATTGGGCCGCCATGAGTACTGGTAGCAGTGACTGGGAACGTCACATCTGCAGCCAGGATAGCGGTTCTCGAACCAAGTGCCGCCCACCTTTTCATTCTTTTCATATACCTCAATCTCGTACCCGGTCAGGTTGAGTCGGAGTGTCCGAACAAGGTTGATGCCGCTGACGCCAGCACCAATGCAGACAATACGTATGGGCTTGGGTGTGCCAAGTGGTTGATCTCTAACATTGTAAACGGGGCGTGTCCCGTTTCCATTCATGTGTGATGCGTGACCGTTCATGTTCGGTATCTCGAAGTGATTCGATATCTGGTGGAGACGCGCAGCAGCCATTCCTCAAGCGTGAGAACGAGAAGAAGTCTCAAGCGTGGGAACGAGAAGAAGTGAAGAGGGATGTTGAACCCGTCCTGATATCGAGTTCCAAGGGGGACAAGGACAAGTATTTATGGCAGTGACAAACACGCAACAATGAAAATTGCAGGTGAATCCGGCTTAATCGAGACATTGCACTAGCAGTGACCGACATCGACCCTATTCTCGTTTGCACTGTGGCCTTCGTTGGTGGTTGAAACCATTCCCTCGAGCATGGCCACCAATTACACGATGGAATGATCAAGACACTGGGTAAAATACACAGCCATGAAGGACTAAAGGATATGCAGAAGTGGAGAACCTGAGCTCTAGAGCTTCTCACTCGTCTGGATGACGATAATCCTCGCTCTCTTGGTAGCTCGACATGCAGATAGACAGAGAGCCCTTGCCGGTTCCCAGATGGGGAAGCATGGCCTTCCAGGTAGGGATCGGTGCCAGCTTCAAGGCAGCTGATGGAACGTAAGGAAGGGAAAAGCTAAGCTTCGTTGGCTGGTTTACGGCAAGCACTACTTGATCATGTTGCCATGGGTTGGAAGTCACCGCCGAGCCGGCTTGCTCTCTTCCTGATCAGCCAATGCTGGGATTCCGGGTGCTTCCCGCCGGGGCTCTGCAGCCAGGCCAACGGCATCAACCAAGGAATCTTCGGGCATTACGGAGGTTCAAACTGTGAGAAGAGCTCGTGATTCACCAGCAGAAGCAAGCCATCTCCCAAAGCTAGTCAAGGAAGGAAGGGAGGGGGAGGAGGAGGAGGAGGAGGAGGATGAGGAGGAGGAGGAGGAAGGGAGACCACAGAGATAAAAGGACCTGCGATGGAGACGGTGTTGGCCCGATGGCAGAAAAGATGGGAATAAAGTACAGATGTGTACATGTTGCAGTCGAGATCCACAGATGTACTATGATGAGCCAAGATGTGAGCACGTAGTGTATGTATAGTGAGGTGGAGAGTTCCACTGAGCGGAAAGTCTGGGACGTCAAAGGTCACATCGTAAATCGTCCTATCAAAAGGCTCAGCCTCTCCCGAATTGTCAACGACGGCGGTGTACAGCGAATGAGGACGCTCGGGAGAAGAGGACAGAAGACCGGGATGGTGGTAGCAGAGCTTCCTATCATAGTATAGACCCCACTAGGCCCGGCTTCTGGCTTCTAGCTTGCGTCCTTGGTGCTTCGATCAGGAAGATGAGGCTTTTTGGAGGGCTTTGGTGACCTCTCTCGTGCCGGCTATGAGAGTGCATGGATGGTTGATGTGGTGGACTATGAGTGAGGAGGGTGTAGGACCCGCCGCAATGTCTTGGTCGTGCAAGCCACATGACAACCAGACTTATGTCGTCAATATCGGGAACTCCCTGGCTGGACTTTTTTCAGCTGCCCACCCACTGTCCACCTGGGGCAGATATTGCGTGTTGGGCACCCTGGGGCTGTCTATTATATGCTGCTTACGGGTGTCATCGGGCCCCCTCGCATCAAAAAAGACCGGGCCGGCCAATTGAGCCCCAGTGGCTCCCTGTCTTTTGATCGCGGCTGTTATGCGTACCACCACAGCGGGACGGGGTCGCCTAGATCTAACGGACCGGGCCCCGCTGCGGGAGCCGGGCACTGTTAACGTTCTTGCGCTTGTAAGAAACGGTAAGGGTTTTCAACCGTCGCAACTTGAGGTTACATAGAACTCAGCACTCATCTGATCAGTGTCAGCTCCCGATCACATCCCCGATTCCGAAAATCAATCATGTCGTTCTCTTTTTCTTTCGCTGGCGATGATATAGAAGATGACACCTCCACGCCGCAGGGCGCTCCCTCAGCGTCAACGCCCACGGCCTCGGCCTCGGCCTCCAGTGCCTTTCCGGTTCAAGGAAAGCCTCTGCTGCCTCCAGTCCATCACGACCTGGGCCAGATGCTCTCGAGCTTGCCTTCCAAGATAGCGTATAGCCTTCTTGATGTTGATTTGGATGGGAAGGCGTCAATCCATATCCCACGCCGAGAGCTTTGGGATGTTAGGGTTCAATTGATGGCAGAGGAGGACGGCGAGGAGGATGGCGAAGGGGCTGCACCAGGCTTAGGCAGCCATGATGTAAAGACTGGCATCTACGAGGGAGGCTTCAAGAGCTGGGAGAGCAGCGTTGATCTGGTCAAGGTTCTTGCAGCCGAAGACTTTCCCGGTGCCCTGACTGGAGGACCCTTCCGCATAGTCGAGGTGAGTGGACAGAGATACGGTTCCATTGGAAGTTGTACATACTCGTACCGCAAGCCAATCCGGAGCTTCACTAACTATTCGTCTCCAACAGTTGGGATGCGGCACTGCACTACCTTCGCTCGCACTTTTCCAGTGGGCACTCGTGCAGAAGGATTCGGAGCATGACCGGATTCCCCTGTGCCTCACTCTTGCCGACTACAACCCCAGTGTTCTTCAGCTCGTTACGTTACCAAACTTCCTGCTGGCATGGGCTCTGCACCAGCAACAGCACGACGAGCTTCTCAAGGTGGCGTTTTCGTCGACCGAAGGCGAGCTAGATATCACCGAGCACGTGATTGACTCGTTCAAGGCCTTTCTCAGTTCGTCCGAGATTGCACTTCACTTCATCTCCGGAGGTTGGTCTCCGGACTTTGTCGATTTAGTCAACAGCAGCTCTGCGGTACCATCCAGTCATACGGCTTCAGATGTCAACACCCAAAAGACCCTGATCATGGGCGCGGAGACCATATATTCGCCTTTTGCCCTAAGCTCGTTCACCGACACACTGCTTTCCATCCTAAGCCAGGAGCGCGACGCCCGACCAAGTCGAGAGGCTGTAGCCATTGTCGCTGCCAAGAGGCTCTACTTTGGGGTTGGCGGGTCCTTAGACGACTTTGTGGACAAGATTCGCAACCTCGGGGCCGCTGTCAGCCTAGTAAGGGAAGAAACAGAGGGCGTGAGGCGTGGTGTTGTCAGGTGCACATTGCCATGAAGAGCTTTCGGTGATATCACGACAGCCTTCGGAGCGATCATGCCGCAACAGCAAAGCCCGGAGGGCTGACGGGAACCCCATCGGCAGGATTGGTCTTCCAGCCATCCATGTGCTTGTAGCTCAGTAAGCGCGCTAGATGGGTGAAGGTGAAGCTTGGGTCAGAGTGTCAGCAAAACCTTATATTCAGAGCGTCATTAGATCCTCCTGACGCACGCCTGACATCTTGCAAAGCCTGCTGAGCAGCGGTTGCACGTTGCGGATCTGCAGTGATCGATCTGGGATTTATCCTCCGCCACGCCCGATTTACCATGACATCGTATCAAGGCATCGTACCTGCGACACGGAACACCAAAATATGGCAATCCGTTTGCTTTGCTGAACGAGGCTTACTCCGACACTTGAGGAGGCCAAGTTACCTCGCCACGCGCGTCACGACGCGTGTGTTGTAGGTTATGGAACGAGGGAATGTCTGGTGCACGGCACTGAGGCCTACCGATGATGTTTTGGCGCCCCAGGTCTGGACCCGTCTTAAGATCAGCCGTACCAAGTAAGGCAAACGATAGCTGGACTTAGGCCATGAGGCAAATCTCGCCACGTGTGTTACGTTACAGCGTTTGTACAGTGACAGCGTCCACGGAACACCCGAATCGTCAGTTGTGATCAAATGTTCCAGATTCGAGATCTTCCAGGGATGAATTGCAGCCGAAGTCGGATGGAAATAAGCTGCCTGACTGGTGGCATCAATAGCACGCCGATGCCGAGGGGTTCTGTCCAATCTCGTTGTCATAGGACATCACTACCGCTAGTGTACATGGTGGTATGATGCAGGTACACTGAGGTAATGCAGGTACAGAGGATCCATTCCTCATAGGGCAATATAATTCTGGGTCCGGAAAGCCCCCATTCCGGGCGACGACCGGATCTGGCAATGCTCGCTGTTTAGGTGCTGACACCGGAAGATCCCTCATGATAAGCTCACCGCCTTTGGATTATGTCAGATATGTCCTAGATGGTGAATGTGGAATTAGGTACGGGTATGACATGAAAACCTCTCAATCTGTGAGTGATAAAACCACCTATTGCGGTGCGTAGGACATGACTGTGCGTCAACTCGGAGAAGGGCGTGACCCACAAGTGCCCGCGGGTCTAGCGGGTCGTGCCACCGTCATCTCGACAATCGATGCTTGCTGCAGATCCCCTGATCACCACGATGGCACGACAGGCACGGGTACCGTACGGTACTGTAGTGTACATACCTCGCCGCCGAATTGCCACTGGTCGCTCGGCCAGCGCTCGGCCTTGTCAGTGCGAGATTTAGCAACTTGAGCTTTTAGCAGCCCAACAACCGTGCGACCGTGGAAAGTCGAGGATTGCATGTTGGACTGCAAGCTGCACGAATGACAAGCAGGTCGAGTATCACGGGGGCAGGGAAGGCGGTTGTGACGGTAACCGACTGCACTGCTGCATTCCTCCGGGTATCGCGCGGGTCGCGACATGCTAGGCCAACTCGCATCATGACATGATCAAGGTACAGCAGGTATAGGGTTCTCTCCGCCCGGACGGGGCCAGCGAGGTCCGGACGTCTAGACTTGGGGCATCACGGAGCTGTGTTGCGCACACAATGTAAACACAAGACCGCAGAATTCTCCGTATGATCGTCACGGGGGGCACTACTGGAACTATGGATAGAAATTGCAAGCTAAGTAAGTAATTGGCCTGGGGAACCTAATCAGGGCCGGAGTCACATCCAAATCTCAACCCTGCAGATTCCCCCTCCCGCCTGGCCCGCCTCCTGCCCTCGTGCTCAGCCCCTGAACGCCTGAACGCCAGAACGCCAACAACGTTGCAAGTTCCAAGGTTGGTACTATTACCCTGATTACCGTAGCAGCCGTAGCTTGGACGATGTCCAGGATGGTTATCCTTGTAACCCCAGAGATTGCTGGTGTCATGCGGCCGCCTTCGCTCTGGTTATCATCTCGGTTAAATTAAGCTAATATTCACCAACAGCCTCCAATCGGCATGATTGGGTAGGCGGCCAGTGGCTCCAATATGGCCCAACTCGACGACTGGAGTCTGTGGCAGTAAATGGTCCCGCCTAGGCCTTGCGATGGTTCATCAGGTTGTGAAGCCGTTGATTGATGCTCAATGATTGCGGATACCAGATTCGAGTGAAATACCTGCTCGTAGCCTCCTCCTCGCCGTCCCCCGTTCGAGCCTTCTCCCCTCTCCTCCTCACCCACCCTGTCTCTACTTGGTTTGCCGGCTTGTTGTCACTCCTTCCAACACAACTGCTCAAGTTAGTTACTTTAATGATTTAATCCGTGGACTTAATACCCGTCACTGTAAGTCGTCACCCCAGGTACCCGTCGCCTCGTCACCCCGTCACCCCGCTCTAGTTCCACTTAGCATTCATTCCTCGGACGATTGTGTGAATCAGTCTCACTTCTGAGTTGGATCTCCGTGAGACAAAACAAGACTGCGCGGTCGCGACTATTCTCGACGCAAACAGCCATTCCTCAAGTCTTGCCATTTAATAAGAGCCATCAGAAGAACATCAGGGCGATCAAAGGCTAATATTGATTTCTTCGAAAGCTTTCTCAATCATCTTCCAAACCTTTGATTAATTAATCATCAAACCACCACAAGCCAATCATCAAGATGAAGTTCACCACATCCGGTCTCCTTGCCATTGCGGCGGCTTTCCCTTCGGTCCTGGCCGTTGAGTTCACCAACACCGACTGTTAGTATAGATTTATCTTTCGAGTCGACCTCATCCGTCCCGCAGAAATGCCTTCCAAGGCCTCTCGGGCAAACCTAGGCAACGGACTGCCATCCCATACATCCACAGCAACTGCAAGTGGGCAAGCACCGATGAACGATCACGCGGAGGGAGTCATCTACTTGCAGTGTGGGCGTTGGGTACAGCCGGCTATAGAAGTCTGCGGGCGTCCAGATGTCGTCCCTCGAAGCGTTGTTGACAAGCAAAGGAGATGAATGCTGACCTGATTTACAGTCGATGTCGTTGCCGGCAAGGCCTTCACCCTGAGCTGGGCGGACGCCAGTGGGGACGTCACCATCACCCTGAAGGATGGCGCTTCCACCGACCTGAAGACTGTTTCGGTCCTTGCCTCGGGCCTGACTGGCACATCCTACACCTGGACCCCCTCCGCGTCCCTGACCAGCGACACGTACGCCTTCGAGATTGAGGACGACACCGGCGTCCCCAACTACAGCTCCCAATTCGAGTTCGTGGGAAGCGCCAGCGCAACCAGCGCTGTCGCCAGCAGCACTGCCGCCGCAAGCACTGCCAAGGCCGCCTCAAGCGCTGTCTCCAGCGCTGCCTCCAGCGTCGTCTCCAGCGCCGCCGCCTCGTCCCTCGCCATCTCCTCTTCCGCCACTGCTGCCTCGAGCTCCGCTGTCGTCACCTCCAGCCAGACCACCATCGTGGGGGGCTCGAGCGGCAACTCTACCCGCACCGCCACTTCCCTGAAGACCTCCACCGGCAAGCCCTACACCTCCTCGCCCACGGGCTCCGCCTCCAACTCCACGACCACCACCCCTGTTAGCACCAACGACGGCAAGATGCTGGGCTCTCCCCTTGCCCTGGTCCTGGGTTCCCTCATCTCCCTGTTCGTTTTCAACTAGTGTATACACCACTGGGGAATGGGTCGAGAGGCCGGTCTTTAATCTTGCTTTTGCAGCACGGCATCAGTACATACCAGGGTTGTCGGGAAAACACTCACAGGTTAATACGTTTTTACATTTCATTACGGAATCTCCCTTCACGTCGACGATATTGATACCCAAGCAGGGGGGGGGGGCTGAGCGTTATGGAAGATGAAAGCGAGGGTGGCTCCCGAGGCGCCATGAGACTGTTCTATGCTAGTGTCAGTTGAAGATAATAATCATCCAATGGGACAAATCAAATCATCGTCCAATGTTGCCTTTTGCCGGATGTTGACGCCCGTTTGTGACATGAGCGGTGTCCGCCAGACCACTTGCCGGTCCGTGCAAGGCACTCGACAAGCCTCGCGTGCCAGGACTTGCCGAGTGTCATTTATTAGCTTGCGCGCGTTCCGGTTTCACATAGAATACATCATCTGGAACACATATGCCGGCGCATCCCGTGGCCGCTGAGAGATCTCACCGTCTGCCGGTAATTCCACATGACGTGGGTCTCACGGGTGCTTGCATCAAACGGCCACTAGAGGCCGCCTCGAAGAGACGTTTATCTGGGTTAGGGGGTTAATGCTTTTCGCTTGACTCTGCTGTAATATAATGGCCTCGATCACTACTGCACGCACAATCCCTTGATCAAATCTCCCAAGTGGAAGCAGGCAAAAAGGGTGCAGAGGATCGACAGCCGGTAGCCGCACCGTTCGCACGAACGGTATCCACTCCGGTCACTCAAGTGCCGGTTTTGGCCCCCACTGCGGCGTCGTCCAGCTGTCGTCGCTTGCCTATTCTTCCCGAGAGCGAAAATGGTATTAAGGGTGTGCTAGTAAACCGTCACCTTCTTTGCTTGATATCGAAGTGCAGAGGCCTTGTCACACTATGGGCGGGTGGAAGCCGGATCAGATGTTGATGGACTGACCGAGACATAATGATCACAGGCTTTCCAAGTTCTGTTGGGGCAAAATCAACAGCCCCCGCATTGTTATGACATCTATCTCCTTAGGTAGGTAGGTAAACCAAGGCGCCTTCAAGTCCCTCACAGCGGTGGGTAATGGTTCGGGCTCTGAGTCAAGCTCACGGCCCGTGGCGCTCCTAATCTTAGGTAGAACAACAATCCCTGCAATCGCAGCTGGCGGCCTGTGGCTTCTATGATCGAGACTCACACTACTTCAGGCACATATTCACTAAGTAAGTGTCCAGTATCTATCTACGCCTAGTTTCCGGATTCCATCTCGTGGTTCATCTGTATTACTTAACAGCTTGCACGATGGCTCCCACTATATAATCTGTATATACACACTACGACCATATGACCAATATGCAATTTGTATAGTTATCATACGTACATACCTATCTAGGTAGGTAGTGACGGAATCGATTTTTGATGTCACCGGCAGTGTCCTATACCCACCAGGGCGCCAATAACCCCAGACAATGCTCCGTACTCCCTGTGCGTTTCGGGTTGTGCCACCTGCCACCTGCCACCCTGCCAGGCTGCCCACGGCGCCTGCCTTTTGTTCACCGGGACGCAGACAAGGCTGCCCATGCCCAGGCTGCTGGCGGGTGACTGGATGGGCTGCACGAGGGCCAAGCAGCTGAAGGGGACCAATGCAGCTGTGCGGCGCAATACTTAAAGTATGTATTAGCGCGGCTGCAGGCTGCTGCGCGATCATTGACCAATGTTTCCCTATCTCATTGGGTCGTCTTCCCTTGTCCTTAGATAAGGAGGCATACTCTTCTTGATTCTCAGCATCTCACTCTGTCGTGCCTTTGGGGGACAATTGCCATGGAGCCTCCGGCGCGCCCAGCAGCTCCGACGACTGAGCCGGTCCCGGCTTACGAGATCCGCTCTGGGATATACGACCAGTTCTATGACTTCGATGACCAGACAAACTATGAAAAATATCTGGCGGAGAGCATAGGAGAGAAGACCGCCAATTTTGCTGTTTGCTTTGGTGCTGCAAAGGCTAAGATTGCAACGAATCTCAAGGAACAAGATGTCGAGACACTGCTTAACCTCCCACTAGGGAGGAGGGAACAGGAGGACCTACCTGTGACTTGGATGTGAGCCCGCGAATTGCCCTTACATCTTCATGTGAACATCTCATCTAACACGCTATCTATCAGCAACATATGGTCAGCAGCGCAGAATGGGAAGATGATCTCCAAGATCGCCGACCAGTATAAGTTCTCAACGAGACTTAAGGGTTCAATCCTGGCTTGGGACAAGGCGAGAAGGGAGATTGCCCAGTACTCCAGTCAGAAAACTGCAAAGACAGAGGGCCACTCGAGGCTGAATCTGAGGCGCACGTTCCATAGAGGAGACCTGGAGCAAGGAGCATCGAGCAGTGGACGGGCAGACAGGCCTGCCACATCACAGGGGCCGGACCCTTTCGGTCATCCTTTCGATTCCGAGGACCTCAAGATGTATGGGCTGCTCCAGAAGACATACAATTACACGACCATCGATCAGGGGTCGGATTGTGAGTTGGCCACGAATCTTCATCAAGAAGCCAAGCTAATGCATATCACAGTCCTCTGCATTGGAGCCAACTGGCTGCATGAACGACCATCTTCAGGTGACCCAGGAGAGCCCGATCATCACGCAAACGACGGCTCTGCTGAGTTAGTACCTCCGAAGCATTGGGCTTGGCACATTCTCACCAGTGACTGTGAGTACGGACCTGAAGCAATGTTCTCCGAGATTTTGGTAGTCTGCTAGTTTGGTAGACGTATCCATACTTACCTGTCCCCAGGCACTGTGATCTCCATTCACGAGGCTCCCAATTACGGAAGCCCGAAAGGAGGTGATGGCGAGGCTTATAGGAGAACCGAGCTGAGAAATATGCGAAAAAATACATACGACTTGCTCTCTCAGCTCTCAACAAATGGGATCGAGAAGTACAAATTCAGGGTCGCATCTCAAAAGGGCGTACGATCAGACTTGGGACCGAATATGACTGGCCATGACGTGGCTTCGAGGACAAGGACGACCGTGCTTGAGTCTTCCGAGCCAGTAGACGCCTCTGCAAACCTGTTCTACTACCTGTTCGAAGACTATACAGCGCCAACCTCCTTTCTGGCAAGTTCCAGCATCACCTTGAGCAAACTGGTAAGAGGACCATTCAAGCCCCAGCCTGTTCATCTTATCCAGAGAGTACTGACAGATTCGTTGGTAGACCGACGAAGTTCTTCATATAACCGTGAGTCTCCCCTGTGAAACACACAGCCTCTGTGTACCCACTGAATCCTTGCCACAGGACAGGCAAAACAAGGACAAGGATACATCCAGCATCATCAAGACCCTCTACGCGCGGAGCAGGGACCTGCGCCAGCTCAAGCACCTCTTCCAGAGCTACGAGAAGCTCATCAAGGACATCATAGAGCTGCCAGTGGACCGCAACGACAGGGAGGAGAACATGGCGGGCTCCAACCCAAACCTGCTCATGAACGCCTTCAGGGGTGTCAGGCTCTCCCGGAAGGCCAACGACCGCTTCTGCCGCCTCAATGACCGCCTCAGGCTGCTCATGCTGGACACCATCGACGAATACCTCGTGGAGAAGTCGTCGCTTTCGGACACGTACTTCAACCTCCTGGCGCAGAAGGACTCCCAGGCGACTTCGGCGCTCAACCGATCCGCCTCGCTGCTCGCCAAGCTGTCCGTCTTCTTCCTGCCCATCAGCTTCATGACGTCCTACTTCTCCGTACAGATCCCCGACCTGGTAAGAAATCCTGCCCCACTCTCTCTTTCCCGTGGCACTTGATGGGCGGCTCGGGATATCTGCCACGAGACCGTTCATCCCCTGGGGGCTCATGACAGGATGATGTGACACTGACTCCCTATGACCACGACCAGACGGACAACTACACAGGCACGACGTACTGGGTGACCTTCGCCGTGATCGCTACCCTGTCGTTCATGAGCCTGTTCTTCTTCAGCCGCTTGCTGATGGTCGTCTCCGACCTGCTTGACGAGAAGGTGCACCAGATGCAGACGTCGAGCTGGAGGACGATCAAGCACGGGCTCAGCGGGAGGCGCAAGAAGGGCAAGGATGAGGAGAATGAGGTCTCAGATGAGAAGGAGCAGGACACTGTCTGAGTGTGGTTATGGTAAGAGAGGGGCCCTGTCGGCTGGGATCTGGTCAAAGCAAATTGGAACGACTAGTGATAGTACGGGTCGAGGTATCTGTGCAGGTGCACTACGGGGGGTTGATGTTGCTTTCACTACCTAGGGAGGGATTTGGAGCGAGCTGGCATCATCACGGCAACGGCGTTCTGGAGGGACATGTGGGTTTGTCTGTGATACCCAGCTTTCATGTCATGGCTTGCAAGCGACTTCGATCTGATAGGTATTACCGGTCATCGAGACCATACGATAGATACACCATTTGAACTATTTATACCTAGAATGTCCCTTTTTCGTCCTGGTCAATCATACCTAGAAACCGGCCAGAATATCATCTGCCGTCCTATGTCCAACTCGCCTTTCCGGATCGCTGCGTCCCATTAAAAGACAGACCTCTATAGATTGAGGCATGAAGAAGAGTGTCCAAAGAGTCATACTTCCCTCCGTCATCGTGGACATGTGTCCGCCCTTGCACATAAATCCATGCATGTAGCATCTTGTTAGCATCCAAAGCCCATCATTATCATCATTCATCATAAACTCATCAAGGCATCCCCATCACACCAAGCCCGACACCAACAGCAATGCCAGCCACGAGACCCATGCATGGCAAGTTCGTCGGCGCCGCGTTCGCAGTGCCCACCGTAAAACCAGCAGTCGAGCCAGCCGTGCAATACGAATCTTCTATTGTATGGCACGCGACGCTGCTCAGGCTGTGGCAGATACTCGTCGCGCTCGACGTGGGGAAGGTAGTCCCCGCGCTGGCCCCGATGGTAGTCGAGCCACCGTTGCCAGCAGGCACGACGATGGTGACCGCGCCCCCGCCCGCGCCCTCGAGGTCCGCCGTGCACGCCGCATAGTTGGCGGCACACTGCGAGGCGGCCTTTGAGCAGGCCTTGGCGTTGGAGAAGGACGTCGCGATGTAGGGGAAGCTGAAGTAGGCGTTGGCCACGTAGCTGACGGCGGTTGTCGACGGGGCACTATAGCTGGAAGGTGCCGTTCCGGTGCATACTGCACCTGAGGGGCAACATGCAGGCGAGTTGTCCGCGTCGAGTGCGCAGGTTTGACCAGTTGCACAGCAGACGCCGCTGAAGGCAGAACCTTCGCTTGCGCAACTGAATGTGCCTGCTATACAGCCGCTGGTCTGGCGGGCGAAGAGCGCATGAACTGGAGTAGCGGCTCGAAGGCGGCCGAGAGTGGGGGTGGCCGTCTTAGCTGGCTGGAAATCTTGTTGGATAGCAAGCACTGAGGGGAGGTATGTGATGAGGAGGGTGAGGCTTAGGGTGAGGGTGAGGATATCAATCGGCACGAGATATCTGCGACTCATGATGGCTGCTTGATTGTGGGGAAGAAGCCGGGCTGGTCTAATCAGTGGTTGTTTCGGACGCCTTCAAGGAACCGTAGCAGATCAATGAATGCTGAGATGATTAACGGTCATCGAATCACTTCGAAAGATATCATGGAAGGTCCGCAAAAATTAGAAGTTTAACATTTGAATTTCACGGAAGCATGCAGCTGGCTGGGTCAAAGCCGAATGAGGTGGCTGGTGAGTGACTGGGCTGGGCAGCGATGCCCTTCTGGGGCCAGGACCGTCCTGGCTGAATGATTCGTCGATGCATCGATCTGTAATCTGGGGCTCCAATGCATATGTGAACGCCCAAGATGCACCCGTAGTGGGCAAACGCAGACAGGCTGTAGTGAGCTCCAATGGCTCTGACTTCCGAATGGCCTCACAGGCGAAGCGGAGCTAGGTATCCGGAGCTGCTCGAGGGCAGGTTCCTCAGGGCGATTCCTTATTCGAGTCTTCCCAGTACTACCTGTCTAGGTACCTAGGTAGGTATACCTGTAACGTATATACCCAGACCTAGTAGAGCTAATAGCGGTAGTGTGTTGGTATGATGTCATCAGTCGGCACAGCAACAACCAGCGCCGATTCACCCAAAGTCAACCTCGTCAACCCCGCACTCACTTCCGTTTCGGCCTAAATCTTTGGCGGGGCTCCTAACGGACAAGGGTGGGTCCGTCCCGTGATGGCGGCTGGACCATCAGATTGTTATATCTCCGGAGGTTCCTTGTGACAGAGACAGAAACATAGGCGAGACCGTGTGCTCATGGCACACCAAGGTGACATTGATATCCTGCTCCGGTGTGGCATTGTGTGACAAGTATATATGCTACAGCCCGGAAAGCTTCAAGTACTTTGGCTTCTGCGCCTGATGAGCCCCAACTCGCGGCCGTCCGATCTATAATCGGGCTCGCACGTGTATGAGAATCGATCGAAGCTGTTGAACCGCTGGTGCAGTCGTTGGCTGAAAGTAATTGCCTTGTCTCACCTGTTCGATCTCTGTCTGAGCCCTCTTGACAATACAACCCAGATCACCCCAAACCTCATCCGTGTAGCTTGTGAGCACTCTATTCCACTGCTCAAGCCACAGACTACCAGCTTCGGTCGGGTCGATGACCCCTAGGTGCAAGTACCTATCCGCAGATGCATTCGGTCCCTCGCTACCGGCACTGCCATCACGGAAGAACTCCGGGACGAAGTTTAAAGCGTTGTCCCAATCGGTAGCCGACAGCTGAGCTGGAGATCCGCCTCCGAACAGGGCCTGGCGTAAACTTCTCGACTCCGTCTCGGGAACAACAGTTTCTCCTTCGTAATCGGGCACCCCTTCCTCTATCCGCGACAGTAAGTGGACGACTTCAAGGCCATCCCGCTCTTGTTGCTCGGGTACCGAGGAAGCATCTACGGCCCTCATCTTCCTGTGTATACCGGGGCCGGGACTGCCACGGGTAGCTTCCTGCGATATAAGTTCCAGTTCAGCTGGTTCCACCGGGGCAAAAGCCGAGGTGCTGTCCAAGAAGTCAGAGAAACTTTGTTCCTCCGCAGCTGTGTGAGCTTCCATCTGTCCAGATCGGATTCCACTGGTTGTGGGAGCCGCAGACGAGCTTGCCTCTGGGGCAACATGTATGTTGCTAGAAGGGGATCCTGGCTTCCCGGAGGCTACAACATCTGCCAGATCACGAGTCGTTGGTGCGGGTCTGATGATACTCCTCGAAAGGTCAGCAGCGGATTTGCCAATACGGGATACAATTGAGTCTCCAGCATCCGGCTGCCTTGCGTCTGTGGCTGCTTCTTTGCCTTTTCCCTTGCCTCTGTTTTGTTGTGTAGTAGAGACATCAGACATGCCCGGAAGCTCAGACTCCATGGAGTCCTCTGTATAGCCGATGGCTCGATACCGCTCCGTACTGGAGTATGGTATGCCTCAGGATAGGGGCTGACCACGCCGATTTCCTAGATGGTAGTATCGTAGATATCGCAATGCTCAAGAACACTCCAGCTGGCAAATCCAGGGAAACAGATGAGTATTCCGGAACGAGATGATCGGCCTTTTCTGAAAGACAAAGCAGAGACATACCATGGACCGTGGCTTTGGATCTGAGAAGGGGTTCATGTACCATGTGGCCTATGGAGGTCAGGAGACATTTGACCGCATCTCTTAGTTCAGCTTCTCTAGCTGTCCAATGCTAACCTTGGCAGGCTACACAGAGTACATATACATTGGGGGGCCTTTGCTGGGACGCTGCATCTAGGCCCGGCAATATGGATTTCCAAGTATTTGGGGACATGGAGCCAGTAGATGCTTATGCAGGTGATGTAGTAATGGACGTTGTGTACAAAGGAAAGACAGCCTTAAAAGGTTGATGGGAAGTACTGTAACCGAGTTAGGTTGTCAGGTGTGTGCATTTAAGGGTGCACCTATAATGTGTACCAGGGCCTTGCTGTGAGCAGTGAGGGGCAGTAATGGCCAGTGACCACTGAAAAACCCAGCTAGGAAAAAAAGAGGGCCCACGTTGGACATCACCAAACCCCATTTGAAGCTTACCGCACCTGGGTAGTCAAGTCACCAGCACCAGCAACCAGACCAGCAACCGCTTCCCAGCACCTCCAAGCCAAGCAAGACCCAGCCCGCCGCCGTCTGCATCAAAGCCAGCTGTGACATCGTCGTCTTTCTCAACCACATCTCTTTCCCCAGATACCCCGCATCGACACCACGACGTCTATTCTGATTACTTTGCCAGGTTTGTTCCCTCAATCCACCCTCCTCTGGCCCTCAACTATCTGTGGGTGCAACATTTCCTCCACGTCGCTGTCGCTCGCACATCCGCCTTGGTGGTCTGTCTTGACCGTCTCTCACCTACGTCGCTTCTCACCTTCCCGTCCAGAGCTTAATAGGCCAGTGTCGTGTGAAGTAGGGGACATAGCCACCTTGCACCATCCCAACCTTATACCTTGGCCAGCTCTTAGAGGTCAGGCCGGTCTAGCCAAGCCCAATAGGAGCTTGCCTGCTGTCCCCCCACAATCACCGGCCGCCCTGTCGTGTTGACCTGAGGCTCTTTCCGTATATTCTAACTTACCTGTCTTAGCCCTACATCCAGCAAGACCCCTCTTGACCTCCCATATCTTTCGACCAGCATAGCGGCTCAACTATCCCATCCAGTATCGACGTCGATAATCCCCCCTGGTGTTAATCCATACGACGCATTCGCCCCCGCCGAAAAGAAACATCCCATCGAAGCGACATCACGTAGTGTGAAGATCCGTCTTCACCTACACATATAAGACAGGTAATCATGGTAGATGCGGAAACAGGCTCGCCAACATGGAAGTTCACCCAGTATGTTCGCTCCCATCATTGCCTCTCGGCCACTTCCCCCACCCACCGTGCGGTTGACCTGCGCATCTCTAGTCCAGAACGTCACTGACAATGCTGGCCAGATGCTTTGGAGACAAGGGGGATGTTGAGGATATTACGGAGGGTACGAAGCCATTTAGGAATACAGATTTACTGCGCCCCTCCCAAGTTGACCGTACTGACTCGACCTCATCAGCCGACATCATATCCACCGTTGAATTCGACCACACGGGAAACTACCTTGCTACTGGTGACAAGGGTGGTCGAGTCGTCTTGTTCGAGCGCAACGAGACAGTGAGTATCTGACTCCATGCCCCTGGGCAATGGCAACGCTGTTCGCGGCTGAGACTGACTGGCGGTATAGAAAAAAACCTGCGAGTACAAATTCCACACCGAATTCCAATCCCACGAGCCTGAGTTCGACTACCTCAAGTCCCTCGAAATCGAAGAGAAGATCAACAAGATCAAGTGGTGCCGACGACAAAATGCCTCTCACTACCTTCTATCTACAAACGACAAGACCATCAAGCTATGGAAGGTCTTCGAGAAATCCCTGAAGGTGGTGGCGGAGAACAACTTGTCAGGTGAGGCCACTCCAGCCGGCTTGGTGGCCGGAGGAGGCGCGCCCCGGGCCTTGCCCCATGTCATCAAGAACGCGAGTGAGCTGAAGCTGCCTCGTCTTACCCATCACGACACGGTCGTGGCGGCCGTACCGCGGAAGACCTACGCCAATGCCCATGCCTATCACATCAACAGCATATCAGTCAACAGCGACGGGGAAACATTTATCAGCAGTGACGACCTTCGCATAAACCTCTGGAACCTGAATATCCAAGACCAAAGCTTCAACATCGTGGACATCAAGCCTGCGAACATGGAAGAGCTCACCGAGGTCATCACTGCCGCCGAGTTCCACCCCATGAGCTGCAATTGGTTCATGTATGCTAGTTCAAAGGGCACGATCAAGCTGGCGGACATGCGGGAGAGTGCCCTTTGCGACCAACATGCCAAACGTAAGCAGCCCCCTCTCCACCCCCGTTCCCACGCCGATTACTTCAGGAAGATCGCGGCGCTAATCCTCACCGTGCAGAATTCGAGCAAGAAGAGGATCCATCAGCTAGGTCGTTCTTCTCGGAGATCATCTCCTCCATTTCAGACGTGAGGTTCTCGTACGATGGCAGATACATTCTCTCTCGAGATTATTTGACAGTGAAGATCTGGGACGTCAACATGGAGAGGCAGCCAGTCAAGACGATCCCAATCCACGAGCACCTGCGGCCCAGGCTTTGTGATACCTACGAGAATGACAGTATCTTCGACAAGTTTGAGGTTGTCTTCTCTGGTGATGGCAAGAATGTCATGACAGGAAGTTACAACAACAACTTCATGATCTACCCATCCGACCCGGAGAAGGAGGTTGAGGTTGTGTTGCAGGCGGACAAGTCGGCGTTCAAGGCTAAGAAAGTGGGCGTTCCCACTCCGATCAACACGTCGACGAGCCCTACCGCTAATGGCGGTAAGAAGAACGGGTCGCGTGCGGGCAGCCCAGCGGGAGCAGGCCAGAGGATGCGCAAGGAGACGGACGCAGACCAAATTGATTTCAACAAGAAGATTCTGCATATGAGCTGGCATCCGTTCGAGGACAGCATTGCAATTGCGGCTACGAACAATGTAAGTACCACTCCATCCCCATTCGCTGTATCCATTTCCCTATGTCAGCCTGCCTGCTAACAGCATCCAACAGCTCTTTGTGTTCTCAGCTCTCTAAGCGGCTTCCCCGTGTGATTATGGTTGTTGCATGCGGCTGGAGGGCCTAGCAACTGCCTCAGCCCTGGATCCAATAATGGGACTCTAAGGGGCATATACCCGCATGTTGGTACACCGATGATCTCAATCCTCTACCGTGTGCACTGTTGGCACTTTAGGCTGGGGAAAGGGAGGTTAAGCCTAATGTTATGGCGGACTGGACTATACTGCTAGTCTTTGTCAGACCAGGGGAAAATATGGCGAGGCCGAGATGGAGAGGCTGTGCAGGTCTGATCCTAAAGGGACGCATGTGGAGGGGCTGATGTGATGCTGTGAGGGTAGTCTTGTAGCAAGGGAGGCCGGCGAGATAAATGCATTAGAGTCGAAGGGAGGCAAGCAGGTTGTTTGGCATAGAAACCTCCCTCCATCCATCCAGACAAAGAAACAAGAGACATGATTAGAAAGGAAACCTTGCCCGCCAACCACGAGGTGAATCAAAACCCTACTGCTTCCTTGTGGGATTATACTTCTACGCTCCAATGAGACAAGATTCTGAAGGTTATGAAGAACAATTGGGAAGGCAAAGGCAATATAGGGAACCAAAACCGAGACTATTCAAAATCATGCTCCCCTTAGATCTCCCAGCTAAGGCTGAGGAATAGTACCTGTTTGACACTATGCATCTCCGATATGCCCACCTACCTAGGTAGTTGGGATCGTCGCGATGTTAGGAGACATAACCCGTCCGGGCGGTTCATGGAAAGGCAACTAGTTATGCCAGGTGCCCCTTAGTACCACAATCGTAGCAACCTAGAAAGAATATAGTAGTTATAACGCTCTGCGAAGCTTTGTTTGTTAGTGGAGCCATCTGCTAGGTTCCCAAGGGTTCCCAGAGTTGATTGGGATATACTGGGTGAACACGATACCGAGAATACTACCAGATGTCAGGCAAGCTAGAGCGGAAAGATACAACTCAGGTGCAGTCAACTGTTTGAACTATTTAGGTACCAAACGAGAATGCGGAGGTTATCCAAGAGACTAAAATACAAAAGCCAATGGGCTTTCATAGCTCGTGAGGTCAGTATATAGGCTTGCTCAGATACGGGAGCTCTATACTCTTCCAACACCTGGTCCTACATCAGCTACTTCCAAGTCACAAGCCATCTCAATGATACCGACTTATCACCATGACACCACGTCTTGACTGAGGGAAAGGACAAGTTTACCTCTGTACTACCATATAACTACCTATAGGTACCCCTAAGTAGGTAAACAGTATAAGAAGTCCTGACTGCATCACCCTTAGGTAATCGCTTCTTTTGAGACTTCCCAAGCCCGCCCAAATCTATTTACAACCAGAGGAAAACACTTAGGTATCCGGGACATCAAGCCGGTTTATCAGATGGGGACAGAACTTTCCAAGACAGGGTGGGTCATCCAACGATGGAAAAACCAATGTCTTGCAGGAGGCCCTGTCATCGGGCCGGGCCGCCCCCACTCGAGCAATATGTGGAGCGGCATCAGTGTTGTGGAATGAAAAGGGTCCTGAAAGTCCCAAGTTCGAGCCTCAACCCATGTTCGTTCTCAGTTAGGGGCACAGAAATTCAGACTTGGAAGCAGATTTGTAAGATCTGCCTTATCGTAGGTACCAGTATTGGTTTGCATTTCGCTCTGATGGTGCCCATGTATATCTAGATAGGCAGTCTGGAGGTAGAAACTCGTAAAGGCCCCAGGTGCCTTGAACCACCAACTTGAGCCCCGAACTTCCTGTTGCAACACACCTTTGATCCCCATACAAAGATTTAGGCGGAACACAGTTGGCTGCAATGCTAAAAGCTTCCAAACTTGCGTTGGCCTCACTTGATTCCGGGTATAGGCGGCTGTCAGCTACTGGTGGAATATGACAGTGATCTGAGGAGACACCGATCCAACTGCGTACTAGACGCCCCAACTATAGCAAGTCCCCAAAGGGAAGTCGACCGGAAAATATTGTCCACACGTTTCCTTGATAGATTCCATTACAGTTTTCAGGCTACCGTTGTCTGATCATCGGTCACTCCCAAATGCTGCCAGACCCGGACTAAGAACTTCCAATGTAACAGCGGCGGCCCCAGTGCCATGGCGCTGGAAAGCTCGCATGTACTGCACCGTACACGGCCGTTTCCGTTACGTCCACAAAGCAATGACTCAACTTTAGCAAACTGTGTCGCATGAATACCATGTAACGGTTAGTTCGGCGGCAAGGCGCGCTCAGCTGCTCGAAGGAGTGCCACCCTATGTTGTCCCTGGGCAACGACGGAGTGCTCGTGAAGACCTGCCCTTTCCGTGGGACGCCAAATATCGAACCTCTGAGTGATCATATCACAGACACCCTTGTCCGCCCCTCCAAAGCCCCCCCCCCCAGAGCTTGCTGTGAATGGGCTGCTGGGATGCTTGCATCCGCTCCGGCAGAACTGTCCGTTGTTCCTAGCATGGTATGATTCGCGGGTGGTGTGGCTGCAGGCAGGTGGGCACCCTAGTGGCACCCTGCACGCCCCTGGCTGCCCTGGAAGTTAGCGGCATTACAGCTGCCGTGCCGTGTCTTGGCCCCCACTCTTTTAAAGAGGCCACCTAGGTAGGGCCCGACAACTCAATCGCCGCCAGGCCAAGAGTGATCGACGGAGGTCGACTTTAATGTTTCCTCCCCAGAAAGCTACAATTCCCTTCAGTTCCACCCTGGCACAGGAGTCTCTTTTACATACTCGCCCTCGCAAACGCTCTTTTGTCACCAGATACTGGTCTCTCTCCGTTGCGTTTGTCTCCTTCTGTCTGCCCGAGCTGTCTCAGCTGTGGACAAATCTGTCGCAATCGAGAACAGCCTGCCGCCACCGAACGCCCATCTCCACTACATTCCCCCCCTCCCACAAATAGTCCCGCCTCTCGATCAGCACATGTCTCTGGCGCGATTGCACTGACTGTCAGCCCCGCGACTCCGGTCATCTCCCTTAAGAGTTCAAATACGTCGCGCTTCCTACTAGCCTCGTCCTCGACCTCCCCACCGTGTAAATGACGACCCGCCCGGTTCGACGACGACAAACCTCCTCCCTCCAGAAAGTCCAGCAGTATGCTGCTGTCTCGGCCCCCATGACTCCTCGCGTCATCAATGCGGCTCCGTCACTCGAGAAGGCCGAAATCCATGGTATAGACGACCAGCGGCCCATGTCATCCAAAATCATGGGCATGCTCGGGCGGATCTTCATCGAGACGATCCCTCAATGGCTCGCCGTCGGAGCTATGCTTGCCCTGATCTTCGGGGGTTGCTGTTCCAACGTGTTTGCCTTGGAAGCCATTATTCAGTCAGTTCTTCAAACCCCTTGTATGCTTGGTCTGGAAGGGCGGAGATGCTGACTTGCGTGTCGCCGGAAAAGGGTTGAGCCAGCCAGTGGCACTCTCCTAACTTTCGTCCAATTCTTGTTCGTCGCCGTCACCGGCTACGTATCTCAGTTCGACGAGACGCGACCGCCGTTATTTATTCGACCAAACAAGGTGCCTTTGCGGCGTTGGCTTATTAATATTGTGCTGTTCTTCAGCATTAACACCCTGAACAACCACGCCTTCAGCTACGATATTTCGGTCCCGGTGCACATCATTCTTAGATCTGGAGGGAGTATCACGACTATCGTCGCAGGAAGCCTCTGGGGAAAGAAATACTCCCGCATACAGTTCATGGCAGTCATATTGCTTACCATTGGCGTCATCACCGCCGCTTGGTCTGATGCACAAACAAAGGTAAGAGGAGCTGACATGAGAGACATACTCATGACTGTACGGCCGAGCTGACGACGAACAGGGATCCACAGGAGAGAAAGCGGGGAGCACCCAGAGCTTCAACACCGGTCTTGCCATCCTGTTCATTGCCCAAGTGCTATCCGCAATCATGGGACTATACACCGAGGAGACATACCGTGCATACGGACCCCATTGGAAGGAGAACCTCTTCTACTCTCACCTACTCTCTCTGCCGCTCTTCATACCATTCATGCCGTCCATGTGGAGACAATTTAACAAGCTTGCGAATAGTGCGCCCCTGCCCCTGCCGATTGCGGCCTTATTCGGATTGGAAAAGCTCCCAGGCAATATACAGCGAGGAATCGACGGGATCTACATCCCCAGCCAGCTGTTCTTCCTCGCCATGAATGTACTGACGCAATATGCCTGTATTCGAGGCGTCAATCTGCTTGCATCCGCGTCAACTGCCCTGACGGTGACAATTGTGTTGAACATCCGCAAGCTTGTGAGCCTCCTGCTTAGCATCTGGCTGTTTGGGAACCAACTTGCCAGCGGTACGCTCCTGGGCGCATGCATAGTGTTCTTTGCGGGGGGTCTGTACTCACTGGACCCTGGCAAGAAGGTGGCCCCGAGGAAGAGCGGTTGACATGTCAGGTACGGCCGCAGGCTGTGCGGAGTATATCAGAGAGCTCATGGGCAACGGTAATTGGGAGTCTTCTCCCTGCTCCAGGTCCAATATAGAAACATGCGTCGGGTGATCTTTACCACGTCTGCCTCTGTGCAATTCTCATGTGTGATCCAACGTCATTCTTATCTCTTGGATTTTGATTCTCAACGCCAGAGGTCATACCTTCGAGTACTACAGAGTCGGGAGAATATATATGGTCTCCAACCGGCACTTGATAATTAAAGTTTAGGAACCCCTGCAGCAGTTGCGAATAGTACATCGCTGTGGAGTTGGTGTGAGGCACCCCTGAAGGGAGGCTTGCAGTACAATTGGCTCGGGATCTCAGCAGTGAGACGTCCCCTGCCCGCCGTGCCACATTCCTATGCCGCTACTGCTGGGGTCCCAGGGTCCCAGGGTCCCGCCGGCAGCTTCACAGCTCGACCCAAAATTTCTGGCGGGGGGCAGTCGGTCGGGTCGGGGAGGGCCTGGTGCTACCTATAAATATATGTACTTACTCATCGGCTCATCCACGTGCATGAAGTACTATGTAATGTAGTAATGGAGAAAGCGAAACGTTGCTTATCCTTCTCCTCATCTTGACGTGCGAATTACAAGGTTGCAGAAAGGAACGATGGCTGGTAGTAAGTTGCAGGCAGAGCTCCTCTCCTCCTCCTCATCCCTTGCATTTCTGGGCACTATAGGCACTTCAGCGACTGACAACGCCACCACGTCGCAGATCTATCCCTCGTCGACGACCCGACCTCGGGCTCGAATTCTCCCATATTGCCCTCTACTGCCCTTCACCTTAGCCAGGAATCCGATGAAGAGACGGGCACTACAACGTACAACATCCACGGCGCTGAGTTAGAGAATGGGCAAGCCACCCCGGGGCAGTCGAGTTCGAAGAGCACGCCTGAGGACGAAGAAGCAGGAGAAGAGGGCATATTACCCCGAGATATGCCCAACAAGACAGCTTTCTACGATCCTGTAGCCGAGCGCCAGATGACACAGCACGACGCCAAACTTTTTTACCAGCGCAGTCAGCTTGACTACCAGAAAAACGGAGGACAAAACTGGGGCTCGTCCGCCTACGGCGGTAGCATATCTGGCAGTCCTGTCATATCTTCTGGAGGAGGCCCATTTGGGGACAAGAACCTGAGTACCTCGTATGACCTTCCGACTTCAGCTTGGTCGCACCATGGCTCTCCAGCAGGCCATGAGAGCGTCTTCGGTAGTCCCTCCAAGAAGGACACTACCCACCTCAGCATGGCCAGCAACCGCAGTCAAGCAGGCAGTCACGTGGATCCCCAGAAAGCACCCACCTCACTAGGTGTCAGCGCCCACGATGCCGTCTATCAGGCTCAGCTGGACATGGCTACGGGGGCCCCGCACGGAATCGGTAGTGCTTCCTATGTAGGCGTCGACCCTGCAATTACGGTCGAACTTAGCAGCATTCTCAAGAATGTCCAGAAGATCCTCGATATACGCCACAAATACATACGTCTTTCTCTCCAGGGGCCGAAAGACAATCCCAAGGACGACCCTAGCTGGCCCATATACCCGCCTCCTCCTAAGCCGGTCTGGAACTCCGAGCAAGAGAGGGGCAAGCATAGCGGCAATGCGCCGGACGGTACGAATGACGACAGCAATTTGACGGCTGACCAGGCGTATGACCGTAAGAAGAGCCGGAAACTTGGTGAAGACCTCGGCTCAGATTTCGACATGGCCGAGCTGGAGCCGCTGCCTGGGCCAAGTGAGATGACATTTGGGCTCGATGATAACGGCGTTTATCAAGTTTTCGAGAACGAGGCAGCCGAGAAACTCGACACGCCAGCCATCAATGTTCCTACCATCAAAGAATACTACATGGACTTGGACGAGATCCTGTCAGCATCGTCCGACGGGCCCTCAAAGAGCTTTGCGTTCCGACGCCTGCAGTACCTGGAGGGTAAATACAACCTCTACGTTCTCCTCAATGAATATCAAGAGACCGCGGACACTAAGAAGGTGCCACATCGCGACTTCTACAATGTCAGAAAAGTCGACACCCACGTGCACCACTCTGCGTGCATGAACCAGAAGCATCTCCTTCGTTTCATCAAGAGCAAGATGAAGAAGTCTCCTGACGAGACGGTGCTATACAGAGACGATAAACATCTCACATTGGCTGAGGTATTCCAAAGTCTCAACTTGACGGCATACGACCTCAGTATTGACACATTGGACATGCATGCCCACACCGATTCGTTCCATCGGTTTGACAAGTTCAATTTGAAATATAATCCTGTCGGCGAATCTCGCCTGAGAACCATTTTTCTTAAGACAGACAATCATATCAAGGGCCGCTACCTGGCGGAAATCACCAAGGAAGTCATCGCAGACCTTGAGTCGAGCAAGTATCAGATGGCTGAGTGGCGCATCTCGATCTACGGACGGTCAACGGACGAATGGGATAAACTAGCCGCGTGGGTCGTTGACAACAAGCTCTTCTCGCACAATGTCAGATGGCTGGTCCAAATTCCTCGCCTGTACGATGTGTACAAGGCAAGTGGCACGATGGAAACATACGAGCAAATCGTCAAAAACATCTTCCAGCCACTCTTCGAAGTCACCAAGAACCCTCAGTCCCATCCTAAACTACACGTCTTTCTCCAGCGCGTTGTTGGCATCGACAGTGTGGACGATGAGAGCAAGGTGGAAAGACGCCTATTCAGGAAGTATCCGGTCCCCAAATCATGGAACACCAAGCAGAACCCACCCTACAGCTACTGGATATACTACATCTTCGCCAACATGACATCGCTCAACTTTTGGCGAAAGCAGCGCGGTTTCAACACGTTTGTCCTCAGGCCTCACTGCGGTGAAGCTGGAGACGTTGAGCATCTTGCAGTTGCCACCCTTTGTGCTCACAGTATCAGCCACGGCCTACTTTTGCGCAAGGTACCTCTCCTTCAGTATATCTTCTACCTGGAGCAGATCGGCGTTGCCATGTCGCCTCTGAGTAACAACGCGCTGTTCTTGGCTCTGGAGCGGAACCCTTTCCACCAGTATTTCAAACGCGGCCTGAATGTGTCACTTTCGACGGACGATCCCCTACAGTTTGCGTACACGAAGGAGCCACTGATGGAGGAGTATGCCGTCGCAGCGCAGATCTACAAGCTTAGTCCCGTGGATATGTGCGAGCTCGCGAAGAACTCGGTCAAGCAGAGTGGTTACGAGCATTCCGTCAAGCAGCATTGGATCGGTCACAATTACCTGGAACCTGGTTTCAGGGGGAATTCGATGGTCAAGACGAACGTGCCAGACAGGAGGGAGGAGTTCAGATACCGAACTCTGTGGGAGGAGAAACAGATGTAAGTTCCTTGCGTTGCAGATTCCAGGTATCAAGATTGCAATTACTAATTCCTTCATAGGGTTGAGATGTATACTGCACATGGTGCTCATGCTCAACCGACATCCTTCGTCGGGGAGCCCAGTGCTGCCCCGTCAACGGCTCCCAAGTCACCAGCACTTTTCAAGCAGCACTTAGCCAATGCGGAGTCAAGGGCGACCCGACCGACTCCGACCTCGGCACCGTCGCCGAACGTCACGTCGGCTCCCATAGCTGGTCCTCCCAGCGAAAATTTCATCGATGGCATGAAGGACCTCCATCTCTCAGGGAGTGAGCCGAGGATCTATCCAGGTATGATCAGCAGGCAGAGGGCGAACAGCCTCCGCCAGGGATCGGTGCATGAGTCTGATGGGACTGCTGGCAAGAAAGGTATCCCAGGAAGTATAGACGAGGGCGAGGAGGCGGAGAAGACGAAGCAGTAGACTGGTATATGTTCATGACGCTATGACCATCGGGCGGCATCGTGTATTACTCTTTGGTGTTTGTGACCAGGTTTCTTGATGGGCTGGATCTCCGGAGGTTGGAGTTGGGGTTCAACTACATAGGAATAGCCAAGGGGACCGACATGATTGATGAAGACCACATCCATATTTCCCCAGCTGCTGTTCTTTCACTGAGCAGCGCATAAAGACTGATGCCTGGTCATCGGAATGCATGATCCTTCACATTTCCTGACATGTTGTCCATACCAGTCAGTTTTCTCAGGAAGCAATATGAATACATGAACTTGAACGCGAGACCACCCAAAACAAGAGTGCTGTCAACAACGATACACCTGGGCAGCCAAGGCTGACTGACAGTCAGGGGTACTCGTGATGTGGCACGTGCTTCCAGTAGACTGATCGGTTAGAGTCACCCCGCCCGTGGCTGCCCCGTGCCCAACCTGGAAATAAGGCCATATGTCACACTGGCCAGCGAGCGGAGCTTGGAGAACCCGCAGCTGTTCAGTATCCAAGTCTCCAAGTCTCCAAATCGGCTTCATCTCCTTTCCCTGCTCTAATGACGGATTTCCAGCCTCGCAATTGTAGATACGCAGTCGAGCCATTTCCCACACATTCCTCAGTCCTCTCTGACCGTCTGTCTCTATCTTCATCTCTTTCCCCTTCTGCCTCTTCGATCTGGTATCCGGGCTTCAGTGCCCGATCTGCCCCCTGCCCCAACTTCCATCTTATTAACGAGCGACGTGGAATGCGAGCCCCCTTTTGAAGCGCCCAAAATAGCCTCGATTGACTGCGCGTGACGGTGCCTGAGACGGACGAGTCTCCACCAACATTGGCATACCGACCGAGCCGGATGCCCTTCTGCATCACTGCCTCAAGCTCGACTCGGTGTTCTTGACCAGCTTGGACAACCCTGGTACATAGTAACATCCCTCCGCGATACGTGGGACCGGAGAACCAAGCTTGAACAGCCACCTGCCCCAGTGTTTCGGTTGCACCCAGCCCAGCTCAACCCGGCCACACGGCACCCGGAAACTCCAGCCTTTTGGATCGCCTTGGCTGTAGCCAGCGCATAACTGTGGACTTTGCAGAGAAGCTCTGTTTAGATTCATCCGTCCATTTCGCCACTTCTCCTGCCACGAGCCGACGACCACGACCGACGTGCCCTGAACCCGTTCAGCCGTCACGATGGGATTCCTCGGCGTCTATAAGGCGGTATACGACTACGCTCCGCAGTCCGAGGGAGAGCTGCAGATAACCGAAGGGGACCTGCTGTTCGTCCTTGACAAGGACAACGAGGATGACTGGTGGAAGGCGAAGAAGAAGGCCAGTGCAGAAGATGAGGAGGAACCCGTTGGTCTGATACCCAACAACTACGTCGAGCAGGTAAGTCAAGCTCTCCTCTTGCCGCAACCAAAGACCGCTGTAGGTCGTGCGATGCCGTCTAACAGCCCGCGTTCCAGGCGCAACCCACCGCAGAAGCACACGCCCTATATGAATACACAAGACAGACGGACGAGGAGTTGTCCTTCCCTGAGGATGCTGTGCTTGAGATTTACGACACGTCAGATCCAGACTGGACCCTAGTAGGCCTGAATGGCGACTACGGCTTCGTACCTTCGAACTATATCGACATCAACGAGGGTGGTGGACATGAAGCAGTATTACAGCAACTTCAGCCCGAGCCCGAGCCCGAACCGGAGCCAGAGCCGGCTCCTCCAAGTCTACCAACGAGACCAGCCGCTCCCCCGGCCCCAACCGTCGAAGATTATGAGCCGAGTCCGCCGCTTCCAGCACGACATGCTGCCCCAGAGCCGAGCAGCCCTGCCACCTCTGGTCCAGCCGCAGCCATGGCGGCTGTGATGGGAGGCAGACCTCCAGCCCCCCCAGCAGTCGCTCGCGAAACACCGCCTCCACCCGCTATAAACATACCGCCTGCTGCGCGTGCTGAACCTTCCGAGGAGATATCGCCGCCTTTGCCAGCACGGAGTCGAACCTCGACGATACAATCCGCGCTATCCGATAACCGTACGGATAGCCTGTCGCCTCCAGCGAGACAATCTACTTTCCGCGATTTCTCGCAATACGACCAGAACCAAGCTGGCCAAGACTCCCCGCAACCCGATCGAAAGCGTTTCAGTCACGCTGACCGCCACACTGAACGCGATTTTCAACCTCGGTCTCAGGATCTTTCGCCCGGTGGATTTCACATGTATAATATTAATGAGATGATATCTATCATGGGCAAGAAGAAAAAGATGCCGACGACACTCGGTATCAACCTTAGGAACGGGAATATCTTGATTGCACCGGAGCATGCACAAGACGGGCCATCGCAGGAATGGACTGCCGATAAGATGACGCATTACTCCCGGGAAGGCAAGCACGTGTTCCTCGAGCTTGTGAGACCCAGCAAGAGCCTGGACTTCCATGCCGGTGCAAAGGACACTGCAGAGGAGATCGTCGCCGCGCTGGGAGAATTGGCTGGAGCTGTCCGTGCTGAGGGCTTGCGCGAGGTCATTATGGCTGGCACCGGCAGGGAACTCAAGAAGGGCAAAATGCTATACGACTTCAAGGCTCAGGGCGAGGACGAAGTCACGGTGGCCGATGGCGACGAGGTCATCATTCTGGACGACTCCAGGAGCGAGGACTGGTGGCACGTACGCAGGGTCAAGAACGGAAAGGAGGGAGTAGTGCCGAGCAGTTACGTTGAACTAACAGGCACGGCTCCAGCGCTACCAGAAACCATGACGGGTGTCAACGCGGGACGGTCGATGGTTGCGCAGAACCGCCTAGAGGAAGAGCGGTTGACGAAGGAAGCCCTCATGGCATCGCGATTAGCAGAGGTAGGGCCCGGAATGCGTTTGCCGGAAAGGGGCAGCAGCTTGTCAGCAAAAGAACGAAATAGTAATCTCTCGTCGCAGCGCAAAACCGAGAACGGCCATGGCGGTAGCTCTTCACGGTCCAGTACCAAATCGAGTACGTATACGCATCCTATCGCTATAAGAGATGGCTAACCAACATCATGTAGAACCCGATGCTTCCAAGGTGCGGACATGGACAGACCGGTCCAAATCGTTCAGCGTCGATGCTCAGTTCCTCGGTCTAAAAGATGGCAAGATTAACCTCCACAAGGTGAATGGCGTCAAGATCGCAGTCCCTATTGCTAAGATGTCCATTGAGGATCTTGAATACGTGGAGCGAGTAACTGGTATATCCCTCGATGAGGACAAACCCTTATCAGAGGTCAGGAGATCCAAGACGCAGAAACAACAGAAGTCGCAGGTCGGGGCTAGCATCGATCTACAACCGAAGAAGCCCGAGTACGACTGGTTTCAATTCTTCCTTGGCTGCGACATCCAGCCCGGCCTCTGCGAAAGATATTCCCAGTCATTCAACCGAGACAATATGGATGAAACTGTCCTGCCGGATGTCGACGCCTCTGTCCTTCGAACGCTGGGTCTACGAGAGGGTGACATTATCAAGGTCATGCGTTATCTGGACAACAAGTACGGACGCAAGAAGAAGATCGATGAGGCTCAGGGCGAGGGCGGCTTGTTTTCTGGACCTGGTGGTGTTCTCAAGAACAACACCGGCAGACCCCGTCCGGAAGCAAATAGGTCCGCTAGCGATGTCGTTGATCCAAAGGCACTCGGCGGAAGCGAAGCCTCATCTCCTGCCGTGCTGACACCATCAACGACAACATCTGCGCTATCGACAGGGAAGACGGGCGGATTTGATGACGACGCATGGGACGTCAAGCCAGCGAAGTCTCAGCCAGCCGCGGAGACCACGCCGAAGACAGAAGTAGCCCATCCGGCTCCCGTTAAGCCTGCGGAACCCCTCGTGCCTGTTTTGACGGGAATGCAAGAGCTCTCCCTACTCACAGAGCCTTTGCAGCCCGCGAAGACCGCAACTAGCGTTCAGGTCTCGCCGCTTGTTACGCAGCCACCTCCAGCTGTGGCCCCTGCACCTGCTCAGGCTCCTCAGCCTACTGGAGCTACGCCTGGCTTCTTCTCTGCCCTGGCACAACAGCAGACAGGATTGACACAGCAGCAGACGGGGTTGACGAATGGCCAACAACAGCAGCAGCAACAGCAGATGACTCCTCTTTCCCAACAGCTATCTCTCGCACGACAACGGCCCACACCGCCTATGGCTGTCCAAGGACAGGCAGGAATCTTGCCTCCTCCTGCAAGACCGGTCTCTGCTCCACAAACCGCCCAGCCGAGCCAGTTCGGACTCCCTCCGATGGCACCACAAGTGACAGGACAGGTCGCGCCTCCAGGCCAGAGCTTGAATGAGATCAACCAGCAGCGGATGCAGCAGCAATATATGCAGCAGATGCAAACACAGATGACTGGCTTCCCTCAACAGCAACAGGGCATGATCCCTATGCAGACTGGCATGCAGCCACAGGTTACGGGCTTCGGCCAGCCCCAATTCATGCAGCAACCCATGATGACAGGCCATCAAACTGGTCAAAGCCCCTTCAACGATCCCAGACTCTCACAACAGTACACGGGCATGCCACCACAGGCTACCGGCTTCCAGGGACAGTTCGGCCAACCAGGCCAGCAATTTGTTCCTCAGCAGACCGGTGGGGTCAACTCGTACCTGCCACCCGCCTTGGAGCCTCAGAGAACAGGGGTGGCGCAACCGCTTCAGCCCCAGGCTACTGGCATGAGCTTCACGGCTGGCTTTGGCAACCATGGCATACCGCAGAATGGACCGACGGTCCAGCCACCTTCTACACCCTTGATGCCGCAGAAGACGGGACCGGCGCCGCCGGTGCGATTCGGAGTGCAGCCTGACGCCAATAAGATGATGCCGCAGGCCACTGGTCGTCGTGCGAATCTCTCTGCCGCAAGTAAGTGCTACAATTTCCGTTCTATTATGTGGTCCATTACATGAGTGAAGCTGATTGTGTGTCTAGCTCCCGACAACCCGTTCGGTTTCTAAGTCCTGTTATTATCATTATTATTCGGCATCCCGATTATCTCCATGACGTTTGTGACACGAGGAATAGCGCTCCGTCTCGAGACGAAACGCGAGCACCGACACTTGATCACGGTAGTAGGTTGATCACAATCCTCCGCCCTAACATAAGGGGAGGAGCCATGTGGGCATGGCGATCGGAGAATGACACGATCTCAAATTCAGCAAGTTGGGTAGGATAGGCATCTTGCAGGTTGAGTTGACTCGACGACGGCGAGGAGGAGGCACAAGCGTCATGATTTCTAGCCTGGCACTTCAATAAGCATGTAATAGATTACCCTTGCGGTGTACATATCCTATCCTCATACAACACGGAACATTTTGATCAACGTCCAGCCTAATGCTTATCTTTAGTGTGGGTTGGTTCTCGGCTCCTCTGCCGCTCGAAATATGCGTTTGTTTCATCGTGTCTCCACGGTCCCGAGGGCGCGAGTTAGGGAGTGTTCCTGGTGATCATTGGCAGGTCCATCAGGTCCATGCATTGATCACATAATCGACTCTTTGGTTGCAAGTTTCCATCATTTCTGGTCCTCTTGCCATCGGCAATATGCGTTCCGATCCTCTGCCATTTGTTAGTTTGCATACCGTCGCTCTTGCTCGGATACGGACGGCACCGTCCATGAGAACCGGAACAGTACATTGTTTTACAGTTTTTAGGTAAGAGGGCATAGCAGGTCCCGCCGAGAGTGCGACAACGTCTCAACAACAAATTCTTGGCGCGGTCCTCCTGAGCCATTAGGCCTGAGCATCACATCCTTCACCGGCCACGCGAAGATCGTTCTTTTAGAGTTCAGCAACTGCCGGCACAGTGGGGTTGTATAGCCCACAGGCCACGGGGAGGACGAGCGCGCCCGAAAGAGGAAATCCTTGGGACGCTTGAGACATGTGCCGGTGAACCTCGTCGACCCACCCGTAGATCGTCATCCCAAAGGAAGATCTACCAAACACTCTTGAGTGTGATGCGCCGGTGAACCACTCTGGCAAAGGAAGTGAGAAGGGGGAAAAAACACATCCGCCGGAGGCGCCATAGGCAAAGCCGATGGGATGCACAGCGTGGACATCATGAGATCGGTGCCGCTCAGGGGGAAGAACCGCGAACAGCAGGAGTTACGAGAGAGAGAGAGAGAGGAAGATAAAAAGCCAGCCAGCTGCCTCCGAATGCCTCTTCTCATGTTCGTTTGTTCCCCAGCCGCTCCTTCAGCTTCACACTCATTCATCTTCTTCTTCGCAGCCCCAGCACAAAACTGCTAGTCAGCCTCCTCCCTATTTTCTAATCACTACAAAGATGTATTCCAAGATCGTCCTCATCGCAGCCTTCTTCGCCACGGCCCTGGCCGCCCCGGCCCCGGCCCCTCAGCTCCCCGACGTCCTCGGTGGACTGCTGGGAGGCGCCAGTGGTACTGACAGCGCCGCCGGCGCTTCCTCCTCCGGTTCTGCTGGCTCTGCTGGTGGTCTTGGTGGCCTTGACTCCGTTGTGGTAAGTCCTCTTATTCCTGGACCATATTGATCAGGTTGTGCTAACGATGCTATTACAGCCCCGTGATCTGCTGGAAGGGGCCGAGAGCACCGTTGGGAAGGCCGCCGGGACTGCTGGCGGTCTTGCTGGCCTTGACTCCGTTGTGGTATGTCCGATTCTTGGCTCTGGCCCATATTAGGTGTAGTTTTGTGCTGACAATGCTGTTATAGCCCCGTGATCTGCTGGAAGGGGCCGAGAGCACCGTTGGGAAGGCCGCCGGGACTGCTGGCGGTCTTGCTGGCCTTGACTCCGTTGTGGTATGTCCGATTCTTGGCTCTGGCCCATATTAGGTGTAGTTTTGTGCTGACAATGCTGTTATAGCCCCGTGATCTGCTGGAAGGGGCCGAGAGCACCGTTGGGAAGGCCGCCGGGACTGCTGGTGGTCTTGCTGGCCTTGACTCCGTTGTGGTATGTCCTCTTGTCCCTAACCCATATTTGGGTAGGATTGTGCTAATGATGCTATTGTAGCCCCGTGATCTGCTGGAAGGGGCCGAGAGCACCGTTGGGAGCACTGTCGGGAACACTGTTGATTCTGTTGGCAGCACTGTTGGGTCTCTCGCTGGAGGCGTCACTGGCACTGACAGCGCCGCCGGTGCCTCTTCCTCCGGCTCCGCTGGCTCCGGTTCTACTGGCGGCCTTGGTGGTCTTGTCCCCGTCGTGGTTCGTGCTCCTCATGTCCCTGGTCCCTGAATACTTATGGGAATATCTTGTGCTGACGATGCTATCACAGCGCCGTGATATTCTGGAAGGAGTCGAGAGCACTGTTGGATCTACCGCAGGCCCAGTCCTTGAGGGTGGTAAGTAACAAGATATATCCATCGACGACCGCAGAACTATAAGCTGACGCTTGCTCTAGTCACCGGCTCTGTCTAAAGACTGAGTCTCACGAGGAAATGATTACTGTCCTGGGCAGCGGTGGTCGATTTACAATTATGTCTTATTCAAACCGAACGCAGAGAGCCTCGCTCCTTCGGTGACATCTGGCTCGCGCGGGATCTGTCGCTCGGAGTCGCCTCCCTATGTATTGAGGTGTGGTACAGGACAGAATCCAAGTCCCTTCATGTATATACATAGGCCTTGGATCTTGATGCATCTGCGATGCAGAAAGCTTGATATAACACCTTCTTCTCAGTCGCTCACTGCACCTGCTCCACATGTGACTGTCCCGTCCAATCATCGCCCTGCTGGCACCATGACAGGTCGGGACGCTTGATATCGAATCCGTTGCGAAAATTGAACTGGCAGGTATGTATTGCTCAGTTTTCCTCGCACCTGGAGTCGCATTTGTCTACTGGATACCCTCGAGGTCATCTTTGACCTGTACGTCCGGGATGTAGTTTCGTCTCCTGACCTCGTCCACCTTGTCTGTAATATTGGCAGCCGTTCCAGAGCCGACAGGAAGCTTCTCATGCTGCTCAGGCTCTTCCTTGGAGGGCTCGAACCTCTTCCGTACGGCCTTGATCATCTTGCCGAACCAGACAAAGTTGAGTATACTGAGTATGATGTTGCTAGCCAGGTATATGGCGACCAGCCACACGGGCAGCGGCCCGGCCTCCTTGGCGTACAGCATAATGTCTTCGCTGCCAGCCAACTTCTCGTCGGCGGGTGTTACAGACATGAACTCGGTATTGGGTGCCGAGAACAACGCGCGGTACATGTCGTACCAAACCAAAGCTGACTGGCCAACTCCCCAGATGAGACGGGCCGAGAAGAACGTGACGAGGAGCACAATTCCATTGTACAGCTGGAGCTTCGATCCCGTCTTGCCCAGCTTGTCACAGAACCAGTGGATGTTGAGGAAGGGAGTCGAGAGCTCGTAGAGGATGAAGACGGAGGCGTAGTAGTTCAGGAATGGTCTCTGCAGCAAGGAGTCAGCACGCAATATGGGATTGATAAAGAGGACACAAGGCACCCCAAGACTTACGTATCCAAAGGAGTAGACGAGAAGAGCACTGGTGGCGTGAGCCAACAGGCCAATGCCGAAGACGTCAAAGAAGCTCAGGGTGGTGATGAAGTCCCAGACAAAGTATCCTGCTGCAAAGGACTGAACCATTCCACTAGCACCGGTGTATCCCCAGATGCGCGCCTGCCAGTCCATGCTCTTGCGCTCCTCATCAGCCCACATGCAGTAGAGGGCCATGGTGTTGATCAGAGTGCTCTGGAACAGGGACACAACATGCGAGTCCCAGCTCACCCTCTTTCCCCTGTCGGTCGGATAGTACTTGGCGAAGTATCTCTTGGAAACCCATGGCGACACGACGAGATGGATGAAGGTGTAGAGGAGGGCAGATGCGATAACCTCGTGGATGTGCAGCGGCAGTACGGTCAAGCTGTACTTCTCGGCGAAGGGTCGCACCCACTCGCTGAGGGCGGGGATGGGTTGTAGGAAGAAAGGGTCCTTCATGGCGGCGGCAGTTGGGGGTTTCTTGCCTTGAAGCGCGAAGAAGGGGGGAAGGAGGCCGGCGGCGAGGTCAGGATATTATAGCACGCGTGAGAACACAGACGAAGGTGTGTCTGAATAATTATGCAACGACCTGAAAAGGAGTTGTCACACGTCCCCTGGCAAGCCTCGACTCGGAGGCAGGCGACAGGTGACAGGGACAGCTGTCACACGAGACAGGGGTCAGATGTGCGGGACAGATGTCCGAGGGTTAGGGTGTCCACGGGGCATCGAGGGGCTCGAGTACGTACCTGGGTACCTGGATACCTGGGTACCTAGGTACAAATCTGGAGGTACCCAAGTACCTAGGTACCGTAGCTGCCCAGGTGGCTGAGGAATTACATAGTATCGACGTACCTCCGTACTCCGTACACTCCGGCGACCCACGGAAGCCAAGGTAGTTCCCGAAGTCCCGAGGTCCCTGATACGGTAGCTACGGTATCAGTATCAGGGAGCAATCACCGTATCTACAATGTCCGTTGGACTCGGTCGAGCTCTTTTACTTCCCGTTCAACAGGACTAAACGCACGTACCACCGACCGCATAGATATACCGATATACCTCCTTCCAGCGATTCTCACAGGATCTATTTGTACCATCTGATAGCCACGCGTGAGCCCTGCTGGGCTTCGCGCAATTGAACCCCCTCTGCACACATCTCTCTTGGACTCCCTCTTGGCGCAATGGCGGCGTCCAGCTGCACGACCAGGTTCTCGCAGACCATCCGGCCACAGCTGCAGTGTAAGCGCCTATTCTGCGACCCTCCCTCCCCATCACCCCATATTTGCTCCAAAAGAAGTCATTGCTCAATATAATCCTACTTGTAGCAATCGCCCACTACCCCAGACGGTATGGAGCTCCAATCACCACCAGACCAACGCCTGCGATGCCGTCGTCATGTAGTAGATGGCTCTCGACACAACCGACGCCGACACCTGAACGGCCCAGCAAGCAATTTACATATAACATCGCAGCGTCTTATATAGCCAAGGACCGGCCCTACGACCCCTCCACCCACGTCTTCCACTTCAACCCCTACAACCGTGTCCAGCCACCCCGGAAACGAAGCAAGCGCGCCCGCCCCGAGAGTGGTCAGGACGCCTTCTTCGTCACGCGGATAAACGACACGGGCCGGGTAGCTCTCGGCGTCGCGGATGGCGTTGGCGGCTGGATGGACTCCGGTGTCGACCCGGCCGACTTCTCCCACGGCTTCTGCGACTACATGGCCGCGGCCGCATACTCAAACCATCCCGACGGGGACGGCAAGTCCGCAGCGCTCACGGCCAAGTCCCTCATGCAGACAGGCTACGAGGCCATCTGCGAAGACCCGTCCGTGCCGGCCGGAGGGTCGACCGCCATCGTCGGGCTCCTCGACCCCAGCGGGACCCTCGAGGTCGCGAACCTGGGCGACAGCGGGTACATACACCTGCGCCTGAACGCCGTGTACGGGGCCTCGGCGCCGCAGACCCACGCCTTCAACACGCCCTTCCAGCTCTCGGTGATACCGCCGTGGGTCCTGCGGCGCATGAAGGCCTTTGGCGGCTCGCAGCTGGCGGACATGCCCGGCGACGCCGACGAGTCGCGCCACAGCCTGCGCCACGGCGACGTGCTCGTCTTCGCGTCCGACGGCGTGTGGGACAACCTGTTCAACCAGGACATACTGCGCATCGTGAGCTCCGCCATGCAGGCGAGCGGCGCGTGGGTCCACAGCGACGCCGGCGGGATCAGGGTCCGGCCGGACCTATCGCCCTACACGCAGCCATCTCCCGACGCGGGCGCGGACGCGGACGCGAGTGGGAGGGAGGGGACCCTCCAGAGCCGGATAGCCACCCAGGTCACCGGGGCCGCCAAGGCGGCCAGCATCAACACCAACCTTGATGGGCCCTTTGCCAAGGAGGTCAAGAAGTACTATCCCAACGAGGCATGGCGGGGCGGCAAGGTGGACGATATATGCGTCGTCGCCGTCGTGGTATCCGAGACCAAAGCCGACGATGCTCCGGTGAAGGCAAAGCTGTGAGCCAGCTGCTAGATTTTGAATAAAAACGGACAATCCAAGTCCTTGAAAATACACACAAAATTCATTGTTCAATATGGCATTGCCCCACTGCAAAGTCCTTGGTGGCATAAAAGAGGCGTACATTGGTGGCAAGGCCCTGAAGGCGTTCTGGTCTCGATGAATAGCACGAGGTCACTATAGCGACCGCGGAGCACCCGTCTTCCTCTCCCAGCCAATTAAGGTTTTGATGGGGTCCTGGTAACTGAGGCAAGGTAAGAACATCGTAAGAACACTGCACTTTCTAGACTGGATCTATAGGGTAGACACGACTAATGCCTACTTCATACTAAATTGGAGAGCAGTAGACAGGCATAGTATATGGAATGAGTCGAAGATGTTACTTCGTTCCAGGAGGCTGTCCTCCACTCGAGTATTACAATTAACGCGGACTATTTCTCATACTGACATGACAAGGTATTATATACATGTTTAAACGCGCCTCGCAATATATCATGCCCTCGCCGCATTTGTATCAAAATCACAGCTTTCGTTCGCGGAAGAGATGCCGGGTATACACATTATCCAGAAACTCCGTGGGGTACTCACCAGCTCACAAAACCGACGCCAGAACTGCCATGGCCACCGGCACAGCGGAGGATATCAGGGACAACCTGCCTCGTGGTCGCGCCGCCGCCGCCGCTGAGTCGGTGACGATTGAGAACGGATCGCCCGTACCAACGTTATCTGTGGCCTCCGGGCTCGAACTGCTGCCGGTGCTGGACGCCGTGGCCAGTGAGAGCCCAAAGCTCGTCGACGTGGCGAAGCCGGACGTGATGGCGGCGGTGGGGCTGCCCGTGGCCATCTCCAGTGCGCTGCCGGCATTGGTCGCAGACGTGGCAGTCCGTGAGAGACTCTCTGGCCCTGGGGCGCTGGAGCTTATTATTGTGGCTTGTGTTGTCGCGTCCCCGGTTCTGGAAGCCTCGGTCTCGATGGCCAGGGTGGCTTTCCTCGTCGAAGCCGTTGTCGATTTGGCCTCAGCTTTCTTCGTAGCGTCTGGGTGGACTGATGGCATCTGCCCGCCGGTGGTGCTTGGTGTGGCCATTGTGGTCGCCCGCGTTGTCGTTGGCTCCTGCTGGACCAGGCTCAATCGGTTGGTGATCGACGCTGATAGGGTTGAAGGGACGCTTGATGACAAGACTGGAATGATTTCGGTGGTAGCTATTGTTGCCGTCTGCAGAGTCGATTCCGCCGAGAGGACTGAGGTTGGTTGTTGCTCCACGGGAACTATACCCACGGCAGATGTCGAGTTCGAAGCGGTCGCTGAAGTGACTACTCGAGGAGGCTGCTCCGGCGTGGTCGCTGCTTGCGCCGTAATTGTGATTAGGATGACCGGATCCAGAGTAGTAGCAAGTCCGATTAGACTCGTCTGTACTTCAGGCGTCGGCGTTGTAGAAATCGGTATTGGTGTTTCTGTCATTGTTGTAGATATAGTCTGTAACACCTCGATGGACGTAGAGGCTGTGGTGATGATAGAGCTGGTGACCACAGCAGCTGCCTCGATGCTAGCAGCGACACTCGCCGCCTCTTGGGTATCCTCCACGTCAATTGGCATCTCAAGTTCCTTACAGCCTGTCTCCATTGGCTCCAGGAGGTCCGAAGCCACATTTGAGAGCCCACCTGAACAATTCGAGACCATACAGGCCATGACAGCTTCCAGCAGCCCGTCCCTTGTGGCCGTGCACATGACCTTCTGGTTGGCTTCGCCGTTTGTGCTATACCCTGTTGTTGCAACACATGTAGATACGCAATCTGAGAACCCGAACGTGACACTGTCATCTTCGTCGTCTGCGAGCACGTGGGCTGGTAGGAGGATGGCGACGGATAGGAGCGCATTGCGCAAAGTTGAAGAGAGGAGCATGATGCTCAGCGTTTGAGGAACGAAGGACTGTTAGTGAGATAAGAGAAGGAGGGTGGTTTCAAAGAGTGCTAGTCAGTGAAACGAAAGAAAACACGCTGGCCAGCAGCCGTAGAGAAGCACTGCGGAAGCACTGCGATCAACAGCCTGTATGTAGTCGGGAAGTGAAGTTGTCGTCACAACTCGCTTGAGAAGTGGAAAACTCTGTTCAGATGCCCCCTATGAAGTAGGAAGCTCTCCTCTGCCCTTGAGGACCATATGCCCGCCTTGTCCGGACCCCTTGCTGCCATGGGCAGGTCCCACTCGGTTGCCCCGAATCTGGCAACTTCATACTGCGCGAGGAAGGAGTTCTTCTAGTCGTGTCGTCAACATGGTGTCGAGCCATGGGCTCGAGGCGCGCTTACGCGGACATTGTTCCCCAATTCGAGCGCATCTTAGCCCTCCGCAGTGTTTCGGAAAGGCCCACGAGGAATGAGCGTGATGGGGTAGAGGGGCTCGTTCTTCCCGATATGGATGTCGTCGGGACATCGATATGGGTTGTTTGCATTGTTTGAAACAAATCTGACCGGGGTGATGCTGTATAGCATTGTTACGCTTAGACATATTTACTAGTACCGACTGCGTGTGATTCAGGGGTCTCGCTGGAACCCCACTCGACTGTTTGTTCACGAAACTATCCCGGCATCAATGACGGCATACATTGAATTCTCGGATGTTCACGTCCAGAGTAATACCCCTTGTTGCACTTCCGGATATCACCATGTGGCCAATGCACAGATATGGTATCCTGTACCAAGATCTATAGCCCGCACGCCGATGGCCCACCGGAGGAACTGTTCGGTATTAGCTTAGCTTCTTTGATAAACAGCCATGTGCAGCCATATATTCGAGATGGAACGACATATGTAGCTCAGATGAGACCGATCCAAACAACGTAAAGCCATGTAGATGCTTGGTCAGGCACACAAAGCAGATGCTGATGTCAGAGCCATCACTGGCTGGCAGATACAGCACTTGAACCGCTCAAGATATCGCAGAGTTGCTCCCGCAGGGATCGTCCACCTCGATCCCGAGACGGTCCAGACAGATCCATCTCCATAAAGCTACGAGCATTATCTTCCGCTTCCTCGAGTCTCGCGGTCTCGGGCTCAGAGAGCCGCGCACAGGCAGCTCGTAGGTCCTCGCCATGAGCCAAAAGCAGGACAAGTGCCTCCGCTCTGTCCACGACAGCTGCGTCGACACCATTCATTGCCGCGCATCTACTGCCGAAGCTGGAAGTGCTCCGACCCGGCCTGAGCTGGAAGAGGTACGTTACCTGATCATCGATGTTGTCGGTATCGAGGTCTACACGGACGTCCATGTGCGCGAATGCAAGCCGAGGGCTAGCTGGGAGAAAATTGTTCTCGAAGATCTCGTGGAAGTGAGTCGCTGCAAGGACTTTTGGCGCGCCATCACCCAGATTTAGGAAGTTATCGAGCAATGCAGTGACTAGCCCCGCCCCGTCCATGGCGTTGGTACCCTTGCCAAATTCGTCAACCAGGACCAGGCTTCGACGGGTAGCGAAATTGACCGAGAAGGCCGCCTGCTTAAGGTCGATGGCGAACGCACTCTCGTTGCGCAATACGCTTTCCCTCGTAGCAATACGGGTCAAGATGCGGTCAGTCAACCCGAGGCAAGCCTGCTCTGCGGGCACAAAGCTTCCTATATGAGCGAGGTAGACGATGAGAGCCACCTGCTTCAGGTACACGCTCTTGCCCGAGTGGTTCGGGCCCGTCACGACGACAACGCTTGGAACATCCCCCATCACGTCGGACACGATAGTTTCATCCTCGGATCCACCGCCAGAGCCTCCAAGGATGAGCGTACCGTTAGCTATGAAGGAAGGAACGACGAGCTCTTGTAGTAGGTTCCGACCACCTTCAATTTGGATGATGTTGGTAGAAGTCATCTGCGGTGCCGTTAAGTTATATTTTTCGGCTCCCAGGGCCAGAGCAAGGAGGCTATCGAGCTCTCCGCAAAGATCAGAAGCCTCATTTAAGGGCTCTTCATACTCGAGAATTCTGACGCCCAGCTCGTGGATTATATCGATTTCTTTGTCTGCAATGCCAGTATAAGCGGCCGTACCCAAAGACGATGAGAGGTCACTTACCAATAATCATACAGTACAAATCTCCGTATTGGCCATCAAGCTCCTTCATCCGTCGCGTCTTGTAATAGATATCTCCATCCGTTACAAACATACGCTCCCAGGAATCATCGACCAAGCCCTCACCTTCGTAGTTGCCCCTCCCCGTCTTAGGGTTCAGGCTTACTACGGTAAGGAAGCCGATCTGGGGGTAGAAGATGCAGTTCTTGACGTACTGCCGCGCCCATTCTGGAATCTCCATGACCAAATGTGCGGCTATCTCATTCAATAGGTACTCCAGACCATCGTAGTTGCGCTTAAGCTCGTCTAGCTCAGCGCTGACACCCTGCATCACACAAGTCCTGCGAGCCTCTTTAGATTGCTGGAAGTCAACAGTGCCCGCAATCAGTTCCCCGACAGGAATGAGATCCCTCTGCCGTATGCCATTGATGATCTATGTCATTGAATTAGCAGGGGAGAAGGGGAGATAGGGCAAGACCATTTCCGCTCCAATCTTACCCTCGCAGTAATTAAAAGGTCTTCCGACCCTTGTATCTTCTGAATGGCTTCGCGAAGTTCGATAGCATAGGCGCAGAAAGCCTGTAATGATGCCCAAGTGCTCCTTTCTATGGCGACTCGTCCCGAAGAGAGGCTAACACCCTTCCGGAGTTGGAGAAGATAGGGCTTGACGTTCTTGATCTTCCTTAGCAACTTTCCAATATGGCCGACATCTGCACTGTTCTCCAGATGAAGTAAGACCGCAATGGTTCGTTGCCGTTCATATATCAGTTCTAGGTCGGTAGTGGGCCGCAGAAATATCTGTCGTAGTTTTGTCTTGCCATGCGCCGTATGTGTAAGAACGTGAAAGAGCCCATATAAAGACAGGCTCTCCTTTGCTCCGGACTTGGACTTGTCGCCTTCGTTCACGTAATTTGGGTGACTCTCGGTCCCGAGGATTTGCAAGGATGCCAAGGCATCAGCATTGATGAACATTGTGTTCTGCAGAGTGAACATCTCTATAGATCGGACCCTGAAAGCAAATCTCGCGTCCGGGTCGTGAGGAAGATACTCAGCGGCCTTTCTGCGTTGGATATCGCTGAGGACTGCCCCGGCGCAGCCGATCTGTTCCTGATTAGAGACGAGGTATAGGTCAAGCGAAAGGCCGTTTTGAACTCACCGAAATTCGGCTATCTAGATCGATCCACGTCGCAAGTCGCATGAGCTTTCCCTGTCTTGAACCATTCACATCCGCTGCTCCTTCAACCTCCTCTCCTGTTACAGTGTTGAAATGCATGGTCTGTGGGCTTAGTGTGTCGATATCGAGATTCATAAGATGGCTCTTCGCACTTTCGTAGTTGAACTCTACCGAGCTCAGAGTCCGGAGAATGTGAGCACCACGGATGCCGCCTGGGAACCAAATTAGCCAAGTAAAGTAGGACAAGGGTCCAGCGACTGACCTTCTTCGTTGCGATTCCCCTTGAAGTCCTGAGCACCAACCTCGAGGAATGCTACCAGATTATCTGGACCACGAATCGAAACAAGCACCGTTGTTGGCTCAACATGCAGAATGAGCATCTCGACAAGTTCTATACCAGCCAACGGGATGTCTTGTTGGAGGAACAGGGCCTCATCAAGTGCTACATAGTAAGCACATCCAACAGTGCCGTTGTCTTTCATATCAACAGCCATGATGACCTCATTTAGGACGTCCGGCTCAACATCATCCGGGTAGTCATTGGAAGAACTTCCGTTTCTGAGTAGCGTGGATGAAGTTGAGGCGCGTTGTGGCAAGTTATGACGGCTGGCTTGTGGGTATGGTGGTAGTGATGGTGAGGACCGCACCGTGGCACCAGAATCTAAACTCTGGACCGAGCTGAGAACTCGGTTGAGGTCTTGTCCTGAGCGTAGCACGGGGGATGGAAATATGGGGGGCGTTGAGCGGGCGTTGGCCAGATGAGAAGAAGTGCTTAGACGACTGGAGACGTTCCGCATCGAGGACATCGAGGTGGCAGATGGTGTTCGTGCAGCAGACATCGGCCTGCGTCCGCCTCGGGTCGACATACTAACGTTGAATTCCTTGAAACCGAGTGAGACGTAGTGCAGGTAGACGAGCTACCAGACTCCCAGAGCGATCTTCTCCCAGTAGAGAACAACTAGTTAAGCAGCTAGACAAGACGTGAAAGGTTGTCTGACCCGATATGGATTGTGTGTTCATTATGTTTCTTGTATGATGTTCGAACAGTGGCTCCGCATCTTTGATAAGGATTAACGGACTGCGCGGTGGGACGAGGATTGCAGAAAGGAATCCAAGTACAAAGATTTGGAATTTCGAAGTTCATTAGTATCGTACACGCTGTTCCCCCTCCTTCCAGAATGCCCAGGCAGCCACACGGGGCTGGCGAAAATGCGGAAGGTGCGAATCCAGGCGGGAGGCATCGAGTGCCACCGAAACCCAATCTGTTGCTGTACTCGGCCTGCCGTGCAATAATGGCACGACCTCAATCCCCAAAGGGAATTAGATAAGCCTCTAGCCGACGCATAATCCGCAGTGATGTCTCTTTTGGCCGAATAGAGAGTAAATATGCCTTCAGAATAGAGTATTTTAGGGTACCTGTCTTACTCGTTGGGCACAACACTCGTAGCCCGAAAGATGGCCCAGTGTTTCAGCTTCCTAGCAACGTGCCCCGATCGACCAGCTTTTCCGTAGGAACCGCGCCTGGACTCGTGGTCTTCCAGCCTACCCGTGTAAAGCCTCCGGTGTCATCCTATTTCCAGCCCGCTCTCACCCACCCCGCAAACTCCTTCCTCTGCGACCGGATGTCCACAAAGCCGGGCCTCGTCTCCAGAACCCGGAAAGGATTGCCCACAAAGTCCTTCTCCACCTCCCCGTTGCTCTTCAGGAAGCCTTGCTCGCCCTCGCGCTCGATCTTGCCCGCCCAGACGCGCCACTGGATTGGTCGCAAGTACGGTGTCCCCGAGACCAATCCGAGAACGGTGATGAAGAGGCCCACTATCGTTTCGATGGAGATATCGATGGGCAGGGAAGTTGAGGCCGAGGATGCTGAGAGAGCGGCGCTGGTGGCCCGGAGGGACTGTAGGGCCGAGTGCTCATGGGCCGAGTAGCAGCTGTTGTTTTAGAACTCCGGTCAGCCTGCTGAATGAAGGCGAGCTTCATTTTAGGGACAACTTACGCGTGTGCTAGGAGCACGAGGCCAAATGACGAGATGGTCTTCGATAACCAGGTCATCTTCTTTAGAGGCTGGTGGTGGGAACCGATTATAGAGAGGGAGGGTCTGGGCAGCTGTTGTTGGTGACATCTGGAAGCTCCAGTGGGATTCCACACGTCCAATGCTACCTAGGGGGAACATCAGTGGGAGCTTGGGCCATATTCACCGGATCCCGGCAATATGCGATTACCGGGGTGGGCGGCCGACTTCACCTTAGAGACAAGGCCGCCGCCAGACCGACCTTTCCTCCACCATGCAGATTCGAAAGAAAGGAAGGAAGAACAACCGACCCTGCTCACCCATAATTACCAGGCATGGAACGGGTTGCAGAGCTGAATGTATCACTTTGACACCTCTTGCTCAGCCCTGAGCGGTCACGGCAGGGGTTCGCTTCACTTCAACGAACAATAGCATTGTCTCTGCCTCGAGTCCATAGACACTGCTTCACGATGGGACCACCGACTTTCAAAAAGCCTTCCTCCGGCTCTCAGGGCATGCGATGACCAGATGGATGAGAACGTCAGCTGTCAAGCACGGAATTCAGCCTCGCTTATCTCTCCAAACACATCTACGCAGTACACCTTCGCGATCTACTTCTCAACAAGTTGATATTAAGTCTACTGTGCACGTAAGTAAGCCGCGAGCCCCCACCCCCGCCCCCCTTCTCGTAACCGAAGCCCCAGATATTTCTCCCTCTACTATGAGGAGCCTGTATGACGACCGTGCTAACTCCAAAATCCAGTATATCCTCCAACAACGCCACCTTTGCAGGTTGTGATTGAATCTAAACGCCGACCCAACAAAACTCCATGGCAGTACAGTGTGTAAACGCTCAATGACGCTTCTAACCAATGTCATCCATCCTCTCAGTCCTGTGCTGTGGCTGTAAATGGTTCAGAAAGTGAGGGGTCTACCTCCCAGCCCGGATCAAAACGATCATCATTCTGCCCTTCGGGCAGATGTTGAATCTGCCAGTTCTCGCCAGAATTGGACCCTTGCACGATATTCTTGAATTGTTGCTCTCCCAAAGGGTTTCCAGCGACCTCGCCGAGGAAGTCGTCAACCACCTGCTGCCCAGTCTGTTCCGCATAATAGAAGTCCGCCGCCGCCTCGAGGGAGTTTGACTGGAGGAGCAGTGGGTCGCTGGCATCGTACGAGCCGTCATTCCTTCCAAACATGGCCGCGATCTGTGCAGGCGGAGGTGTGTGCTCCATGGCACGATGCTGTGGTGCCGGCCCGAACGAATCCAGCAGGCTCTGTTGCGGTGAATGGTAGGGATTGCCGGGTGTGGCTGTCTTGTGGAACGCGACGTCCTCTACTGGAAAATGGCTCAGATGCTGGTGCCGGGTCGGCATGGCCTGCGACTGGAAGTAATGCGACTGTGTTTGCAACGACATGGAGTTGTATGGCGCTGGCATCGGCTTGTTGGGGTTGCTGTAATGAAAGGTGGACATGTTTACCTGCCCACCACCCGGAATCATCATCTCCTGCTGTTGGGTGTATTCAGGGTAGTACTGTGGCACATGCTGTTGAGCATAGAGAGCTTCCTGGTCCGGCACAGGAGTGTGCCTATTTGACCGCGACCTCTTGATCGTTCGACCTTGTGTCCCGTACCAATCATCCAATGTCTCCTCCGGCTCCACCTCCTCATCCGAGTCGGCCTTCCGCTTCTGGGTCTTGGGCTTCTGGGGGGCGAACTTATAGTCAGGATGCGCTTTGGCATGGTTCTCTCGTTCGATCCTGGCCCACTCGGTGAACTGGTTCCGGATGTGTTCGGGTTCCAACGGCCAGCTGTCACCACAGACCTGTGAGACGACTTGATGGTTATTGTGAGTGCACCATTCCCTGGTGCGATTCTGGTATGCCTTCCTGTATAGCATGAAGGCGTTCATGGGTCGCTTGACCTTCCCGGGATTCTTTCCGGTCTGCACCTCCCTCTCCCGCTCCTCGGTTGATCGGTTGACATACTCGTCAATGTTGATCATGGGCTCGTGCCAGTCTTTCGTCAGCTCACTAAGGGGTCTATCGACCTTTGGGGCCCTCGCACCCTTCGCGGCCTTCTTTTTCTTCTTTGACGCAGACTTGTCTGCCTGGCTCTTGGATGCGAGCGGTCGCATGCTCGAAGACCTGGGGACAGCGCCGTTTCGGGAGCTGATCACTTCCGACCTTTGCGATGGTGACGACGCGGGAGTCGTATATCCGGGCTGCGTCTGTGTGGTGTGAGCCATGGCACCAGCTGTTATGTATGAGTCAACTTACCGAATCCTCGGGCAGCGTTGGATAGGCACCTTCGTAAGCGTACGCTGGCGGGAAGTATTGACTATTGTACGACCCCTGTTGACCATATATTGGAGGGCCATGATACCCGGGCTGAGGGCTCATGCCCGCTGACGGCGCGGGACTGGACATTCTCGAGGCAGGATGAGAAGCGCTTTGCATGCTGGCCGCTTCCAACATACTCTGCTCACGAGGGAACGATGTTGTGTTGCTGTTGTGTTGTACCAGCTCGCCGAACCCCTGTGGAAGTTGTCCGTCATTGGACGAGGTGGGAGAGAGAGGAATTGCGGGGTCCATCTTCTCGAGTGATATCTCAAATTTGGGCATATTAGTGGCAGCAGCGGTGGCTTTGGCTGGGTCCAGCTGGTTTAAGAGAGCTGCGGAGATGAGAAGGATGGCCTGGCGGTTCCTTGGAGCCTCAGGCTGCGAGAGAGGCAGTTGGGAGGCCAGAAGGCGGCGAGGCGAGACGAAGGTCAGGCCTGAAGGGCTGACGACAATTGCTTGCTTTCGGGTCCCCTTTTCTCACCCTCATGAAAGGCTTCAGTCGACGCGTGCCTTGGTTGATAAACTGTTGGGAGCTCGGGCCAACCTCAGGTTGTCACTGATGGTGCTCAGACCTCAGGGTCCTGCTTGGTAGGGCTCGACAGCAGGGGGGATGGTCTCTTAAACAATCCGAGACGCGAGGTCTTCTGGAAGCTCTCTATTGACTGACTGATCTGATTTCTGGTTTCGTGGCAAGTGCTGCAGCAGGGTGTATTTGCTACGCTATCCTAGTGGATTCTTCTGTGTGTGTACTGTGTATGCGGCTGAGAACTTGTCTGGAGTTGGTTTGTCTCTCATCGACCTGGACGGCAGCATGAAGAGCAGCAGCAGCATGCGGCCTCAAATGTTTGGTATGAACCTGTTGCAAGGAGCCGAGTGACAGGGGTATACCGCCTTTCTTTGGTGGCAGAACAAGACTGCTGCTATTCCAGAACAGCCGTCTTAATAGCTGTGTGTTGACTACTGAGGTGTCCCCCTCCTCAAGCCTGCCTTAGTGAATAACGGCTGCCTTCCCTATGTTCTGCAAGCGTCTGTGGATTATTTTTGGTTCTTTGTCTGTCCTTTGCTGAAAGATCCGAACAGGGGGTTGCACAGCCAGGGGGAGGTCCGGCAAAAGGCACTTGTGGTGGCCTTTGTTGTCAGAGCTGCTCCTTGGGTGAAGGGGCTCTTTCTGATTGGGGTGAAAGGAAGTAAAGGAGAGACAGAGGGAACTTTGTATTTGTATTGCCTAGGGCTTTTCATCCGCAATTGCCTTCGGTGTGATGCGGAAGTGGTTTGGGCAAGACGGGCCATGTGCTCGCTGATGGTAGCGGTGCTGGCCGATTACCGCATTCGGACGGGGCTGCTGGGTAGCTCTGGTAGGCCTGCGCCCATCACGGCATCCTGCTAATGGGCACGCTGGGCTGACTGGGCGGCCACACCACACTAAAAGTCCTCACAAACGTACCTAGTCCAGCGGCACATCTGGTATTTCTTACCGGCTTCCGGCTTACCGGGCAATTTAGGTTGCCCAGCAGCTCTTCGCTCTACGGTCAAGGTACGAGCTCAAGTCACGGTGGAGAATGGCTCTAGGCGTTCCTTACGGTCTAGACCCCTGGGTACCCGGCAGTATCGCTCTCCTCGCCGGCCGAGGACGGTGATGATTGGAAGCCAAGTGGGCTCGAGCTGGAGCTGGACCTTCAACTGGAGATATGAATACCGCAAACAACCTCGTGCTGGATCCCAGTTTGCATGCTCATGGTCGGGGCACGGTCCAGGAAGCCCGCACCGCCTGTTCACGCAGCTGTCCGTTCCCTCCACCGAGGCAAGCGTGTGCCGTTGGACCAACTAACATGATCCCGGCTCCTGTCAAGATACCTAGACGAGAAGATGGGGGGGGGGTGAGTGGGAGGGGTGAGGGGAGACTCGACGCTGGACCGGGTGGTTTCTTGCTAGGGCGCGGGTGTAACACACACCAAGATCATTGCACACTCACCTCCACCTTACCAGGTCAAGGCTCATGACTCTCGGCCCATGACTCTCGGCTTGCATCTGTCGGCCCACAGGTCACTATCGGCTCGCACCTTGTCGGTTTACAACCAACACTCCGTGAGGGGAACCATGCCGCAAGGTGACCGAACGCGGTACCTGACCACCCAGGCGGTACCTGAAACAACCAAAGTTGTGTCTTTCTGTCTACGTCTTCTGGTCTTTGGAATGTGCAACGGGGGAAACTGGTTGGTACCGGGAAGCGTGCTCGGGCGATGATTGGTCCGCGCCAGATCCCTTCCCGCATTCCTTTGCCACGGTTCCATTGAGATCACTCTGAGATCAAGCTAACCCGCAATGGTTCGTGGTGAACCAGATGCGGACTGCGCCACCGTTTCTATTCCAGGTCCTTTGCGTACGTCTTCCACAGTACGGTAGCTCTGCCGACTGGGAGGTGGGGTTTGGGTTTGAGTGGGGGACGTCACAAGGGCCAGTCCGGTTGGCCAGGCTAGGCTAGTCCGCACGGCTTGTTGATAAGCATAACTAGCTGGCAGGCTGGCAGATGCCTGCTGGAAGATACCTGGCTGACACCGTTGTTCGCCGCGCTGCTGCATTGCTGCGCCTGTGGCTTAGATGGACTGCAGGGGGGTATCTGCGTGACTGGTTGCAATATCTGATACCCTGCACGCCTTAACGGCTGATTGCATTAGCGGCTGTCTGTTTGAACAGCGGTCGTACGAACAAGCGGAATAGAGATGAGAAAACTGCATGGAGTATCATCGAATGGTGCAAAATGAGACGGGAGGAAAGAAGGGCACTTGGAGATGGGATTACCGGGATCGAGTAATCGGGAATGAGTGGCTCCCACGGAGCATACCGCCCGAGTAAGGCAGGGCATATGATGACGTGAAGACCTCAGGACGGCTCGAGCTGGGCGTGTTGGCGTGAAGAAGCTCCTTAGAATGCTGTGGACAATATATGGGCCTTATCGCCCAAGGAAAGATGCACCATGGCAAAAGCGTCGAAAACTGCTGATGGAAGGGTTCTGCTATGTTGCGACGTTTCTCGCGATGGCTCAGACGGAATGCACAGGCGCTCGCTCGCCAGAATTTATACATGCGTGCTTGCTTTCAACCCTCCATATCAAAGAGGCTTTGATGCCCTCTGATGCAGAGGACAGTCTCCCATCACGGCTCTGCCCAGATCGCTCCTTAATCTGTCTGGGGCCCCCTTTGATGTCATCTAGCGAGGAACAATCATGGCTGGCCGAGATGGTTTCCGGGCGCGGGGGTCAACTCCTTCTCTGCCAAAGGAAATTCGTGGTCACTTCTCTCCATCTCGTCCGCCGCAATCTTCTGTCATTTTCCGCGATATAACTATAGCTGGCTACTTAGTATGTCCGCCATACTTGTGCGACCCCTTGTTCCATTTGGAAATCGCAGTCACACACCTGCCTCTATCTTGATCCTCGGTACAATACCTCGATGCCCAATCAAGGATTAAAGATGTTCAACGGGAACCTAGTCCCTGGTGTCTCTCCGCCATGCCCTTCCGCAGCACACGCATGTCTCTGTGTCCCATGTCTCTCCCCCAGGCGCTCGTTCCACTACGTAGCCTCGCAGTGTCTCACTTCCTTAGTCACCCACTCGACCCTTTCTACGCAGACTAGCACCACACGCAAGGAGCTCTGACCAACAGTTCGTAGCTCGAAGGGATGTCACTCCTGGATGTATTTTTGTTTTTGACGAGTCACAAGACGGCGGTGCGTCTCGACGGTGACGATCATATGCAGCCAGGGCTGTCGTGTCCCTTCTTGGGTATTTGTGACCTTGGTACGGCCTTGTGTTTGGTCTTGGGTTGGCACCAAGAAGTTCCATATTCCTGTCCTTCTTCTTTAAACCACTATACCTGGATCGCCGACGCCACATTAGGAGGAGGTCGGGACTTCTGATACATCTGGTGCTCATATTAGAATCCACAACACAAAGGGGGCCCCCTTGGCCATTGGTATGGATCGCTCTCGCGGCGCTGGCTGTCGCCAAACACGACAGGACACTTCCTTGACGGCGGTGTGGGCGCTACTATGAGTCTGGGGTTTTCTCAACCTATCACATCTATGCCCTGCTATCACTGGCTTTGTACCTGTCTGCCTTGTCTGCATTTGCGATTATAGGGCGTTCGGAGGAGATTATAGGCAGCTGGATCCATATCTGCTGACGTCCTTCTGGGATCGATTCGTACCGGTGAGGGAGCTATCACCCTGTCAAGTATGATCGGACTCACTTTTCAAGCCGAGTTGTTGAGTTGTCATGGGACAGCCAGGGAGCACGCCACAATGAACTCCTTTTCTGGAAGGGCAGCTTAGGCTGACGCGGCTTGAAACGGACTGACCGTTATGTGAGTCGACCATTTGTACCTCTGTGTCTGAAATCGGAATTTTTGATCGGACTTATTGTCAGATTTGTCAGTGTCACCTTGCAAGTGACCAAGGCTGGTTGCTAGCTTAATGGGCGTAAACGATTACTCGCTTCCCTGGCAGGTAGCCATCTTCCAACGTTCTTCTAGAAGACGGGCAGACGTGGCTGCAATGTGGTCTCCGGCTATCCTGTCGAAGCAGCAGCAGGTAATTGAGGTATCCGCAGCATATGAAAATATGGCGCAGGGCATAGACGAACTGCTTCCCACTAGAAATTAAGGCTGAGACTGGCAAGACTATCCACGTCTCTCGGTTCAGGTCTTGATCATGAGGTTGTGAGTATTCTCTAATCCGGTAGAGTGACATCTACCTTCCTGTCTACGATGCGTATGTTATGCCTCCCATGCTGGTATTTCCATCATAGATTCCGGGCCGTCCATGTAAAAATATCGCTTCGCGCCTGGAGAAAAAGGACACCAACACCAAGCACGGATGTAACCCTCCACGGTGCCATGGCCCAAGTATGCATGAGTCGTCATCTTTGATGATCCTCTAGACAGTTACAGACAGAATGAAGCTCGACGGCTTCTCCTTCATCGCGAAGATATCGGCCTTGCCGATCAAATAATTTAATATGACCCTTGCCCTGTCCAGGCTGTATGGGCAATGGCATGTGATATTAGCCTGTACCTTCTTGAAACTTCGGCAAGTTCCCTGTTGAGGCGTCATGATGTGACTGCAGTGGTGAGGATTGCACAGGACGTGCTGGCGAGCTATCGTGCTTCACAGGGGGTGTCAGGTCAACCTGGGGTGATTTGGGGGAAAGAGCCGCAACCGGTGGCAGAATTGCAGGTGTAGGGCTAGATCGGATGGTTGACTGCGCTTCGGCGAGGCTGAACGAGCCAGAACGCTGAAACGACGGCGAGTTCTTTGTTGGGCTGATGCCGCCACGGGATGAGGGGAGGGGATCACTATCTTCAGGTCGACTTGGGCTTAAACGTGGTGTCGCCATCGATGCAGGGGAGGATCTGGGTTGATCGAGGGCCTTTTTGTTGCTCGCCGAACTCTTTGGCGTTTGGGAAGGCTTTTGTGGTGAGGAGACGGCTGAGGCATCCTTTGTCTCCTTCGCAGGCGAGCCGTGACCGGAAATGTCAACCTTTGCAGTCGGCTGCACACTGGAGGGCCGATCAGTTGACAAAGTTCCCGTCCCTTGCTCATCTTGGGCGACCGGGCTGGAGTAAATGCTGTCGTATGCACGAGACTTGATTGGCGACTGGTCCGGAGGATGCAGGTTCGGGTGGGGAGAGGAGAAAGGATTGTGCGAAACACCATTGACAGATGTCTTTCGCGGAGGAAACGACCACAAGGGCTGAGTTGCCACAGTCGCAGAGGACCGGCGAGCCGCGGCATTGTTGCTGGTGCCCCCTGCTGGTGGTGAGTGTTTCCGTGGGGACGGCTCTGGCGATTTGGCGACGCCAGAAACGCTTGTCGACGGCAGTGACACTCCGTTCAACTGCGGAGCATTCGACTGTGACGCTTGTTTTGCTCTTATATCGACGTAGAGCTTGGGGTTCATACCAGGTATTTGAGGCAGAGGGATAGGTGTTGTGGAAATAGGTTTCGCGACGGGCGTTGATGAAGCAGAAGGAGGCTCTTTGACCTTGATCTTGATCTTTTGGGAAGGCTTCTGCAGCAGCTGCTGCTGCTTCTCCCGCTCGGATTGTTCACAATGCTTGCAGATAAAGTGGAAGTCGTCTCGCTCGGCCTCCTCTTCCTCGACACCCAAACACTTACTATGTTGCCAGACGTTGCATCTCTCGCAGGCAACACTGTGTTCGCCATCATCAACCTGCCCATGCAGTCCACAGATACAATCGAAGGTCCAGTCCTCCTCCTCCTCCAATTCCTTGAGTGCTTGCTTGTTCTTCTCGATCTCGGCCTTCAAGCGACGCTCCGACAAACGTCCGGCTTCCTGAGATTTGCTTCCTTCGGAGAGTTGAGAAAGCTCCTCCTCGTGCTGAATGCGCCGAGCTTCGCGCTCACGGAGGCGTTTCTCTCTGGACACCATACGGGAGTCTCGTTCCTTCTCAATCTTGAGCCTCTTCTCTTCTTCCTTCCGTGAAGCAACTTCCTCTGCCAGCCTTCTTTGTCGCTCTTGTCGCTCAACCTCTTCATGTTTGCGCTGCTCGGCTTTTCCAGCAATCCGGCTCGACCTCTTGGCACGAGCCATCTTTTCCAGGGCAAGGAGCTCTCGCTCCCTCTGTAACATCTTGCGCTTCCGAGATTCTTCTTGTTTTTCAAGGATGGGCAAGAGATGCCCCTCAATTTGATCCCTGAGGATCTTCTCGTTGCCATCCTTCGTCTTCTTCAATGGTTCCAGGAAATTGCGGACTTCATCGAGAGTTATGGCGACGCACTCCCAAGTGGACCCACCTAGAGGATCCTCGTCTTCAATTCGATCAGACTGCTCATTATCTTCTGAGCTACTGGCGTTTTCAGCATCGCCATCATTGCTACTCGCTTCTGTGGCGAGGCGTCTGCGCTTCGCAGCTCGAGCGGCAGCTTTGGCCTTCTGCGAGTTTTTCTTTGTAGGCGCTGCTGGGACAGATGCAGCGGTTAGACAGTATAGGCGATTATCGTCTAGCACGTAGTATTCGCGATCCTTTCGATCCCATCCGTATGGCTCAATTCTCTGTGAACATGTCAGGCTAAGCACGACCTTGCTAATGGAATGGGATGGATATAGACAAACCCAGCTGGTCTGGTCATCAACTCTTTGCTCGTCCATATTCGGTCGGATATTCTCGGGCTTCATCAAAATAAGTTGGGTCATCTGCCACAATGTGCGAAGCTATATGTTGTAGTCCACATCAGACGCTGATCGTCACGCGGAAGGGATACCGGAGGGACTCTTGTACCACACACCTTCTTGAGGAGATCGAACTCGGAGAATTTGAGCGCGGTCTCGCCATTCCCAAAAGGGTTCTTCCTGTTTGGCATTTTTGCAGCGAATTGTCTCCGGGTATACTCGTCAAAAAGCTCGTGTCTAGCAAGGGGTTAGTTGTTGAACCAAGTACCAATGGCTTCAGCAACATACGTCAATCCGCGATGCGACGAAAGATGCTTCAACATGGACAGGCCAATGTCTTGTAAGGCCATGGAGCCATGCTTCAGACATTCTGTCTCGAGATCCTGTTCAAGTGGGAATCAGCACCGACCGAGTTCGTGCAGATGCACTAATCGATGGAAACAAGGGCGCACCTCAATGTCGAGATTGTCATCGATCTTAACCACCTTTCCAAAAATGCAGATCCATTGGTAGAGGTTTGCGAAATAGAAAGAGTTTCTAAGCTGGTGAACCAGTGAGTTCTCCTTTGGATGCTCCGGAGTTGCGATGTCGGCCTCGCGGAGAGATCGCTTCCTCCTTGTTGAGGTCATTGTATAGGAGCTTTCGAGAGGCACAACGGTTGGCAAAATGCGCTTATGCCTTACAGAGAGTAGTCGGGGGTAATCTCGAGTTGTCGATAATGTGCCGCATGACAAATCCAATGCTTTTGATGAATACAGGGCTTCTTTGGTGGTTGATGTATAGGCGCGGAAGTCTTTGTGCTTGTGGTTGTGATTGCTTGTTCTTGACGATGCGACGAAGGATGCAGGATGATGCAGATGCCAGTGCAAGTACGGACTACGCGGTATAGAAGACGCGACCGCCTGTCACTTTTTTACACAGTACAGGACCTTGAGTGGTCGCTTCTGTACCCCTGTATCGATGTGGCGCTAGCGGGAGTTGGTCCCGCTTACTAACATCTACCGTTCAGGGTCTGACCCAGGGTTATTGATCAACACCAACGCCCCTACACCTTCAACCTCCAGCCTGGCCCAGAAGCTCTCAAGCGTCTCGAAGTTCGGTGTCAGCATGATTTTGCAACGGCGTAATTACGCCCCTAAATCCATTATGGGACTCCGTATCCTTCCATAATAGGCAGGTGTTATGGGTCAGGAAGCATCCTGCATACGAGTAGCATCTGGGTCCTTCTCGAGCAGCAGCCTGTGAGACCTTCGCCCATGACACTTGGCCATCCTGCTTTGGTCACTCATCATTCATAGTTTATGTGCCAGCCCCGTAATATGGAATATAACCGCATAATCCGGCCCGAAACTGATATGGAACTTCAGCACCAATACTGCCATTTGCAATGATTGATCATCCCCGAGAATTCCGTGATATACTGACACTACTGCAACCCTCTCCTCCGCCAGGCATCGCAGATATAGGATTTTGACTGGACTGCATGTGACATGCGACGTCTTATGAGATATATATATGGCGGCAATTTTCCCCCTTCCCTCAGATATATTGCCTGGTAACAACACTCTTCTACAAACACTCTTCCACAAACACTCTTCTACTTGTGGCCTTCACTCCGAAGCGAATCTTCAGCATTCTTGCGTACTCGAAGTGCTGCGCTCCCCCTTTAGGTCCAATAACTGCCATATCCTTCAACATGGCTCTCCCCCCATATGCCGCAGAGACCATCCGCCGCAAGAAAAGCCAGTACTGCCGCTTCCTAGATACCAAGCAGTGGCATCTTTTCGACAAGATTGCCCTTCCAGACGCGAATTTCGATTTCGTGGGGCCAGAAGGCAATGTCCTTAGCGATGGTGGAGTCCCCTTCTCTTGGTCGAACACGAAAGGCTTTACCTCACATTTCAAAAAGGCCTTCGAGACGGTCCAGACAATTCATAGTATCGGGCCGGGCGAGCTGGAGCAGATTGGTCCGGGTGAGGTCAAGGCTATCTGGACAGTCATTTATCACCTCGGACCTCAAGGCAGCGCGGACGCCAAACACCACGGGACTGGTGGCGGGAACTATCATGAAATCTGGAAGAAACAAGGAGATGATTGGTTCTTGGCTGATTTGAGGTTGGAGAGATTTTACTGGATATTCAGTGATTGAAATGGGAAAGTTACCTACCACTGCCTACTTGTGTGCCCAAGTACATGAGCGCTTGAGGTGGCCCCGGGCTGGTCCTCATGCAGAGGGTACGTAGCAGATGACAAGAGCCAAATCACACATTAACCAGTGATTTCTATGTATTGAAGTTAGATATGTAGTCCATGGGTATTGTTTTGGGTTGAATTGTCTGGAATTGGGTTATATCCAGTAAACTCGCTTTGAGCGAGTGTATTCTGTGAGACCGTATTCTAGCATATAAACCGTACCTAGATATGCATCCACTGCTTCCAAGGTTTCAATGTGTCATCTTATCCAAGCCTACGGTATTGCTCCTTACTCCATGTTCATCGTGATACATCTCTGTTTCGACTACCTCTACCAAGCAGTGTCAAGGACTGTCGAAAAGGGCTCTGCCCAGAGCACATGCACGTATGAAGGTCGACAATGGACAAGGTTTTGGACTATTCCCGCACCATGGGATTGGTGTAGACAATATGACCCCTTGGATCAGCCAATCAGTCGCAAAAAGCCCCGAGCAAGGGACTACACATCTACTGGAACAGATGCCATATCCATCCACGTCACGTATTTTATCTCTGATGGGTAGCCGGGGGCGGCAACCCTGGAGTACGACATGGAAGTACATGTCTGTGTATATACTTCGGCCGACCACTTTGACGACTTCGTAGTATGTCACGAGAGATAGCCGCAATATGCTTTTCTGTGTATCAAGATGGTGCTGGATTACCTTGTAGGAAGTGTCAAGTGTCTAGCAGTGGGTAGGAGCGCAACTGAGTTTGAACGGCACGAGTTTGTCGGCTTTGAGAATACACCGTTGTGGCACCAGACGGGGTTGCCAACTCCATAGCGTTTTATCAGCCAGCCTGCAGCACACATCCAGACACTGGCAGAGATAACACTTAGAGGGCCACTGGAACTCGGACGGGCGCCGTATGGGAATGTACTATATCTTGATGAAAGAAATATAATAGTATCCATTGAGAAAGAAAAGTAAGTTGAGGTAAATCGATCGCAAAACTCGGAGAAGGTGGTGGTAAGGAGAGACAACATTGAGCAACGACGGACACTATATAGTGCTTCCAATCGTGCAAGAAAATGAGTCTGAAGTGAAATTACAACGCGACAGGAACTGGTCTGACCTCCTCAATGACGGCAGCCGAAACATCTTCAGCACCAACACCTCTGTATTCAAAGTATCTGTTCGACTCCGGCTCCTCAATGACGGCAGCCAAAACATCTTCAGCATCAACACCTCTGTACTCAAAGTACCTGTTCCACTCCGGATCCTCAATGAGCGTTTGCGCTAGCTCCTTTTCGTAAAAGATAGCAAACTCAGGGCCTTCGTCCGACTCAGGCGAGGGATCACGAGGCGGGTAGATGACAATGACACCAATAGTCACATTGTCGATGACATGGCGGTATGTAGTCGGCCTTGCAAAGCCCCAGTCCGTCTCTGTGATCCCGGCATCACGGTGATCGGTCAAGAGGAGAGACAGCGGCGGGTTGGCGTCGATCTGGACGTTCAAGCTCGTCTTGTCGCGGACTGTGGCGACAATGTCCAGCGTCTGAGAGAGACTCTCCTCCGTAACGCTGTTGGTCATCTCGCGGACATAACGGGCCAACCGCCACAGTGGCCATCCTGAGATTACCTCACCGGCGTTGGGCTGCTCGACGGGCGCCGCATTCGATATGGCGGCAGACATAGCATTGTGCTGGATCCGCGGAGATATCTGCATCCTCCGTCGCATATCAACCCCCTCACCCCAGTAGAGCTTGGAAGATAAGTCGGTCTTGTAGACAGGCGCGCGGACGCGGGATAGCGTGCGCCAGATGAAGGCCGAGAAGGCGTCGTACGTCGAGATCCACGTGCCATCCTCGGGTTTCGCCAGCTTCTTAAGCTCAGCAGATTTGCTTTTAGGTAAATGAAAGAGGAGAGACTGGCCAATTGTGCCGGGAGAGTACCGGGTTTGTGGCGGAGGACCCTCAACCTTCAACTCCGCTGGCGGATCTGGCCTGAGGAACCACGAGAGGTCCAAATTCTTTGGATCCCAAGATGGGTAGGCAGTCTCTTTAGCCACAGCATAGCAATTCTCGGACAGCTGGTGTGTGAAGCCAGCCCACCCCATTAGATCGTTGGCGTAGTGGTGATGATGAATATGTAGGACGAGCCCTCCACGGATGAAGTTTGCTTTGAAGGCTGAAACCACTGGTTCGTTATCAGGGTGGGCTTCCGGCTTTTCTCCGTAAGTCATCGGCTCGACGCTCCAGACCTTGAGGTCGCCCATGGTAACTGCGCTGAAATTGGACTTCTTGAAGTCCTGAAAGGTAGGGTGGCCATCTATGGGATCATCAAGGTGTTGCACAAAGAAGCGCACGGTGCTATCCTTCTTCTTGACAAATGAGTGGCCGTTGTCAAGATCCTTTTCGATGATGCCGCAGTAGTGACGGGCTTGGGCTATGGTCCGTTCGAGACCGGCCTTTAGGATATCGACAATCCTGGCCTTGTCTGCATCATCCAACTCAAAGAATATGGCATAGTTGTTGTAAGTGCAGGCCGTCAAGTAGTCAAGCGTAGTGACACGAAATCTTTCTTCCTCGGGGTCAGTCTCCCAACCGTAGGGGTGGAGGAAGTAGACTTCTTGGGTCGGAGCCATGATGCTGTGGTCGCGCAACTGGAGAAGGCTTGGGATTCTTCCTAGTTTCTCGGAAGATTAGCTCCATCTTATCATGTTTGCCACTCGCAAGTCCTCTCACATGCAAACCGTCTCGGTGTGATAAGAGATGGTGGCCCAATGAACGTGTCTATCACTTGGGTCACACTCAATGCGTTCCATGCAGGCAATGCACCACCGGTCTTACATTAGTTGAAAATGACATGACATGGGTTGGTTTTAGCATATCAGAAGATAACTCGCAGACTGTTGCCTCGATTTATCAACCAACACCACCCATTTGTGGTGCCGTCCGAGCCGTCTCGAAGTCGGCATGGGAAGAGGACGGCGTTGGTTGCTCTCGGCAAGTTGCCTCTGTCAATTGCCTATTTGGTCAGTCTCGCTTCGCCACGGATCTACAACCAGTATAAGTACCCAGGGACGTATCGTTCGCCAAGTACGTACCTAGGTAGCTGCGGTACGAGGTTTCCGAGTGACGGGCTAAACACGGGAATTAAGCAGGCATATCGCTACTCATACTGTAGCCCACCCCTAGCCCGACCTCGGGAGGGTTGATTGGGCACCTGGGGAGCAGGAGGAAGGCTCTCTGAAGGGCTGTCTGAAGCGTTACACCTGTATGTGTGGTATATTGAGGTTTCTCGTTCCGTCCCCATGTGGGACACAGGAGGGATTAATCCCGTGGTCGGAACAACTGCCTGCTTCAACAACATTATATTGGGTTATATAAGACGTATAACTTGCTCCTTAGTGCCTCCAAGATGGACTGGATATATATGCCTGGTTACTCCCTCCCTTTGGAATGATGTAGACTCATCTGCCACCCTACTCAAAACCAGGCCTGCGATCTCCTCAGGTGTGCCAGGCACAAGTACAAGAGGAACGATGTAGTAGTTCGTTGCATCGGTTTGTTCCACACCTCGAGGACCAGCAGAGTCAAATCAAATGTCTCCAATCCTCTCGCCTGTCTCCTCCAACGCAGATAACATATCTTTGACTCCGCCCCTTAGCTTTGGGATCTTCTTGAATGAAGAACGAACCATCAATGCTTTGGGATCAGTCTTCTGGATATATACAGTGGCGATAGGCTGCATATGATACCCAGCAGTATGCCAAAAGACCTCTCCCACTTTGGACGCCCACGACCAGGACGGTATGCCTATGTTCCGTAATCCTATCGGACATTCGAGATGTGGCGGATCAACAGACCGTCTTTGCCAGAACAGATCCCCTGAAAGTCTGTGACACCATAATCCGAAGATGCAACGTTTCTGGGTCAACTCTTCAAGCTTATTGGTAAGGCCTTGAAGAGCAACGAGCTTGTCGGTTATCTTTGTAAGATCTCGCCAACTATATGCGAACAGTGCCATGCCACTGGTCAAGCAAACTCTCAGCCCAAGTACACCCATCGGGGTGCTCGGGTCTGAAGACCCCTGTCCCACTGAGCAAATTCACAGCACTATCTGCGCCGTCGCATTCGGCCTCGCGGACCAGATCGCACATCCATATCAACTTGTCAGAGCAGTAATGAATGACGCGAGGGGACAGTGCTCACTCCTGGGTGATCCATGCCCGTTGTGCCAGTGGGCCTACCCTAGGGTATAGAGGGCCGGGGCAATATATCGGCAACTAACTTTGGAAATCTTCGCGCGGAACCAAATATACCTTTGGTCCTTCTTCACCTCGCGAAAAAAGTGGAATCTAGTTAAGGTACAGACACTTTCTCGGGATGAAGCAGCATTCAGTGCTGTCAAATGCACCAGTCGCGGATATAGTCAGGTATGAGTGTTGGTATATCGATCCCATCGTTTTCGCTTCTCGCTCCCAGTCCGATAGGTCGTCCTCGTCCTGGAGTATGCAAAGTGAATCGATCCAAAGATATTGGACCCCAAGCCGGCGAGTGATCGTAACGGCGTCTTGGAATGTTTTTGGTAAATCCCAAAACTGTATAGCCAGTTGGTGTGAGCCAAGTTCTTTGATGTTGTCGTGATCGGCCGTCTCTCTCTGGGCCCCCAGCAATGACTGAGAGCTATGTATTTCGCCCGCCGGCGCTCTTTCGTATCGGACGGCTGGACAAATACTTTAACAGAGCCATCAGGCGAACTGACATCAATGGCTCTTGTGGGTATGAAAGGCTCAACGCCAGTATTCTTCATGAAGCCTTTGCGACGTGCATTGCAACTTTCATGACCATTTGCACATTCGTCGAGTTTCTCTGAAGATAGCGAAAGCACTCGTCTGAATCTGCCGATGACGAGGGGATGCATTGAATCCGATCTAGGTGTATACCTTTGTCCGCGAGTGATTTTCTTCCGTCGCTTTCTTCCTCATGGTCAGCATCCGCTCTTAAACTTAGCAGCGCAGAGGTAACCCACGCCTCTCGAATCCAATACGGAAATAGTCAGTAGTGAGCCGGTACTGGGCTTCCAAGTCGGACCACCGAGTGACCTTGTCTCTTCTTTCGTTCCGGATAAAGCCATCTCCAAGATAGACATATTCCCAAATGTCTAATTGGCCTAATATACTAACTGCTGTATATATGAAGCTGCACATCTTGCATGCATCACGATACTCACAAATCTGCTTAATGGGCTTCGGGTGGAGGAACCCCGCACTCAAGCTGTCCGCTGTGATCCCAGCGCAATCCTGACAGTAATCCATCGATTCGAGAGTGCTTATTAGGTGACTTGTTTAAGGAGTGAATGATGCAGGCGATCTGAGGGATGTTGAATGAAGCGTGCAGGCAACGTTCTCTGTTGTTGCATGTGTCTGGCCATGTAAGAACCCAACTCCGGCTGGGGGCATGTAGTCCTTCCACTTCCCCAGTTCCCACCCACGATCTCCACCCTACACTAGGATACTTACATATGTAGGTAGGCAGCCTCGGTGCTCGTCCTACGGATTCTATTATCGCCAGCTTTACAGGTCACATTGACGTTGAAACAAGGTATAGCACAATTTGGGAGAAATACAGTGTTACACTCGAAGCCTGGTATGCCTGGTTCCCATCCCCGCCGTTGACATGCATGTTCATGTTGCGCTGCAGCAATTATCCTGCGCCTGTATCATCTTGAAACGAGTGAGAAGGCACCGCCACTTGTGTCCAGTCCAACCTTGACGCAGGCAGGTCCTAGCCCTGCTCGGCCTGGCAATCATGTGACAATGCATGCTGACAGACCTCTCCATCAGGCGCTCTCCAGGGTTAAGAGAAGATAGGAAAAGCTGCACGCACGCATAAAACCTAGACACGAGTACAAAAGTAGCCACAACAGCCTTCTGGAACTCATTCATTGGGATCATTTTCTATGCTTACACGTAGCTTGCATGTGTAGACATGACTGCAGATACCACCATCTACCGCGGGGCGACTGGGTATAAGAAATCTAGTGGGATTTGTGCATCGAAACCGCAAGTCACCAGCGACCAAATGGCCTGATAAAGGTAGATAATCTCCATATCAGGGGTCTAAGCGCTTCCAAGGTAGACTTTAGAGACACGGTTCAGCACGTGGTTAAAACTTCGAGCCAGGTCGGCTTGTCTAAGTTGGCCGTACCGACGGTGGGCCATAGCAAGTAGCTGGCAATACGAACATAGCTTCATCAGAAGTGAAACACTGCTAACGTGGCTGTTCGAAACTATGAGTGGCATACGTCTTGCAATAAGACTCCGCACTGCTGTCCATACGTACCTGAGATTGCAAGGTCGTCTCTACCAGTAGAGAAAGAACGTGGAATAAGAGCTGCTAGTTTTGGTCTTGTAGCTGCCTCCTTTCTTTAACTTAGTAGTGAAGACAGGGCCTCCATGAATCTGTGTTAGACGCCAGACTATTCTGGCAGTCCTTCGTACAACGGGATTTCTCATAACGGATCCATCAGTGCTCCGTATATTGTTCGTGGAGACAACGAACAAGACCTCAGACACATTTGCATCATGCTCCGCAACCTTGGCCACTATATCCCGACATACGCAAGCTCCAAGCATATGCTATTTTGAAATCTCAATCTCCTGAAAGGCTTCGGCATCAGTGCGCCCGTCTTCTGGATGCGGCATCACCATCCATTAGGTGAGTCCCTCCACTGCCCGTGCTCGCCGTCGACCGGTTCCTGCCAACAGCTCCTTCCTCCATGGTGGCCTGGTCATCCGTGGACGGCTCATCGTCAAATTTCTCCCAGTCCATCGCGTAGCTGAAGCTCCCTACCCCGGCCCAGAATGCCTTGTCGCTACACCTCGGGCCCCAAGCCCAGCCTGCCCCCTGCGAGATTGGGAGATGGTACCATCGGAAAGCGAAGAATGCGCATACCGTCCCGATGATGAAACCAAACAAGATGTCGAAGCCGTGGTGTCGGAAATTGAACCACCGCGATGAAGCGATAAAGATTGCCGTAAAGAACGGTGCCGCTGCGAATATAAGGAGATAGAGCGGTGGCGCAGCGGCCTGTCGTCTCGCCGAGGCCAGTTCGGCATTGTGCTGTGACATGAGACGGACCGTGGCAGGGTCGTCTTCAGGCGCGTTGAGGCGCTGGTCCAGCCGAGCGGCGGTCCGAGGCACGCGCGATGGGAACGCGGAGAAGTGGGTATGCGATTTGCCCTCCGGCGCTGGTGGGAGGAAGGGGAACGTGATGGCGAACTTGCTCGCGATGAACAGCGACAGGTAGATCAGCCCAGCAGCCGCGGAGCTCGAGTGTCCCGACGGGTAGCTGCGGAACCCATCCTCTAGGATCGACTGCGCGTCCTCCCTATCCGCCATGCCCCTGCAGATCGCCGCGCTCACCAGCCGCTGGAAGCCGCTTGCGACGTCCTCCCCGCCCACGACGTACTTCGAGAAGTTTTCTATGTCCGGGTTGCACCGCGCGAGGAGGTCTGGCCGCGGCTTCCCGAAGAGGTTCTTCATGCCGTTCGTGATGATCCATGCCGAGGCCAACGAGAGGGCGAGGCCGAGCCACCCAACATGGAGCTCCCACAGCTTGCGCTTCCAGACGAGCGACTTCGGCGTGCCTTTGGGCACGGTGTTGCCGGGCACAAAGACGAGCGCAACAACGAGGACGACGAACACGGGGATGACGGAGTTGCATACCATCAGCAGCCAGCTGGGGACAGTCTCCTCTTCCGTGTAGGGAAAGCTGGCGACGAGTTAGCAACAAATCAGTCGTCAGGCACCGCCAGGCAGCGACTTACGATATGTTAGGGTCCTCGAGGAAGAAATAGCGCCTGTTAGGTGGGCGGTTTCCGACATAAAAGGACACAGCCAACATGACCAGAATTATTATCCAGTCAAAGACGTATGAAGAGGCCACCATGATCGCAGAGCTCCTGGGTCGTTTGCGTGGGCGCGCTTGCGCGGCTATGAAGGAGCGGTCCATCTTTGGTGAATAGGAAGGGCCAGGATATGAAGTGTCGATGTCTGTATCCAAGGTGTGGTCGTCTTCAATTTGAGAGTAATGGTGTCGATTTGGTAGTGTGATGAGGGGCACAGACCCATCAGAGCGTTCGTCTGTCATAGCGGCCGTATATAATGTATATAATAGCTCTCAAGATACGATATGGATTCAGATGTCAAGTAAATCACCGTTGACGGTCCGTTCTCGTTGTAGCACGATGGCTTGTTTTGCTTCGGCGCCGTCTTGAGAGCCCGGGATCAAACAACCAAGCACCTGAAGGTCCTCCAATACAGGCGCGTCCTGTACTGTATAAGCTATGGCACCCGACTCGAGCTTCCCTATTCGCTTGGCCTGTGGAGAAGTCCAGATGTCGTCGTCCCTTGCAAGTTGACCTGGGAAACGGTGATGAATACACGACACCAAAGAGGGAAGATTGATTCGCGAGGGCCTTTTATATTTGTCTCGGCTACCTGGGTAGGTGTGTTTAGTAAGGATACGTCGCAGCTGCCGCCTTGCAGCATGCGCTGAATACACAGAAGAGAGGACCCGAAAAGGAGGCGGGCACAGAACACAGCCACAGCAAACGCTGCTGTGCCATTGATGTGCGTAACGGCGTGATGCTCTGAACAGCAAAGACACGGACCAACTGAAGTGACTGGATCAGCCCGAAACAGACTACTACAGGATATTAGGTTGGCAGCATGGCTTGGCCTGGCTTGGCTTCTAGAGCGACAGCGGTAGATAGATTGCGGTGAGGTAAAGCCGAGAGTCTTGGGGGCTCTGGGGTTGCTTGGGACATCAATTGATCATCTGGATGCTGGAGAGACCCACTCACTTATGTGTGACAGTACCGTTGGCTGTACATACTGGGCCGTACTGGCGTCCACAGGTTGTCATTAATACCAGACGGTGACACAAAGGTGCAGCGGCCTGGATTTCCTTCATTTTCTTTTCAGTCCCAACTTTGATATATCCAGCCTTTGTCACGCATGCAAATGGACATCAGAAGTCGTTGAGGCTGAAAGCTGCTACCAGTGCTAACCCGATATCGACCTGACATCAGATACCTAACTTAGATACCATTGGGTGCCCAAGGAGTCAAGCATCCGGCATCTGTCCTGGATATCTCCGATTGAATCAACTGACTACTCATCACCTATGCACTTACCTACTTAGTACTGGAGTATGTATGTTGTATGTTTTTCGAAAGGCGGGGTTTGCGGCAGGGTATTATATCAGCGGCAACAACCGTAATCGATCGTGATCTCAAATAACGCGTGTCATTCAATTGAGCGGCATCGACGTTTACGTCGAGTTCTAGAACTTCAATGTTGATCAAACAGAAAACAACATGGTCCAAGTCAAGAAGTACAACTTCCCTCCTACCTCTCTAATCCCAAACTCACCCCTCCCTCTCCTGCACTACCCCAACTTTCTATCCTCACCCTCGTCCCGCGACCCGGCAAAGGTCCATGATTGTCGCTAATGGGTGGTATGTGCAATGGATATTTCGCTACGGCCCGACCCAAGAAAGCCACTACCACAGTGCTACACACGAGGCCATGGCCGTTCTGACCGGGGAGGCGACCATCCGCTTCGGGGCCGCCGACAGCCCGAGTGCCGACAACGAGGAGAGCAATCATGGCAAGGACACGGAGAGCGGCGGCGGTCTGGAAATCAGGGCGAGGGCGGGCGATGTGTTTGTGTTGCCCGCCGGCCTGGCGCACAAGACCTTCAATACGGCGCCTGCGGCTGAGTTCAAGCTCCTCACCCCCGGGGATGGCCATCATGTTGCCGGTGAGGATGTGGGCCAGAGCCTGGAGGGGGTCGAGTTGGACGGCTTCACCATGGTCGGCGCGTACCCCAAGGGCGGCAAGTGGGACTTTGCCGTGGCTGGTGAGCATCAGGGCAGCTATGCAGAGGTCTGGAGTGTACCGAAGCCTGAACGCGACCCTGTGCTGGGTTTGGATCCCGCCGGATTGACTGGTTTATGGAACTGATCTTCTTCGACCACAAGTGGGGCCACAGCTTGCCGAAACCATCGACATGACGATCAACGACAAGTGCCAGAAGCATTGGGGTCCTCATATGTGATGGGGGGAGGTACACTGTACAATGTATTCCTACATAAGTAGCTTTTATATTTACAGGCAAAGCTACTATACCGCTCAAGAACCCTTCCTGTCTCTCCTCTTGCCCATGTTGCGCACACGTGGCGTAACGATGAACCTGTTGACGTTGTGCTTCCTGCGGGTCTTGTAACCACCCTTGGCTGGAGTGCCCCAGGGACTCACCGGGGGCCTGTTTCCCTTGGACTTTCCACGACCACCACCGAGCGGGTGATCGACTGACCAGAAGTGTTAGCATCATCTGCTGCTTCCAGACAGAACACACTGAATGCTGGAGACTGTACGTACCGGAGTTCATGGCAACACCTCTGACAGTGGGCCTGATACCCATCCATCGCTTCCTACCAGCCTTTCCGAGCGACGTGTAGTTGTAATGAACGTTGCTGGAAACTCCGATCGTCGCGATAGCGTCCTTGTCGACCTTGCGGATCTCACCACTTTGTAACCGCACACTGACGTGCTTTCCGACCACGATCTTGGTACCATCATCCCTGGTCTCCTCCTCCTTGGATGCAATGACACCGTATGTACCAGCACTCCGGCAGAAACGTGCCGGACCGTCCTTCCTCGAGCCAATGCAGAAGATCTGAGCGCCAACGGGAATCATGTGCATGGGCAGACAGTTGCCGCGGTGAGCTGTCTTGGAGGCCAGGATACCGGGATCGATGATACCACCCATACTGTCGAGCAGGTCCTTGGGGATGCCGGACCGGTAGCTGTGGATGACATCGCCAGCCCTCATGCCGTCGGCGGCGACGATGTAGCTCTTCTTGCCGTCGGCCTTGTTCGAGACCAGGGCGATATGCGCGGTGCGGCCTGGGTCGTACTCGATCCTCTCGACGAGATGCGGGCCCGGGGCCCACCTGTTGAAGTCCACCGTCCGGATGCGCCTCTTGTGTCCACCACCGCGGTGTCGGACGGTGACCCTACCCGTGTTGTTTCTTCCACCTCTTGCTTGACCCTTCTTGGGTAAGGTGAGTTTCATGTACGGCCGGCCCTTCCACAGGTGGTCGTTGATGGGGCGCTTCAGATGTCGCACACCGGGGGTCCGGGGCTTGTAGGTCCGGAGGATGACGGTCTGCTCCTCATCCTGTCGTAGGGAGAACTCCTCTGCCCTGAAGGTGGGCGTGGGCGCGGCAGGAGCGCGACTGGTAGCTTTACTGGCGTAGCCTCGGGCTGCGAAGGCAGGGGAGCTAAAGAGCGAGAGGAGGGAGGAGGCCAGCGGCCTTATCCTTGGCTGGAGCATCACGAGATGACGGCCTCCACGGCCGGGGGAGATTGAAGCTCAAGGCGGAGCTGTCGTATTTCTGATAGGCGCTCAATTGGCGCACGAAGCCATTGATCGATGGAGTGAGTGGACCAGTGTAGCCGAGGTGGTCGACTGATGGACGCTCTCCGTTATCGTGACGAACCGTCTTCTTGCGACCTGGGGAAAATTCAAAGTTGGCCGACGCCGATGCAGGGTGCGATGAATGACTAAGCTCACCTAAAGTAGGTATCTACTACCTAGGTACTTACACCTGTAATCCCTGCACGGCTCTAGCTCCCATGCACCACTGGGCACCGTCGACGATAGTGCAGATCCCACTGCGCATACTATGCGTCCAGAACATGAAAATACTCGTGATGGCAATAACTCGCCGAATACCTGATACTACCTAGGCCTACTACGCAAGGCGCTACCATCAACCTCACTTCATGATACCGAACTTGTATCCCAATCACCTCGTAGTTGTATCGGGAAGAGTACCTCGACCATCCAGGGTTAGGGCTTGCTAACAGTACGGGCATTACTATCAGATGTCTGGTCCACATATATACGGTTGTCCATCGCATGTCATCCGGAGGCGTATGAACGGAACCGTGTAAAGCCGTCATTGATGAAGTCGCAATCAATGCCATGATGCTAGGTGAAGCAAGCGGTAATGAGAGCTGGCCAATAAGAGCCGATGAGAATGCATGTAAGCGGCTGGTTGCTGTGGTAGCATAGTAGTAGTCCTGTCAATATAAACAAACTCCCCGTCACGTCCCGCTGCACTGCTCGACCCCCACACACGGAGCGGCGGGTCCTGATGTCAGGGTTGCTAGGGTTGCCGGGGCTGCCATTGTCCAAGCTTCTCAGCTCCATTGCCCATCAATTAAACCATGTCTTCTCCCATTTAACTTTCTCAACCCAGATAACCCCATCACCAGCAACCTCCGTCGGCGACATCTTGGGACCTCCAGTTCGGCATCGGAAGCATTGCATTGGCTTTCACCGTGAGTACCTATTGTTCACATAACTCCTTTTCTCCCTCCCCCAGAGTTCTGCTTCATGGTCACATCATTGGCGAGCAGACAAGACGCGTCGAGCCAGGCCCATCAGTGCGGCCCATTGTCAGCCTGAGCTGGTGGCTTGCTCAACTCGTTGTCGCGGTCCCAAACGTGTTGCGTACATATGGGTACACGTCCATACACGGAAGCAGCAATTGCAAAGTGCAAGTGCACGTTGCAGGGGTCCACGTCTCAAAAAGCTCGAGCTCGGACCCAGAACACGCTTCACCCTCCCAAAACCCCACCCTCCGAACGCCAATTCAACGCCAGTCTCGTCCTTCCAGTCTTCCACTCAGCTGGTTCCTGCCAATTCTGAGTTCCCAGAGGACCCACCACTGTACCGTGAACCTTCAAAACAAGGCCGGTCCGCTTGCACTTTGGCATAAACACACTCTCTGCATCCCATCTGCACCGCACTCATCCATCATCTCCCTTTCGCCTTCATTCTCCCTGGGCTTTGGTCCAGACGTTACCCATCAGTCTCCTCCAAGTCAACATCAACATCAACATCAAACATTCCCAGAGGAGCGGCAGATTAGGGAGCACTCAACCCCCAATCGTTATCCCACCGGTGGCCTCTTTGGCGCTTGACGTCCGCAACCGAGCTCGATACCACGTCCCATCTTCAGCATCAACATCTCCTCCGGCTGGCCCTGCCTTTTGTTGACATTGTCCCTTTACGCGTCTAGACATACGTTGTGTCTTTGCATTCGGTTGCCGAACATTCAATGTGAGTCCTTGTCTTCTTCCACCGCCCCCATTGCAATTTTTCACCAGACGCGCCGGATGCCCGTAGCTCCACCGCGCTGAGCACCGTCCAACAAACCCCAGCATTCCGCAACCCACATGTGTATCCCAGCTCCCAGCCCACGACTTCTGTCATGTCATTACTACTCAATCAGCCACTAACTTCTCCAGAAACCCTGTAGTTGTTGGGTGATCTAATACCTCAATCGCCAACATGCCTCCTGTAGTAAGCTGCTCTTTAACGAATGACCCCATGACGCGATGGGATCGTCACGTCATGACATGTGGTCTTTGCTGACTTTCATAGGGACGTACCACTCGCGCGCGCGTTGTCGCCGCCGCCGAGAATGACGAGAACAGCGTGTCCAACAATACGACACGTCTGACGCGTGCTAAGGCCGCTGCGCTTCACGTCGACGAACTGTCACAGCCCGCCAAACCCCTACAGTCCAAGAAGTCAGCCGTCAATGCCACTGTCGGAGTCGCCGCGAGGAAGCGTGCTGCCCTGGGTGATGTCTCCAATGTCACCAAGGTCGAAGTTGCCGAGGGCAAGAAACTCACTGCTCCCAAGTCCGGTATTGTTTCGAAGACTACACAAGCGAACCGAGTACAAAAGAGCACCACAGCTTCGGCTTCGCGCGCCCGCGCGCCACATGTATCCAAGGAGATCAATGCCCCCAAGAAGATCACCAAGGCCTCGGGCCCCGGCGAGATCGGATCCAAGAGGAAGGTACGGCCTGCAGCGCCAGCGCCTGCGCCTGCGGCCTTGAAGGAGAAGATCCCGGCCGAGGAAGGCGAGCCCGTCCGCAAGAAGGTCCACACCGCGGAGAAGGAGAACCAGAAACGCCCCAAGGCAGTCATTGAGGTCGTCGAGCCCGAGCCCGAGCCCGAGCCTGAGCCCGCTGCTGAGCCCGAGCCCAGAACCTACGAGCAGGAGTCGGAGTTTGTCTACCCGCCTGGAGTCACTGATCTGGACGCTGAGGATCGCGATGACCCTCTCATGGTCTCCGAGTATGCACACGAGATCTTCGACTATCTCCTGACTATTGAGCCCAGTTCGCTTCCCAACCCGGATTACATGGATCACCAGGATGAGCTTGAGTGGAAGACGCGAAGCATTTTGGTCGACTGGCTCATCGAGGTCCACACTCGGTTCCACCTCCTACCCGAGACTCTGTTCCTGGCTATCAACATCATCGACCGATTCCTCTCCGAGAAGGTTGTTCAGCTCGACCGCGTGCAACTGGTTGGTATCACTGCTATGTTCATTGCGTCCAAGTACGAGGAGGTTCTGTCGCCCCATGTTGGAAACTTCAAGCATGTCGCAGATAACGGTTTCTCCGAGTCCGAGATCCTTTCTGCTGAGCGTTTCATCCTCCAAACGCTCCAGTATGATCTCAGCTACCCCAACCCAATGAACTTCCTACGTCGCATTTCCAAGGCCGACAACTACGACATACAGACTCGTACTGTCGGCAAGTACCTGTTGGAGATCAGTGTTGTCGACCACCGTTTCATGTCCTACCGTCCCTCTCACGTTGCTGCCACAGCTATGTACCTGGCACGACTGATACTGGATCGTGGTGATTGGGACGAGACGCTGTCCTTCTATGCTGGCTACACCGAGCAGGAGATCGAGCCTGTCCTCCAGCTCATGGTTGACTACCTGGCCCGTCCCGTCGCCCACGAGGCCTTTTTCAAGAAGTACGCCAGCAAGAAGTTCCTCAAGGCGTCCATCCTGACCCGCCAGTGGGCCAAGAAGAACGCCGCTGCATTTGACATTCACAACTTGGACCGACCTCTCGACGAGTAGGTGATCCGATACATGCTTTAATTGGACAATGTTGCGCCGAGATATCGTCTGGGACCATGAAATGCGACAGTTCCGGAATACTCGGGAAGTGGACGAGTAACCAAGTTATGACAACGCATGAATTCATAGACCAAGACGAAGCATTTTATGTCAACATCGCACTCCTCAGCCCCATCCTATATTTGGGTTGCGCGCCAAACAGAGAGGTTATGATTATACCTTCCTCAGATTTCGCTATTCGGTCATTGCGGCGGCGTATGGGTGTTTAATGGTCTGCGAAGGGGAAACGGAAGGGGGTGTTTGGGCATACGTGGACCCACCGGGTGTTTTTCTGTTCTATTCTTACTGGAAGATGAGTGAAAGATCTCCTTCCACGACGCACCTGAAATCGCTGTTGCTGCTCTTTTGTTTTTCGTCCGACAGCGCTGGCACTCTTTGGAATTGCTCTCTGGCTTGGCTGAACGAGAAAGGCTACTCTTAATGCTTGGATGGCCAGGAGTATATGGCGGCATGTTGAGGGTTCTTGGTTTTCTTCCCATATTGGTGGTCACCAGGAAGAAACGACGAGGGACGGGTTGCATCGCACTGTACATACTAGCACTGTTTTTGTTGGACTAAGGGTATCAGCTTTATGTTTTTGCGGTAGACGGGGAATCAAAAGGTATCATTATGATGTCTTGTCAATCACGGCCCTCGAGACCGGTTGGTCAGGTAATCGTCCGGGTCTGCCCAGCGGCAGGGTCAATGCATTGTGGTTATGAGCGGATGCCTCCTGATGAGCTGAGATGCATGTCCCACATGGGCAGTTCAGTCAATACCTTGATGTTCGGGTAGAAGATTAGCTTCCTGTCCCTGCTCACCGTCGCCGCTGTCATCACCTCGATCGCCGTTGTTTGTCCCGACATGATTGTTGCCACTCCCGTTTTTCTCCTCATTCTGCTGCCCCGGCTCCTCATCGCTCGCGCCATAGATGTCATCCTCATGTCGCTTGCCCTCTTGCTCGTTCTGTTGGTCCTGCGCAGACTGAGCACGCCTGTCCGCCGACGCCGCCCTCTTTCCACCCTGCCCCACTGAGCCAGCTCCTCCCCCTTCCTCCCTATACCACCGGACCAGAGCCCTCCCCCTCGGCTTCGGCCCCAAGCCCCTCGCCTCGTCCAGCCTCCCAGCCAGCCCCGGCCGGCCCCACCGTTCATGGTGCTCGTCGAGGGCCGCCTTCCTGGCGTCGTCCCATGCCTTGCTGCCCTTGCTGACGTCGTTCCTCTCGCGGGCCATCTTCACGAGCGTGGTCATGTTGCTTGGGCCGCGTCCCGTGCCGCCGGTTAGGTAGTAGGCTAGGCGGGCTTTGGCCGAGAGGCGTGAGGACTGGTTGGATGGGTCGTTGTCGTTGTCTTTGGGGTTGTTATTGTTGTTGTTGATGTTGTTGTTGTCGTTAGACATCTGTGTTATACGAGTACTTCCTTCGTACTTGCTTTACCCCTTGTCCCTGTCCTTGTCCTTGTCCTTGTCCTTATCTTAGTCCTTGAGGGCAGATCTACTGTATGTATTCTCGAGGCAAGGAAGGCGGAATGGTTTTGTCTCTACTGAGCGTTTGATGACTGTTTCCATTCTTGTACGCTGGTGTATGATGGAACCAGTCACTTGCAGAGTACTTATACGGTAACGTCCACATGGCCTACTTCTTCTACTGTGAAGGGTTCGTTCTAGTAGAAGCCTGGTTCGTTGATGAGAGATTCAGCACACAAGTGACTCAAAGAAGCTCCCAGCCAGTCAGTCATCTGTCCTCTCCTTTTTCGCCGTGACTATAACAATGTAGTCATGCCAGGCTGCACGTTGCGGGTGCCTGGCTTCTTCACCGAGCTGAGCGAGTGAACAGACAGGGTGTCGAGATTGGATGTTGAATTCTCTGGATGCCCATGCGTTTTGCTATCTCTTCTAGAATACGCTCATTGCGTTATACCAAGGTCCACCATCCTTGCCCTGGGGCCTCCTCGAGACAGAGCAGTGTAACCAAGCATGTCGTGATAGCTACTCGAGAAGATGCTCCAGCACCAGGGAGAGCGTCACAGCGGATGATGAGTCTTCGTACTGCCAAACACGTGATAGAGGAGACGTGGTTTCTATACATCGGACCGTTAGAGCGAAGCTGTGAAGCACCAGTCACCGGCCGTGGAGAAAACAGGGCAGGAGAAGGGTAGACATTCCTGCACAGGCAGGCAGGCATCGAGGATGCTTCGAGGATGCTATCCCCATGGGCCGCATGCAGCGTAGATACTGGCCTGCCGCGCCTGCAGGACGGGTTCTTCAAAGGTGAGGCATTTATTTCGAGTCATCGTAGAGTACGCAGGAGTATTCCGCCATGCTGGGAGGTGATGCTAGTGAGGCATTGCCCGCTGGGACAAAGCCCACGACTCACTTCCCCTTCGACTTCCCCACGAGTTGCCCCCCTCAGGAGTGAAGACCGACGGATGTGTGTCGGGAGCGCCGGTGAATACAACCAGGGCACTTGGGGGAGTGGTAGTCGTCGAGCACATTACCCGTTGTACCTCTATACACTCCTTCGAGACAGACGTGCCTCCAGCCACAACCGCAAGATCTTGTCTTATGGTGATGGAGGTGGGACGTAATGAACATCCATCGCAGTGCAGAAGCAGAAGATGCGTATGAGTGCAAGGGAGATAGCGATAGAAAGCTACATCCTCCCATGCACTTCGTTGCAGCCGCAGCGGGATGAGGTCCAGGGCCCCGGATCGTCACCTAATGATGGATCTGAAACATCGCTCCGGCAGGTAGGAGTGAGCGAGCGATCACCGGGTGGCCAGAACCACCGTTATCTCGCTGATCGATGCGGGTTCTGCGATGCCCAACTGTCGGGCGGAGACTCCTATCGCTTGGGGTTGATCTCAATGAGCTCGACGTCGTATGGGTGGTCGTGGCTTTGATACGAGTACCAGCAGTACCGTAGCACCTGAGCGTCACACAATCTAGGAGGACACCAGGAGGGACCCACACCCACGTGAGATCACACAATGCGTGATTGGTCTTTAGGAGATGGCAACCGGAATGAGAGCAGCCAGAAGGCTGGTAAGATTTGTTGAATTTCTCCTATCTTCCTTTTCCTCCGTAGGAACCCTTGCCATCATCCCACATGATGGTCGCCTCTCACATTCAATCCCATACAAAGTCTCGTAGTTAATCTTCGTCATGGGCTTTTGAAGATAATTCAAACGCCTGGTACGCCTTAGTCGCCCATATTTCCTGTCTGCGAAGAACTCACAGCTCCGACCTCCCACACCCAACCTCTCCTCTCCCTGCCTTCCCCAAGTAAACACGTTGCCCGACCGTGAAAAATGTAAGCTGAGGGTGCGTTGGACCCAGAGCGCACGAGGAAGAAGGTGAAGCTAATGGACAATCCATGCTGCCCATGGCGATCCCGAAGTAAAGGTGATTCTTGGATTTGAACCGCGCCGTCGACCATTGGTCGCATATGAAGATTGAAAGTGCATCGTCCTCTCTTCATTTGTTGGTGTCATAAGTGTCTCATAGTGTGCAGTTTTCGGCGTCAAAAAGTGGTAGGTAAAATGTGTTCGTTGAAGCGGATAAAAACAGTCGAGGCTCAGCCGCGCTCTGCCGGTGAGGTCGAAATGACATGGTTTTCTGCTGTTGACCATGTCACTCTTCACAGAGAGGCAAAACGCTCCTCCATGCTGCCGTAGAAGACAACAGGTCTCGGTTCCAGAACCTTGAGCTCCGTGCCAAAGTTTTTATGCTCCTCCTCCAGGTCCATGATCGACGGTTGGCGGAAGATGACGGAGTTGATGGTGGAGGCCGCAGATGTTGAGGAGGTGTACGAGGCGTAAGAGTTCCTGCTTGAGCTTGTCGATTCCCGGCGAAATGAGAAGGGCGACGCGAAGCTTGAGGAAGGGGGGAGGCGAGGTTGGACGGGTTGAAAGCCGAAGGAGTCCATTGCGACAGAAGATGAGGCGGTGAAGGCGTTGTTCAGCGAGGTGGAGCTGTTGAAGCGGGAGCGTGAGGATGTTCGAAGTCTTGGGTTTCGGCACGTAGGAGCAAGAAGCGTGCAGAAAAGTCCTGTCTGGTTGACGGCTTGGTGTTTAGGAATAAGGTGAAAGGAGTATTAAGGTTTGAGTATCGCGACAAGGCCCAGCCCAGGGATATATATATATGTGTGTGTGTAGCTGCTTGCTCGTTGGCGATTCGGCGGGAGCGAGTGGGCTGGAATCGTGGCAGACGTTATCGAGCAGAAGCGAGTGGATGATCTGGTCCGTGTGCAGATCAATAGATTGGGCAGAGAGAGTGGAGTGTCTTTAAGAGGAAAAAGACAGTGGATATCGGGAATATCGGGTTGCTGTCGACTATTACACGCAAAGCTGCATACAACGGGACTTGATGGGAAGTAGTAGATGGAAAGACAAGTGAAACGGGCTCGCGGAGCCAACAAGATGGCGGTTGAGACCTTAAGTATGATTATGTTTATATTAAGCAAGGAGCAAGGGAAGAGATGGATGGTCGATGGTCTGTCTATCAGGACAAGGGCGAGTTGCGACTTGCAACCTGGCAGCAAGGAGACAGGGGAGATCGTTGGCTCTAAAACAAAGGGAAAGTGGATCTTGTAGGGTCCCCCAAGACTGGAGACCAGATATAGAAGCAGAGAATGTCCGCTGGACGACGACGACCTGGAAGAGAGACAGCCGGGGAGCAGACCGTGACTAACCGCTTTCAAGTAACAGAGTGAATATCCTACCTGGAGAGTTGTTTAAGAGCAATCCAATGGCACGATACGCATGTACCGTACGTACAGACCTATCTCTCTGAAAATCATGTATCAGCACTCAATTGATTCGATGTTATGGTGTGAATGGTGGTCTCCGGGGTGGTCCTGATGGCCCGTCCTGGTCAGACCTGACTGCGTGATCCAGGGGGATACATAAGGGTAGGATGACGATGACGATGACGATGACACGACACCTCTGCTCTGGGTGGGGAGATGAAAAAGGGCTTGATTTCTGATGCGAAGCGACCGCCGATACAACGCCCCTTCCCGGAGTCAATGCGAGCAAAATATGCCGCCATGGGCCGGGTTGACGAGTACGGTACGGTACGGTACGGCGTACGCATCGCATCAGTACCGTAACTGTATGAGAGATCCGCCCGCAGGATTGGAACAAGTGGTCAGACATGACCCGGACACACAGTCTTTTGCCCTTGTCTTATCGCGGTGAAACAAGCTCCTGCCCTGGCCTTGTCCCTAGCTCGGTTCCAAGACGTCCAAGACAATGCAAGAGTGCTTCGTATCTGTCAGGCAATGGGTTCCATTTCGACTTCATCTGGGGCCGTCCCAGACTGTCAATCTGCCGAGCAGGAAGCCATCCATCACATCACAAGTACATAGTAATGGTTGTCGGAGGTGTCGGTCGTGGACGTCAGAGGCCGCATGATGGCCTGCAGCTTTGATTGGATGGTGAGTTGCTTGAAGGTGGTGGATTTGATGGCTGGAGGTTGGGAGGGGAGGTTGGGGGGGGGGGCGAGAAGACTCAACTGCCAGCTGCCAACTGACTGCATGGATCGACAGCCGTACGGTACCCCATATCAGATCCCCCGTTAAGTACCACCGTACCGTACGTACCGTACACTAAGAAGGGGGCCCGTGGGGGACACCTCCGTAACTTCTCGAGCATGAGCATGAGCATGACAATGTGTTTCACCTTGATCGATTCGATAGCGAGTCGTTACATGCCTAGACGACCCACCGGATCGAAGCCTTCTGGAACATCTTGGTGCAGACAAACCTCTCTAACCTTATTGTGGTGTGTCACGAGCTGTGAATAAATCAGAACCTATCTAACACGCAAACGTCAAGGCACAATTTCGCTACCAAGGAGATTAACTGGTCCCATACTCCTTTGTCACGATACTGTCAACCGTCCATCAATCCAAGCAAGCAAACAACGCAACCATTCAAGACCGCATCTGCTGCCACTTCCAGAGGCAGAGACCCGGGAGGGAGCATGAAACAACCGCAGCCTTCAGCCAGGTCAAGGGTCCCTTGACGCCCTTGCCGCATATTCTACATCACATAGGTATGCAGTGTACCTGCATTTCGCGAGGTGGCATTCGCAGCCATCATGCGACGCGGACCAAATGCCGGTGGGCTTGCTGATCGGGACGGACCTGCTTGTCATGACTTAGATATCACCGACTGGTCTATACGTCCATGCCCTTGACATCCAAAATCAGTAATTAGTAGTAAACGTCTAGTGGTGTCTTCAATGCATCTTGCCCTGTAGATTACTACCCCGTAGGTCTATAGACAACAGAGGGAAAGACTGCTCGCTCGCTCACTCGCCTGATGCAAACGTACACAGCAAAAATCAGACAGGCAACCAAGCAGGTAACAAGCAGGTAACAAGCAGGTAGAACGCAGCTTCAAGAGAAACCTTCTTGGGTTTTCCAGCCGTCCCGACTCTTCAAACACAACGCCGGTCTGATGCAATCATTGGGAGGTGCTGTACCTCCCTCCCTCCGTCCCTCATCTCTCCACCATTCACCATATATCCCGGACCATTACCACCATTACCAATCCGGCCGTCCAGCGTAGGGGTTTG
>LKEB01000001.1:881650-1031203 GCA_003795295.1 Cytospora leucostoma | reverse complement strand
TAACCTGCAACATGACCAAATCACCAGCCGGGCTTCTTTTTCAGCGAGTGCGCACTTTTCCTGATGGTCGCCATCCAGATGGAGTCGTCCAGAATCTGGCTCATCTGGCTCGGACTCACGGCATTGCTGCTCCTGCTGTTCCGCCTACTGTTGGCCGCCGAGCTGTTCGCCGAGCCGCCCGGCTGCAGTTCGAAGCTGAAGGCCGAGTGCGTGCTCTGGTGCGCCTCGCTGTTCCTACCCGCACTCACTGACGAGTCTCCGGACTTGGGCCTGCTCAGCGGGTGCGTCCCGGGCCCGTCAAAAGACGTCTGTAGTGTCAGGTCCACTGGTGCGCCAGTCCACGTCTTGTGCTGACTACTGGCGCCGCTGCTGCGGGCCTCGTTCGGGCTCAAGAAGGTCCCCATGGTGGTTGCACGTAACGGTGCCGAGCCCGGTGCCGAGGATATCCCTGGAGAGTAAGGATTTTGTGGTGCTGCGAGGGATTGCTTTCTCTTGGCCCGCTGCTCCTCGTCGTCTACGAGGATGTCGGGCACGTCTAGCTGAGGCACCCCCGTCATACGGGCGAGCTTCTTCCGCTCCTTCTGCAGCTTGAATCTTCGTCGGTAGTACCTACGAGGGGACATATTAGTATGCATAAGATAGAGGAGAGACAAGCCGATAAACTTACATGGTGTCAAAGAAGCCGACAACCACACGGCGGCGAACCTCTTCCTCGACACGCTGCAGACGTGCTCGGCGACGCAGGAATTCCTCAAGCCTACACGGTTTGTTAGCCTTTATCAATGTGATGGTCTGCATACAATGCGCAGCTTACCGAAGGCTCTTGCTGTCGTTGATGATGTTGTAGTGAGCCAGAATCATAAGCACAGTCGTAAACGAGATGCCCTTGTCCGGATCCGCCGAGACCATGACCTCCTCGTAGAATATGTTATACCTCTGACGCCGTTCTTGGACAGCCTTGACATCAATCTCATCAAGCCGGCGATTAAGCTTCTGCAGATTGACGCTACCATACGCGTTGGCCGTGGATATCGAACCGTGCCTCGACTGTGGCTCATCCTGAACATCATCCAGGATCTGGTGGACCGTGTCCTCATGGGAGTAGATGCGCATCTCGAACACGCCCGACAGCTCGCCTAGGAGCCGCGGGAAGGTCTCCTTGCTGATGTAGCCCGTGCCTCGGGGGTCTACGGACCTCCACGCCTCTTTGAAACGGCGAATCTCGTCTCGGTCCACCGCGGATATTCCACTCGAGCGCTGGTACACATACGAGAAACTCTCGTAGATGAGTGACACGAACAAATTGACGAAGATATACATGCTGAGGATGTTCCACAAGATGAACAGTACCCTGGCCCATGCGCTGCTCCCGCAGTCGCTGGAGAAGAAATCCTCGCTCTCGACGCAGAGTGGCGGCTCGATAGTCGCATAATCCTCCATGATCTGGTTCCAACCCTCGCCGACTGACATACGGAACAGAAGGAGGAGAGCGTTGGGTACCGTACGAAAGTTAACGGTGGTGGTTTCTTGGCTACCGAAACGCGTCAAGCTAAACGTCTGTGTCAAGGCGATGGCGAAGACCAGGAAGAAGACAAGCCATGTCGCCAGCAAATTGCCGATTGTTGTCAGACTGGCCGCAGCAGTTTTGAAGAGCTGATCCAGGGCGTCGTTACGAGGAATGAGAAGGAACACGACAGCAACCAGGAAGAACTTGTGCAGCTGTATGAAAGCGCCCAAACCTGGCCGGGCAAAGAACAGGATCGTAGTTGCTAGAGCACCAGAGACGACGACCAGCGAGTACATGTCCCAAGAACTCTTTCTGAAGCGTGGCCAACCAAGACCAATGATGCGAATACCAGAGTTCGCCAGGTAGATCAGTGTGAAGAGGAAGAACAGCCCGTCTCTCGTGCTGGTCCACCAGTTAGGCTCATCATAATATTCGACGAGTAGCAGCACCAAGTGGAGTACAAGGACAATCGTGATGGTAGTATACCACTTTCCCTTCTTCTCGATCGCGCGCTTGTGGCACCATTTCTTCCACTTTTGCTTAGAATCATCATACGACGTCTTGGAAGGGGAGATCTGGCGAAGGCGCTTGCGTAATTCGAGCCAGGAACGCTGCTCGGCTGTCAAGTATGCCACACCAGTCTGCTCGGTGTAATTGCGCATGAAGACTGAGATGAACAGCGTGAGCACGAAGACCGTGCCCAAGAGGTTGTATATCAGGAAGAAGACGGCATAGCCTTGTGAAACACCAAATTGTGGCTGCATGCCAATTCCTGTGATTGATTGCGCGGCGAAGGACACATCGACCCAGCCCTCTTGGCTCACAATCTGAAAAAGGATGAACAGAGAAGAGCCAAAGTCGTCGAAACTGTAGTAAGGATTGGCGGCGACACGTGGAGCAAGCACATCCCAGTTGTACGGTGTGCTATTGAACTCGCCGAAGCAATCATAGAGAAAGTTCCCCGCGTCTGAATCGTTACAGGTCACCATCTTGCCCATGAACAAGTTAGTTCCATAGATAGCGAACGGAAGGATCAAAGATAGAGACACAAAAGCGGCACTGGCGATCTTCCACCACCCGATGACAATCAAAGAGTGAAAGGTTTCCCTCGCACTATCGCTCACGTTCAGCAACCGCAGAGCTCTCAACGCCTTGAAGGCACCAACAGCTCGAGATACGGCGCCGTCGCTGGTTAACAGGGTGATGACATTGATCCACAGCGTAATCAGGACCACAGCGTCTATGATTCCCCAAGAGCTTCGGAAGTATGCATTGGGGGTCCAGAAGAAGCCGTCTGCAATGACCTTGATGAGTGCTTCGGCGCTGAAGAGTATAGCGAAGGCCAAGTCAGTCCAGACGAACCAATTCGTGACGCTGGATGAATTGCCTGAAAGGAATTCTTTCTGGTAGAGCGGTGTAGTGACGCAGGCCAGGACCACCATAGCGACGATAGCAGCGTAGATGAAAGCTGAGAAAGAGTACCACGCGATCTTGTGAGGTTCGACGCCATCAAAACGCTCAGTCCCTCGTCCCGGACCGACCAGTCTCTGACATAGGCGTCGGATCGGATTTCGCGGCGAGAAGATGAACAAGGAGTTGTTGTACATCGGATGACGTGCAAGGTATGCTCGTTGTGCCTTGCGCCGCTCAGCAGTGGCTGATACAGCTTGACGGGCCATTTGACGTGGATCCATTGTTTCATTGCGGCCCTCGAATTGCGTATTCGAGTAGAACGGATTGGGATCTTTGCTGGTGAACAACTTCACCACCCTCCCCCATATCATCGACATGAACCCGGGCTTCACGTTGCCAGCTGTGGCGTTGCCCGCCTCCGGTGGCGAGTGGCTGCCGCTGGGGGGACTCTCATGAACGGGCTCCACGGCGTCGTCGAGGAAGTCGCGGACTACCGCCTCCTTCAGCAACATCTCCATCATGGCCGGGCCGTAGTCAAGCGGGTCTTTCTGCTTTCGCGTTCTTCCCAGAGAGAATATAGTCGATAGGGCCAGATTACTAGAGCTGCCGCCGAGTTCTTTTCGTTGCAGGAATGCGCGAACCTGCTCGAGTCGCTTGACATCCTCGCCAACATCAAAGTTTTCCTGAATGACAGCGATGAACATGTTGACGAGAATGAAGAAAGCCAGAATGAACCATCCAACCAGGAACATGGCCCCGATCCACGATGTACGCCATTCAGTCGTGTAAGAAGTGACAGTGTACAAGATTGTTGTCCAGTTTTCACTAGATAGAATCTGGTACATGCCTAGGAAGCTGTTCCATATCGTATAGAAGGTGATGTAGATGTTGTCACCGCCGTCATCTGTCAGCGGGATTTCCCCACGAAATAGCTGGGAAGCGAAGATTGCCATGAGAAGCGTAATCAAGTAGACAAACAGCATCAAATTGCTGATACCTGTTGCATCACCCAGCACCATATAAATCAGGTCTCTGGTCATCGGGACTGCAAGGACGACGCGGTAGACCCTCATGATCTGGAATACCGTCAACCAGGCGTAAAGCTCGTCCACACGTTGGACCGGAGGCAGAAGGATGACGGAAGTGACGACAGCAAGAGTGAGATCGACTAGGTTCCGCTTGTTGCGAAAGAAGCCCCTGAATCCCGCAACAAGCCGTATGCACATCTCAATGTCGAGGAGAAGCGTGATCACGATCTCAACGTTTCCAATGAACGCTTTACGGTCCTCTGACATCCTGGCACTTTTACAAGCTTGGGCAAGTAGGTCAAAGGAGATGCACAGGACCCAAAACATCTTCGTCTTGTCGTAAATCTTTTGCATAGACGAAACTCGCTTCGGCAGTTCAACAGCCGGAGTGGGAACGAATTTGTCCTCGGAGTCTGTGAAGGCGCTAGCCTTGCTCTCCTCACGGATGACCTGGAAGGACGACGTGATGACAGCAATAAGCAAGTTGACCAGCCAAAGCAGCATGATCATAATGCCGGCACCGAAGAACAAGGCTGACGGTGTGTAGTCCGAATCGATCGTATAGTACATGAGATCAGAAAATGTATTTGCACTCATGACGACAAAGACCAGCTCCAGTGAGTGGAGAATATCGTCGAAATGGAATGTGTCGTTGTACGGGTTTCCACGCTCGAGGCACAATGAACCACGAGGACATATATAACCCTTGGCGCTGGTTGCGCCCGCAGAAAGGCCAGTCAAACTGCCGGGCGGTTCAGACTTGACCCATGGCATATCGTCGCCGGTAGTTTCGTTTTTATAGCCACCACAGAATTGGAAGTCATTGACATATGCCGAAGTCATATTTAGTGGATCCTCAGGGTCGATCCAGACACATTGTCGTTTGAAACTGGACTTGAAGCTTTGCACACCAATGATGGCGAAAATTAGCCAGAAGAAGCCGATCAGGAATGAGACCCGAAGCAGCAATGGCGCCGCTCTCTTCAAGCTTCGGAGAATAACCTATAAACATCATAAGTAGGCTGTAGACAACCTTGAATGAGGTCGACTTACCGCGTTACCCTTTGTCAAAGCCAACAGCCTCAGAATGCGAAGACAACTAAGCATTCTGAACACATAGAGATGGTGCTGTTTCTCCATACCCGTGATACCGATCACGAAGGATATCCAGAAAGACACCACCGCCACGAAATCAAGCCGATTGAAACCATGTCGCAAGAAGGCTCTCCGGGCCAGCTGGTATCTCTGCTGCTCTTCCATTGTCTTCGGTAAAGAGTGACCGTGGAGGAAGGTGACAGAGCGTTGAAAGGTCGATGGCCCATAATCTTGTGGCGGCTTCTTGACCGACTTCTGCCTCTGAGGCTGAAAGACCGTCCGATACCTGTCGACAACCGCAGCTTTCACGCCCCTCTTCCGGTCTATGGTGCTGAACTCAGGAGCATTTAGTATGAAGCCTGAAACGATGATTCTGGCAATGATCTCGAGTGTGAAGATGACAAATAGAATGAAAATAGCCCAGTCGATTGAGGTCCTACCCCATCGGTCTGGCCTGCCATCGCCGTCCTTGAAAACACTGGGCGCAGCTTCGACGCAGAGGAGGATCGTTTGAAGCACGATCAACATAAGAATCAAAGGCTCCGTCCACGGCTGGACCAAAATATCGCATAGCCGCATCCGTATAGCGTTATTGGGTGAGAAAATTCCCAGCGACTTGCCTTTCAACGGGTTTGGCATACGCCCCTTCATCCCTGGCACAGGAGAAAGTGGGCCGGGATGTGAGGGGAAAATGTACTCGGTCTGCCCATGTTTCTCAACCGGACTTTGGTTCTGGTAGAGCTGCGACGGGTAGGAGGTGTCTGCGAGGTCGGGCACCGGTGGGACAGGCTCACGCTGGATTTCCTTGCTCGGTGACCGGGATCGCTCGCGACGTTTCTGGTTTTCCAAGACCTCCCGCTCGCCACTGATGTTAACTACACGCTGGGACATAGCGCGCACAATCGAGCCCGCCTTCAAGAAAGCACCAGAGGAGGGTGACCTAGAACGCCGGCTCCCTTCAGGCGTCAAGCTCTTGCCAAAACTTTTGTGCTTCTTGGAGCCGCCGCCCGCCTCCAAGTCGAAGCCCAACCTGTCCTCATTGCGAATCTGACTTGGGCCTGCATCTAGATCCCGGACCGTCTGGAAACTATCCCTCGCCTGAGAATCGCCGGATACACTAAGCCCGTCGATCGGCTGGGCGGTCTGTGTCAGAGGTACACGGTCTGAGTCTTGAGGGTTGCGCTCGGCGAAGTAAGATGGCACTTCATAGGCGGCGTTTGGAGTCGTGGCGATTTCTGAGAGTGCACGTGTTTCTGGTGATGAGGCATCTTGTTGCGAGAAATCCGGTGGGATAGCATACTGGAAAGCAGCGGGGTCCACTGGCGACTCGGGGTCAATACTTAGGGCTGATTGTCGCGGTTGTTGTAGGTGCTGGTCCGGATTGTCCCAATACGTCGAGATGCCAGGCAGATTCGCTGCCATCTGTGCCGCCGTCGGCGATAACCTCTCGTATCGTGACCTCGCATCTGATGTATCCATATGTGCCCCAAATGGTTGTCCTTCTCCTGCGGACGCGCTCTCGTCACTCCCAGATTCGCCGGGAGTTCTATCCGGGGTCGTCAGTGATATTGGCGGAGGCGGAGGTGCCCGGTTCCCTTGCTTCGGGGGACTATTCGACTGATCCGCCATCGTGCCGATCGCGGCAGGTTGCCGCAAAGGAAGGTCGTCGTCAGTGATAGTATGGATTGGCCAACAGCTGCTGTGGGATGGACGGGTCAATTAGGGACAGGAACGCGCCTTCAGCGCTCTCAATCTGTCAGATATCGCGATAAAGGTATGAGCATGGCCTAGAGATAGAGACCCTCCTTAGAAGCGACAGGCAGTAACTGCTCAGTCACACGATTGTCGTCGCGAATATTCGTTCGTAGTTCGTAGTTCGTGCTTCGTTGCTCGTGGCCTGTGGTTCGTGGCAGCCGCCGTCGCAGCTGTGGTTGTTGTGTACTGTCGTTGTTGACTATTAATAGAAGTTGAGGGTGTCTCGATTTTAGACAGCAAGTAGATTACAACTTGGTGCGTCTTAACGAATGAATGGAACGAGTGAAACTGATGACGGCGCACAACGTTCTGTCGATGATGGGAGTTTGCTTGAGGAGCTGATGGGATCAATTGATTCCTATCTTCCAGGTTGGTGAAGACCCTTGGCTTTCTTACGGGACCCGAGATCCATTTCACATGGAATTGCCCCCATCATCCCCTTGGAGAGCTCGTATCCCCCTGCAAGGGCTGCCGTTTAGTGGGCCCGTGCTCCTGTATCAGGTACCGTCACGCGTGTCAGATTGTCGCTAACTGGCTCCCAGGCAAGCTGGTAAGGCCAGTAGAACCTTGAATCCCAGGTGCCCCTGCAGGCGTGGGGATCCGCCAGATGAGCCGCCGACTTGGGATCCTCGGATCCTCGATTCGCTTGGGCTCCCTCCCCAACGTTTGGCCCACGTTGTCTGGGGATGGCATCACTGTAGAAGCACGCGACGGATCCGAGAAGGTGTCGTGAGATGAGAGCGGGGTCGGGATAGGCAAGATGGAAGCCAAACGCATGCTTGACTTGGTCTTCTCCTTGAGTGTTCCACCTCGGTCGGATTCGCGGCATCCGCTCGTCTAATGACAATCACGACGACTTCGATCGCTCCGTAATTTCCAATCTTGCTATGTTCCAGTACGTTCCGAGAGCCGAACAGTTGACGAGACCGTTTCCCCTTCCTTTTCTCAGAGGATATATTCGGAATCCCGGCACCTCAGGAGTTTCAGACACTGCACTCTATATTGTAGCCTGGTATGTGACTATCGAAGAGGCCCAAGTTCATTTTGAAGAGACCACTGCGATTAGAAACACACCAGGCCGAGCATCTGCTGTCATGCCTTGAACTTAACATGAGAACCAAATCGTGTTCCGAACGCATGGCAAAGCAAAACATAGCTTCTCAAGGGTACAGCATTGAACCCTCCCTCAATGACTCAACTATCTTCAAGTCGAGATAGTTTAATAAACTTCCGGTTGCCTATTCAAAAGCGCGGCAGAAGTATGATGGTTTTGGGTGCTTCCCCCCCCCTCTTCTTCCCCCCCCCCCCACACTCTCTCGCGGTTGCAGCCCTTCCTATTCGAATTGTGGTCTCCATATTACTGCTGGCCGCCTCGCACCAGTATGACAATTACCAGCGGCAGGAGTATGCAGCCAAACAGTCTACAAGAGACTAGAGTGTATACACTATTTTACTTCGGCAAGTCACTGACATAACCTATGGTTTACTTTCTGGTAGATTTACCCTAGACAGCCTCCTTCTACCGATGAGGCGGACACATCGTTATAGGCACACTACTCGTATTGTGTACCTGGTATGGATGAGGCAACTATGAAGCCTAGACCTTAAGCAAAACCGTAAACTGCCTACCCTGCCATGCCATGCATTGAGGTATTGTCGTGAACCGTAACCCTCCCATAACGCCAATCTCAATTCAAAAATTCACCGTCTTGCCCTGAAGGGCGGTCGGGTACGCTTTCCGAGGTAAAGGGCGCGAGATGTCCGTGCCCGATGCTCGTCGGAGGTGTGAGGAAGCTTCGAGTACGGCGGTGTGGCGACTAGGCCACTACATCCTGGCCACCAGCCTCAGCCTGCGCGATCGCGGTCGGGGCACCGGCAGCACCACCCTCTGGAAATTCAAGCTCTTCATCGTCGTCATCGTCCTCCTCGTCATCGTCCTCGACATCGCCATCATCCCTGAAGCCGGGCTCGATCTCCTGGCGCTTCAGACGACGGCGCATCTTCTCGCGCTCCTCAACCTGCCAGCGCTCCAGCGCGGCGGGTGCATGGACCTTGAAGCCGTAGCAGCGGGGGATGTGGCGCTCGGTGGACTTGGTGGGCGTCAGGGAGGGGTAGACCTGGAATAGGATCTGCGCGAAGGACGTGCCGAAGTAGGCACCATCGATGGTAGCGTGGCGGCTGGACTTGGGGTTGTAGATGTCCTCGCAACGTGCGCACCAGAGCTTGACGGGCTTCTGGTTGGGCACGTCGGTCAGGCCCACGGGCAGCAGCGGATGCGAGCTGCAATGGACACGCGGGCACTTGCCGAAATCGGCTTTCTTGTACTTCTCGAGCTGTTTTCCCCGAGGTCAGTCAACGTACCGCGACGACGCGATTGGTATATAGACATACCATCTTAGCTAGACCTCTAGTCGTAACGGTGTACCGAGCGTGGACAAGGCCGTACAAGTGGCGGGCGGACTTTTCGATAGCCTCACGCATCGCATCATCGCAGTCGAGGTCGAAGACGTCTGTGATCAGGTCGAGTGCATACTGGTAGTACTGAACCTCCGTATTCAGACCCGTCAAATTGAACCTATCAGTCAGGTATTCCTCATCAATCTCGCAAAAGTATTCGTTGCCACGAGAGGAGATGAACTGGTCAAGATAATAGCGTGTCAGCCCTGACTTTCTTGCTTTCTTGGTTGGCAGCATGCTGGCGATGTCATGTGAAGCCATACTGGGCGGGAGGGTTCGGATGGATGAAGATGCAGGGCAAAAAACGAATGGGGTTGCTGCTGTGGTGGGGTGGTTGTCCCATAGCAATGCATGCGATGGATCGCAACAAGGAGACAAAATGGGCTTGTCACATCATTGCTTGTAGAGAGTGAGGTGGACTGTTGCTTGACTTACCCAATCACGCCAGTAACTGGTGTAGTCGCTCTCGCTTTCAGAAACATAGTCCTCCATGGCTCTAATTTATTCGTCGTCGGTGGTTCTGGGTTGTACTGTAGCTTCCAAGGTTGCGCTGCTTGGGCTTGACGTGGGCAAAACGGTATCGGTGGAGGAAGCGAGGCCGCTTCTGCTGCTTCCAAGTCTCGTCTGGGCGTGGGAGGGGTCGCTAATTTCTGCGCCAGTCGTGTCGCCGTTGAGTTCCTGTCAATCGAGTCGCGGTGGCCGAGCTGGCGGCAGACGTGTGAGCACTTGAGGCAACAAGGTCGGTGGTGGCGGGGAAGATCAATGTTGATGGAAGTGCCCAAATGCGGCTCGTTTTCCGCCCCAAAGTTTGCTTAACAGGCGTGCAGGCCTAGAACCTTGCAATCTGTCAGGGTCCCCTCATCCTTGAAGAACCTTGGGAGCCTTGGAGGGTGCAGGTGGGGTGGGACTGCTGAAGACGGGGGCGGCCGCGGCAGGGTTAGGGGACTTCTGGAAACTTGGGGAGTTTTAACCAGTTCCAACTGCCGTCCTGAATCAATGCAACATTGAGATGTAGCATGCGGGACAACAGGCCGACGTACCGACCTACTCAGTACCTAGGTAGATACCTAGGTATCTCTTTGGGTAGCAGTACCTACCTAGGTAGTATACCAGTCTATGATGAGCCGCTTTTGTACCTCACTTCGCTGTGGCAATGGCTTATCACGACGGCAGCTGCAGGAACCAGATGTGACGCCCAGATCACTAGAGTCCAACGGGTCCAAATACTTTGCCTCTATTTGTTGATGATGAGTTGAGGAATAGGCAGGCAGTATCTTAATTCCGTGAAAGGCTTCGATTTCGTTCTTGCCAACCAAAGATATCACATGCAGAGAAAATGTCGAACCCTCGGAGAGAGCCTACTCAGGTGTGCCTGAGAAAGGGGTACAAGCCACCATATGTTGTCAGCCGGATGGAAAGTTTGGGCATCACGTAAACCTGTATACAGGCAGTCCTAGGCGACTGTAACGAGGCCTTACAAAAGAATCAGGGCTGTATTCTAAGGATACATTTACATACGTAGTTTATAGCCTTATTGGAGTTCATGGCATCGATGGTTGCTGTCAACTGGTCAATAATCCTTATATGGAGAACTGTTAAAGGTCCCCATACTGGCAGTCAAAGCTATAGATTGATATATCAAGCTACCTATAATATTCTGAAGACATGATAGGTAAGTTTAAGCGTAAAAGCATCAAGATTGACCTACCATGTCATCCAGGGAATAGTTGTATTACGCCATATATTGATGAGCTCTCTCCAGAAAGCCTGGAAATTGCTTGCTAATCACCTTCGTCAAGCGACATTCACACCTCATACATATATACATACGTACGCATCGTTGCTTAACACGTCACTACAACAAGGAAGTTCAACTCTATGGATCGTATGCATGGTCTATACCTGGTTACCTTAGGAACCTGTTATGTGTAAATCTGAACTGCCTCGCTGATTATATAGACTTTGACAAGCCATGAAGCATGATCTGTGTCGGGTAGAAGTCATGCTGAGATGCCAAACGCGTCTCGGGGAGCCTTATCCAGTACCGAGGAGCGAATAGCTTGAACGGTGTCGAATCGAAGCGTACAATGCAGTCAGGACAAGATATTAACGTCGCAAGCAAGACCTTAGCAAGGTATCAGAGATGGTAAGGAACAAGTCAAGATGAGACGAAAGATGAGAGGATTCATTAAGATCAACAGCTTGTTGAGCTTCTGAGAGACTGCACCGACATGCGTAGGGCGTGGAGGGCTCGCAATATCAAGATGAGTGGGTGCAATGCATACGATTGAGTTGCCTGAGGAGATGGCTGGAGCCTTGCCCAGCATCGAGAAGATGAAAGCTGAACAATTCGCTATTTCCGAAGCATTCGTACGCGTGAATAAGGAACTTTCACGAAGGGTGAACGAATTTAGCCATCATCTCGAGAAGGAGGAGGCGAGGACTTGAGACAGAAAGAGCACTGCATGAAGCGTCTTGAGATGCCACAAGGGACCAAGAATGCGCCATTCAAGAGTCCCTCTGCCGTGGACTCGGAATTCGGTCTCAATATTCAACTGAAGAAGAGGCTCAAGCTGGCCCAAACGAATCGCAAGCAAGCACGCAGAGACAGTGAAGGTTCAGACCCGGACCATGACACACCCGCGGCAAAGAAGCAAAAGACGGACTTCACAATGCTTTTTCTCGAGGAAATTGCGGCCGAGAACAAGGTGTAGGAAGTCGAAGAGATCTATATGTTTATTGATTAACCCTCCAAACCGGATAAGTGGTAAACGCTCCGCTGTCAGCAGTGCGACTTGTCGTTCCCCAACGCTGAAGGGCCGGGAGACACCTGTACGGCAGGGTGTGGCGAACAGATCGAAACCAGCAAGAAACCCTCGAGCAGCTGGGCATGCGACTCATCGACTGTGATGAAGAGAATGCTAGACACACCGACACTACTTTTATGGGCGTGCACTCAGGCAAGGGTTCCGCCCAAAGATGCGTGTAGACGGCAGAAAGCGTCCTTGTGTGCGTCAAATGGTAGCCGCCACCATGCTTCGTTCGACCGACGAGCTTCGATAGTGTGGCGAAGAAATGGACCTCCACAGATGTAATACGATTATGCCTCCAGAAGAAAAGGTAGAAGAAATGTCTGTAACTGTTAACGGAGATGGAACGATAAATCGAGCCATCATTGCGCATCTCGGAACCTGTAGCCGGAGAGCTTCACCAGGGGCAATGGGGAGAAGATGGGACCTGTTACCTTGTAGCCGTGCTGCCCCTTGGGGATTGCAAGAGATCGGACTGAATGCCGCCTAGATGATCTGGACCTCATCTCGAAAATTTCGGCCTGCTACAAGGTCAAGCAAAATGGGCTCCTTTCGGGTGAAGGATGATCTTCACCCTTCCGGCTGCCGCGTATCAAGCGCGAGTTCCCTTACCCAGACGCTTATCTTCAACGAGGATTTCGAGTTCCCGCAGACAGGGTCATCCAACATCCCGCACGAGCGACTTGCTTGGATAACCGCCAGAGACCTGCAACTTAGGGACTATCGCCAGCCTTCCGTCGTAGGGTCCACACAGCCAGACGAATTCCGGCCGTAACATTTGAGAAGCGAGTAATGACGATGAGGGATTCTCGACCATCAGGCAAGACCGAGGCTGATGTAGTTGGTAGATCTCAAGTTTCAGGCCTTGAAACCGAGACCACGACTATGCGGTCCCCGGAGAGGGCTCACGTGTCAGGTCGACGAACGGCGTCTACTAGCAAGTGCAAGCAGTCAACAAACCGTTGCGGTCACTCGAACTTGGCCCACCCACTGGCCAAGGCTGGCCAACAGCCAGCTTCAGACCGGCCACAAAAAGAACCCTGGCGCATAGGACACCACACGGGCTGCATCCAGGGTATGTGGAGAAGTAAATTGGTGCTGGGATATCTGGAATCCGTGGTGCGATGGACGATAAGAGAGGTCGGCGGGAGTGCCGAGAGTGAATTGTAGATCATGGGGTTGTGCCAGTAAAAGTGCCGAATGCGCCGAAATATCAGAGATGCGAGGCAGGGATATATCCTTCTACATTCCATTTCCTTTATCGAGTGGGAAAAAAGAAATTAGGAAAAAATAAACAGACGGAATAGGGGAGGCAAGTGAGTTGGATAGAGGCAGTCCGTCACCTCACTTGGGCTATGTGAGTGCTGGAATACACAAGCCCAGGCGGGCAGGCAGCGGGAAGTGCAGTGGGTAAACTTCGCGGGTGAACGATATGGCACCTGCAGGCATGTGATCCAATATCTACAGCAAGACTTGTGAATGCTGTAGAACAAAGCTACCACAACTAGGTACCTTGTCATTGATCCGGTTGCCACTACAGCACAATAATCGCTGTTTGCTGATAAGTGAACTCTTCGGTAATTTCTGTACGTCCTGGAAAGGGGGCATGGCACCTGGGTACCTATCTGTCCAAAGTAAAGATCGAGGTCTGATCTGTGCTCTCATGGTTATTTCGGGTAGGCTCCTTTTGAGGAACCAAACCTTGGGAGATAGACTATACCACTAAGTTTGCGCTCGTATAGTCCTTTACACTCGTATAGTCCCAGGGGCAAACAAGGCTCATATGGGGAGCCCTAATGATTCTTGGAATGACCCAATTGTTCGATGGTGAGTATTTTTTGACAACTAGCTGTGATATCTATTCGCTGCCAATCTTCCCAATATCCCTAATATCCATCTGGACTACTACTTTCAAGGTACCTAAGAACCACCTGATGTACTCGTGAACCAGTTCTGGTAACAACCTGCTGAAGCATCAGGCGTCAGCAGGAGTAAGAGTTCTGGAATACCTTATTATGCCGGAAAGACAACCTGCTGTTGATGCACGACCAAGTCATCAACGTCTGTCGAAGCACTGCCAGCATTTCAAGAGTTATGTTCGCTACTTAGGTAGGTGGCTATCGGTATCGTCAAGATAATCAGAAGGCACTATACTATAGTACTATGACCCTGACGATCTGGGTATTCCGATAAGAACAGATCAAAATGTGGTGGATCGACACTCCATATGTAGTGAGCCCCTTGGGATCCTCTCACTATAGACCCGCCCCAAATTAATGGATAACCAAAGATGACTGTGGCACGTGTGGATGAGAAGTGAAGTTACAGCTTACCAGAGGAATTTAGGCCCAGGTCACCATGGTCTCTGGTCACCTCCGGTTACGTCCGATCAGGACTTCTAGTAACTTCGTCGCAGGAGTGCATGGCAGTGTAAATCCATCCAGGACAAATTTTGGGTTACAAGTCGGCGAAAGGTTGGATGAATACGAACCTGTATCATCATTGATGACCTCAGTAGTGCACCTAAGGTAATTGGTTCGGCAGCCGGCCGATGGATTCAGGATCCCCTGGACCGAAGCCAAAAATTGGGACCACGGCCGTTCCAAACGTGTGGGGGCTAACATAAAGATAGAGATCCCTAAAAAGAAGCTCCCCTGCCCCACATTGAATGATAGTAGTTTGCAGTGCTACAAGCAGCTCCAGCTAACAGAATTGCTGCGACAGGTCCCCATCCAGATGTCCAGCGTTCCCGGGCGGAGCTAGCCCCGGACCCAAAGCAACCTTCTTACCTTGGCAGTAGACAAGGTGTCCTCAAACCCACCTTGGCAGCTGGGACACCCGGGCACAAGCTCTCGAGCCTCCATCTCGACTCCGAATAACTTCTTAACCTTCCTCTCTCTCCCTCTCGACACACCAAGCAAGACTACGGATAGCCACTCATTTCCCTTTCACCCACGTCCACTTCCATAAGCAATTAACCCATTCATCACTAGTCTGCATATTTTCTTGTTACCTCTGTTACCTCGAGTATTGCAGCGCAGACCGGATCTTGTCTGCAGCTCAATCATCTTAGTGGGATAGGTCCAGTCTGCTGTGTTGGACCCTCCCCACGCGCTTCACTTTCCCTGCGACGCCCCTCTTTCAGGAACCGCGAAATACCCGTCGCACCCGCACCAGCAGGTCTGCCCGGAATTATACAACCTCTTTTCGTTCAGTTCTCAACCACGATCGATTACTAGTCCAGACAAGCTCTGACAATGACGACACTGCGAGGAAATGCTGGAGGCTACGGCATAGGGCCTTCAGCTTATGGCGGTGGCCTAAACGACGACTCTTCTGAGAGCAACGCTCTGGATGCCATCAGGCAGCAGACCAGCAAGATTGAGGATCTCCTTGACTCTGTTGCTGAGCCGGTGAAGCCGTATGCAACTCTCTTCCAGCCCAATGACCAGATTTGCCACATGTGCAAGCAGTCAGCGCATAGCTGACAGCCTCCGACTAGATATTTGCCCGCGATCGGCCGATTCTTGATTGTTGTGACTTTCCTCGAAGATGCCCTGCGCATAATGACACAATGGAGCGACCAGCTTCTCTACCTGCACGACTACCGCCATAGTAAGTCCAAGCCCTCCGAACCCGGCAGACAGCCTTCCCTCGGCGCCTAGCTGACCCAAGCTCCCAGTCCCCAACGGCCTCACCCACCTCTTCCTCATCGTCAACGTTATCGCAATGGTGGCCTGCTCCGTACTCGTCATCGCCCGACGACACTCCGAACACGCTGTCGCGGGCCTCATCGGCGTCGTCGTCACCCAGGCGCTCGGCTATGGCCTGATTTTCGACCTCAACTTCTTCCTGCGAAACCTGTCCGTCATGGGCGGCCTCCTGATGGTGCTCTCCGATTCATGGATGAAGAAGACCAAGGCATTTGCCGGCCTCCCCCAACTGGAGGAGAAGGACCGCAAGATGTACTTCCAGTTCGCGGGTCGCGTGCTGCTCATCTTCCTGTTTGTGGGCTTCGTGTTCAGTGGACAGTGGACCGTCTGGAGAATCCTCGTCTCCGCCATCGGCCTGGTCGCATGTGTCATGGTTGTTGTTGGATTCAAGGCGAAGTGGAGCGCGACGCTGCTCGTGGTCATCCTGAGCATCTTCAACATCCTGGTCAACAACTTCTGGACTGTAAGTTGTCAGACCTCGTATTGTCGCAGGTTCGGAGTGAAATATGCTAACAGGGACAATCACAGCTTCACGAGCACCACCCCCATAAGGACTTCGCCAAGTACGATTTCTTCCAGATCCTCTCCATCGTCGGTGGTCTCCTGCTCCTGGTCAACAGCGGACCAGGACAGTTCAGCATCGACGAGAAGAAGAAGGTGTACTAAGTTCCATTCCATTCCATTTTCGGGACTTCGAAGGATTATAGCTCAGATAAGAGAGTCCGGTGGAAACCGGTGGGAGTGGGACATGAACAAGAATGTGGGATGCTGGGATATCACCGACTCTCCACCGTGAAGGTGGGGAAGCGGGCTCATGATGGCAGGTTTCAGATAAGGAAAAATCATTGAAATTGGCGTCTACGGTTCAGTTGGCAACATGAACATGAATTTTACCAAGCACCTTTGGAAAAGGTTATAAGAAAAAGAGTTTTGTTCCGCGTGACGTGTGAAAACATGTTGTTGCTGATACCGGAAGCAGGTAGGTGAGGATTGCGATCCCATTTCGCCTCGAGACACTCAAACGCCGATGCCGGCACCCTCGGTGGGTTGCAGATTGCTGGCGGGAGTAACCGAAGGGACTGGGTTAGGTACAATGCCGGCATGACGAGTTGCATTAGGCTCTGGGAGTGCCCCATGGAAGAGTTTCTCGAAGGAGAAGTGATGCTACTACTGACTTTAAAGGGTGGGAGACTCCCAGGCACGACGACCCTCTCCTTTTGCGCTCAAGAAGAGTTTGTTAGAGGCAATACCACAACAAGCTGGTCTGGCAGTCTGCGGTGCCAACAACGGTTTCGTAGGCTGTTTCTAGCCCATTAGCTGATTACGTGACAAGGGACAGGTCCTGAGATCCTTACTCCAGCTCCCTTCTCGCCAACCATCTCCCTATGCGACCGACGAGACTACGAAATGGTCTTAATTCTCTCCCCCGCCTCCGACAGCTCGCAGGCATCGTGTGTGGCTTTCAGCGCCCGGTACCATCGTCAAAGGACAGCCCTCTCAGGCAACAACCAACCTATCTACCGCCTCTCTCGCAATCTTGATGATTCTCCTGCAATGCGGCTCCTCCCCATTATCTTCATGGCTATGAGGCACCGGAATACCACCTGGCCCCGTAGGCGGCCGCAGCCCTGCCTCGATCATGGCGTCAATATTAGCGTGCTGTAGCCTGCTCCTCTCGTCCATCTGCGCAATGATGTCCTTTAGGCCCAGGTGTGACGCTTCTAGGCGGGCGGCACCGCGGTGGTATGAGCCCCCCGGCTTACAGTTGACGCCATACACATCCATCTTCAGTAGCGCGCGGACCGTTAGCCTCCACATTGCAGGCTCCATCCAAGCGTCTTTGTATCGATCCGTATGACAGCTGTACTCGAACGAGCCCAGCGGGCCCCAAAAGCCGCCGTACCCGGGCAGGTCGAAACGGAGCTGCCGGCGCCCGCCAATCGCGCGGGCTGTCTCGAGTTCGACCATGTCGATGATGCGCTGGTATGCGTCCGCTATCGATGGGAAGAGGGCGCCGAGGATCATGGTATTTTGAAGAGCCGAGATCGGCACCTTCATCGTCTCGGTTATTGGAGGGGAGCATATCTGACATTGGACGGCATCGTGGGCTGCTTTTGAGGCGCATCTTGCCACGCGTATGGCGGCACCAACCTCCGTGGGCAGACGGCCGAGGGAATCCAGTGCGAGATAGAGATTGCCAAGACAGCTGCAGTTGCGATCAGATGGAAGGGGCGTCGGCATGTGGGCATGCCCTGGCGGGTATTGGACCTCATCAGCTGGCTCGGCTCTTCCGGTCGTTAGATGAGGCGTGCTAAGAGCGAGAGGAGATTCCAGATCAGATGATGGTATTCTGTTACTGTCTCCAATTGGAGGCAGATGGTGAGTCTCAAAATCAATATCGAAGTTCCATATCTCTCGATCCAATGGGGTATAATTGAGACCTTGGGTTTGAACCTGGGAGCTCGGTATCGAGGTGCAGTCGTCCCCAAGAGAATCCAGGAAGGCTGTGTTTGCCTCGTTCAACGGATCTATGAGCGTTGCAGGTTCAAAACCCATGACTGCGTCAGGCATCCCCAATGCCTGCTCCGCCTGAGCTGTCACAGGAAAATATAATGGTGCAACTGGAAGTTTTGGCGAAGCTTCAGGGGCCCTCTCAGTCTTGTTCTGTTTCTTCGGTCTGCCCATTCGCTTTTGTGCTGAGTAGTTACAGGCCACAGCTTCTTGCTTACATCGAGTGCACCCATCGGGTTGTTTGGTACATGCAAGCTTACGGAATCCTAGGAAGCGTTAGAGATGTAAGGATCTGAAGGCATGAACAGTTCATGATTATTCGCTTACGGCACTCATCGCATGCCCGGCGTTTGACTACAACGGTACCGGATTCGGCTCCGTTCCGGACCGGTTGACTTGACGGGGTGCTCATTGAAGGTGTGCAGCGTGGTACGGCAATGTGAGTATGAGAGGCTGAGCACGTCGTAGTAAGGGCAGATCTTATCACCGAAGGCCTCCTACACAGGGGAATAGCAAAGAGTCCGATGGGAGCGGGGAGTAAGTGAACAGAACAGTTGGCAATTATGGAGAAGACCTCGAATTGCAGAGTGCGGATGGAATAAGGATAGGGGGTTTGCAGGGAGCCAGGGTTCGGAACAACAGACAATGAATGAGGAAGGAAGGCACATCGCACCGGTGGCACTGTTAGGAAGACGCATGGTTGGTGGTCTAATGACCATAAGCTGCCCAGGTACATGTGCGCCGAATTAATAAGCATACATAGTGATAGGCAGCACCAGCTGTGAACAAGAGCAAGGTGATTTCAGTTGCCAGCACTTCTTGACCACCTGCAAATTTCCATGGTTACATGCAGTCGACCCAATCTGGTCGCTGACGGTTGAGTACCAACTTTAACTTTGAACCCAAAAAGGTACCTAGATATGTAGTCAGTACTCCCTAGTGAATACTTAAGACATGCCCAATTGTTCACAAGGTTAGAAGAGGCATTCTATACCAAGGTAGTCTACCTAGGTGAATTGAGTATTGCAATAAGTTTGGAAGTGTAATGTCCTTTTAAGTAACAAATGGACACGAGGAACAGGGTCTACTCGTCTTGATGTTTGCCATTGCTTCATTTCCATTGCAGGCCTCAAAGTCTATCCGGCTATTAGACTTGTCCGTGATGCATCTCGAAGCTAACCACAATTTGGAGCCAAACCTTGGGCAGCTCTGCGGGCATGCGGGGTGTGCTATGTATACCCAAGTACACTGGACAGTGCACCTTTGGTACTAAGTGCTACAAGATGTATACACTGTGCAGTGGGGATTTCGCTGAACGCTACGCTAGCCCAAATAGTCACCGCCTATATGCGAGGCGGCAGAAAAGAAAAAAGTTCCCTTAGGTTCTCAGCTTCGACCTAGAAGATCTACCTACAATCGACCAGCACATCAACTACCTATGTCTAGTCAACAATCGGGAATCGGAATGATGAGGCTGAGGTCCGGCGGAAAGACAGAATCGGCCGAGGGCGTACAGCCCGAGCCCGAGCTCATTGAGTCACCTCGCAAGGCTTCAACACCGAAGAGCAATGCTTCCCCTGCCAAACGCGGTCGCCCGTCTACCAAGCGCAGCTCGTCACCCCTGAAGCGCAAAGCCTCGCCTGTGGAGGAACACGGGGAGGAACCCGAGAAGAACCCCGAGCAACAAGCTGAGGATGAGGGATCCGAGGATGAGATTGGAGATGCCATACTTGAAGGTGCTTTATCAGCGAGCGAGGATGAGGACTCCGAATCCGACGTCGAGAAAGAGGGTGACGATGACGCCGAGGACAAGGATGACGATGAAGCGCTGCACAGCGACGACATACCATCCGATGAAGATGAATCTTCTTTCAAGATTCCGCCCTTGCAAGAAGGTCAGGAGCCTGGACTCGACCCTCCGAACATGGGTGATGGAGATGACGACCTACGCAACTACCGTGTCGAGACAGACGCCAATGGAAACGAGAGATATGTCTACGACGAGATCGACGCTGAATACGACTCCGATGATACGGATGCGAACGAGCCGGTCAACACTATCGGCGATATCGATCTCAAATTCTACGATTCATACCCTCACATTGGCTATGACATCAATGGAAAGAGGATCATGCGACCTGCCGCCGGTGAAGCTTTGGATGCTCTCCTCGATAGTATCGAGGTGCCCAAGGGATGGACTGGCTTGACGGATCCTGCTACTGGAAAGCCTTTGAACCTCAGCCGGGATGAGTTGGAGCTTATCAAGTCGATCCAGATGAACGAGCTCCCTGATGGCTACAACCCGTATCCTGTATGTAACGCTCTCACCGAACGACTCTTGAAAGGCAAGACGTGCTAACAGTTACTAGGACACTGTCGAGTGGTTTACCAGCCATGAGGAGATTATGCCCCTGAGTGCCGCCCCCGAACCGAAACGCCGATTCATCCCATCCAAACATGAGCAAAAGAGGGTTATGAAGTTGGTCCGCGCTATTAGGGAAGGCAGGATATTACCATACAAGCCGCCGGAGGAGCGCGAGAAAGAAGAAGAGGAGCAAGAGGAGATCCACTTCGACTTATGGAAGGACGAGCAACCCAGAGACCCACATGTTATGCATCTCCCAGCGCCAAAGCTGGCCCCGCCGGGTTACGATCTCAGTTACAATCCTCCACCAGAGTACCTTCCGACAGAGGAGGAGAGGAAAGCGTGGGAGGAACAAGACCCGGAGGATCGCGAGAAGGAGTATTTGCCCAAGAAGTACGATTCTTTGCGGAAGGTTCCCGGATACGACATGTTTGTCAGCGAGCGTTTCGAGCGATCTTTGGACTTGTATCTGGCGCCCCGTGTTCGGAAGAACAGGCTCAACATCGACCCCAGCTCGCTTCTGCCTAAGCTTCCTAGGCCTGAGGATCTCAAGCCCTTCCCCACCGTCTGCCAAACCATATTCCGAGGCCACGAGGGCCGCGTGCGGACATTGTCGGTTGACCCCAGTGGTTGCTGGCTTGCAACTGGTGGCGATGACGGTACGGTGAGGGTATGGGAAATCCTAACGGGACGACAGGTTTGGAGCGCCAAGCTCAGCAGTGACGAGGCCGTCAATGTTGTGCGCTGGAGGCCCACCAAGGACGCCTTCATTCTGGGTGCCGCTGCGGAAGAGGACGTCTATCTGATGATCCCTCCCGTGGTCGATCCACAGCTCGAGCAAGCCAGTCGTGACATTCTGGATGCTGGTTTCGGATACGCTGCCAGTGGCAAGGGCTCAAATCCCGCTATTGACAAGACCAAGGAGCCAGCTGCGAAATGGGCACGACCCGGAACAAAACTCGAAGACGAGGGCGTTCTTGTGAGGATCACTGTGCGTTCAACAGTCAAGTCAATCAGCTGGCACAGACGCGGTGACCATTTCTGTACCGTGTCTCCAACAGGCCAGAGAAGCTCCGTCGCCATCCACACCCTGTCAAAGCACCTGACACAGATTCCCTTCCGGAAACTGTCAGGATTGGCACAAGTGGCGCACTTCCACCCCTCACGACCTCTCTTCTTCGTCGCGACGCAGCGCATGATCCGCTGCTACGACCTGCAGAAGTTGGAGCTTATCAAGGTCATCCAGCCAGGTGCTCGATGGATCTCCTCCTTCGACATTCACGCGGGCGGTGACAACCTGATTGTTGGTTCGTACGACCGCAGATTGCTCTGGCACGACCTTGAGCTTTCTATGCGGCCATACAAGACAATGCGTTTCCACCCCAAGGCAATTCGTGCTGTCAAGTACCACAAGGACTTGCCCCTGTTTGCCGACGCTTCGGATGACGGATCGCTGCAGATATTCCACGGCAAGGTCGTTACAGATTTGATGGAGAACGCGACCATTGTACCGCTCAAGACACTGAGTGGACACAAGGTCGTTAGCTCGCTGGGTGTCATGGACGTTGATTGGCACCCGAGGGAGCCCTGGCTGTTCTCGGCTGGTAGTGATGGAACTGCCCGACTGTGGATGTAGTGGTAGGGTGAGAGCAAAGGTGATAGGAGCCTGGTGGTAATAGGCGGGTCGTGTATGTATGTATGCATGGGCGTGGCGTTTACGAGATGGAAAAGTACGTTATACCAACAGAAAGAGGACAATGATTGCTCACCAATGGCTCGAGTGAGCCTCCTTCATGACTTCTTCATCTCATCATGCGTGTTGATCTTCCCACAGCTAATTGGCAGGGAGCCCGCAGCTAGAGAAGCCTTGACATACCGAGATGCCCAATTATTTTGAAATCAATAGACGGTTGGTTGCACTCCATGCACCAACTGCCCCCCTTGTGCAGCCCCAGATTCTCGTTCATTGATACCTTACTGGTCTGTCATATATATGTTCGACACATCCCAGCCCATTCCAGTGTCTGCTCTTGCTATATCTCCCCATCAATCCCATATCTAAATGTCTCAAACAGGCTCAGATCAACCGCACCCGCCATGGCCACATACCCAGCCGGATTCGGGTGCAAGAAATCCCCGGAATCGTAAGACGGGTCCAACATCGTCCCGTTCGCGGGGTCCCTCACCGCGGCATCGAAATCAACAACCCAATCAAACCTCCCAGAGCCGCGGATCCACCCGTTGACCCTCTGCCTCGTCGCCTCCCTGCCCGGGTCGCTATACGCCTGCACGCTACTATCACCCCCAAAGGGCGTGATGGTGCCCCCGAACACGGGTATCCCCCGCGCGTGCACCATCCCGATGATCTGCTCGTACGCCGCGACCAGCCTGTCGCCCACGCCCGCCTGGGCCGCGGCGTCGGCCGCCGCCGTGCCGATGTCGTTGACCCCCTCGAGGACCATGACGTAGGCCACGCCCGTCCGCGCCAGGACGTCCCTGTCGACGCGGCCGAGCGCGCTGGGGCCCAGCCCGTCGGCCAGCACCCGGTTCCCGCCGGCGGCCTGGTTGATCACCGGGGTGTCCCTCTGCAGCGGGGTGGAGCCGGGGCCCTGCAGGCGCCGCACGAGGACGTCCGGCCAGCGGTCGTTGTGGTTGGTCGTCGACCCCCGGCCGTCGGTTATGCTGTCGCCCAGTATGACCAGCGAGCCCGGGGAGGCGGATTGGGGGAGGTAGCCCTCCACGCCGGAGATGAGGTACCAGTGCTCGCTCTGCTTGGTCTCCGGGTCGGAGGGGACGTCCGCCGAGGCCGTCTGGTTCCCCGGGGAATAGTAGGACGTCGTCCGGCTCCCTGGGTGGCCTGTGATGCTGTTCGTCGTCTGGCCCGTCGCCAGGTAGAGGGAGATCGTCAGGATCTGCTGTGCCGTCACGGGGTAGTCTATGGGGTCAGAAATTGCCCTCGCGCCGTTGGGAATGGTGAAGTTTGACAGGCCACCGGAGAAGGTCACACGCGCTAGGGAGTCGGGCGAGATGGCGGATGTCCCAGCGGAACCGTTCAGCGGTATCGCGATGGTTGCTGCCGTGATGGGCAGTTCGGACTCGCCGAAGGCGTTGGATATGATGAGCCTGATGGTCGGTGCTGTCTGGGTAACGAAAATGGTCTGCCTGAGGCTTGAGTTCTGGAAGACTACGTCCGTGGCATTCTGAGAGGCTGGTCAGTCACTTGACCGGTGGGACCTTTAGGGAGGCTCCAGTTGTTCCTCGGGACAGAGGGGAGAGAGGCTCACATATGGGACTGGCGGCAGATTTGCAGGCTCAACGAGCTGGGGCATGGTACCCCAGATATCAACCCAATGGCCCTGTTTCTGATGTTGGACATATGCCGCAGTCAATGGCTGCAAAAGTAGGAAGGCTGCCAGTGCATTCTTGAACAATGAGCCAGCCATTGGGTATAATTACTGCGACCCTGGCCCCAGAGCGGTGGATCTCAATATTCAGATTGGTGCTACGAACCACTATCAGATAGTCCGAGGAGCAACCCGACAATATGTCTCCTTTATATCGACATGGTACAAACCCAATCCATCCGGAACGAACCCCAGACCTTCAGCGAGGAAAGAGACTGCCATATTATAACGCGAAATCAGGCTAAAGTGTACATGAAGCTGGTGAGGTGTGGTGTCGGAGAACTCGACAGCGTCATGTGGAAAACATCTGCGGGGAAGCAGTGAGGATCAAGGCTTAGGAAGGTGGTATCGCGACAAGTTAGCTTTTGCGTACCATGGAGTGACTTCCCCTTGCGGCCAGAAGCAGCATCCCACCTGCAGAGCTATTACTATATGCGAAAGGATGACTCCGCATCCAGGTCGTGTTTTGGGTGGCGGTAACGTCAGCGTGTGTGAGAGGGGTGAACTTCTATGCAGTGCAACGCGCGTGGCAACATTTACCTAGAAGTCAGCATAAGGGTGAGCTTATCTTCTCTCTTGTTTTACATATGAGATTTCTTTCTATCGTTCTATTTTCCTTTCCTTTTCATCATTGTCCGGTCTTTTTCGATGATCCGTCTATCGCTCATAGCCCCATCCCAACCTCGAAGGTAAGTGCGCTTGAGCATGAAGTCAGTGCAGAACATGATCCCAACCAACACCAGCAAATGAAGACTCCTGCTCTGTCCCAACAAAGACAGGACTTGCTGCGATATCACGGTCGATTATGGTGACGACCGCAAGGCTGCTCTTGTCGTTGAGGCCATACCATCAACCCAAGCGCAGGTATCCAATACCTCGACGCAACTATCCTCGAAGGCCAACCTCTTTACAAAGAAAACCCACCATCCAACAAAACAGAATACCAAACCGAGGAAGACGGATAAAACAGAAGGCCGCGGGTATAATGGAAAAAGAAAAAGAAAACATGTTGAACGATTTCCTGGGATTCTGAGAGGTGATGATATTCGTGTACAAGTGTGCGCTGCAGCACTAGAAGACGGCAAGCGTCTAGTCAAGTTCAAGTTGGCTGCTGTACGCCACGGCGCCCTCGAACTTTGTGCCAGCACCCTGGACGTCACGCCCAACACTGCAAGGCTGGGCAGGGACGAAGACGAAGCCAAAGCTCCCGTTGCTGCTGTGGCGCGTTGGGGCCCTCCCCACGGGCGGGGCCCTGGCATGGTCATCGGTGGCAGGAAGCCAACAGCTTGGGTCGCCGTTGAGCCAAGCCTGGATGTCGTATGTGAAACCCGGCATGATGGAGGCATCGAGGCTGGCGGGCGTCAGATGGATCGGCCCCGGGGGCATCGTGGTAATGAGTGGGTGCGCGAGTATGCCATCGCTCTGAGGATCGCTGGACGTCGACCCGATGGCCGTGGATTCGCCGACGCCTGAGCTGTCGACATTGAATGGGGCGGAGTGGACACCGTTGACCTCGTTGGGCTCGGGGTGGGTTGTCTGTGGGAAGCGCTGAGAGTGATCAACCCTGAGGGTCAATCCTGGTAGGTCATCCTCAGCGGTATACCCCCTGGGTGGTTGCAGCGAGAGGATTTGTTCGTCCGGGGGCGGCATCTCAAGCTCATCGGCCAAGGAATCTCTGCGAACAATGGTGCTGTCTCCTTCTCCCTCGTTTGCATGGTCTGGCTGCATGGACGGTGAGGCCATTGTATATATCTAGGTCGTGACTTGTAGATCGAAGTAGTTGATCGTGGAAGGAGGGTTAAGGGCGGGTAGGCTAGCATGACACTAAGTATCAGCATGCCCGTAGGCCAGCATGATGGGATGATAGCTCTGGGGACTCACGAGTGCCTGTGTCTCTTTAGGATAGGAACGTAGTGGCGTCAAGATACTCCTTATCAGGAGTCACCAAGTTCGGGCTTGAAGTAAACCAAATGGTTCTAAACGTTCTGTGCTGAAGGATAGATCTGCAGTATCCTGGTTGGATGCCGCGGCGTGTCAAAGGATTACTCGATAGTTTGGTCATGCAAAAGAAGAGTGAAGGAGAGTTGAGGTGGGAGAAGCACAAGACCCGCCCTATGTCTTCACCATGCTATGGATGAACACTTGAGGTGATTGAGGGAGGAGAGGAGAGGAAGGGGAGGTGAAAGGTTCATATATAAAACCGGTGCGACTGGACCAAGACTCAGTTCCCTGTCAACTGGTGACTGGCTGGTTTGCAGCAAGTTCAGGGTATGGTCTGTTCCTGTGTTGATGTCCAAGCAGCGCCGGGCGCCCCAGTGGTCGACCAGGCTGGCAGCACGACGAGTACCGACCGGTACAGCAAGACTTCAGACCCCCCTCCCTTCCAATGGATATGCTGCGGAAGTGACTTCGTTGCGGGGCGAAGCAGGCGAGATACTGACCATTGCGCACACTGAAGGTTTCTTGACTCCCCAGAAACCTGCTCCTCTGTGCTTATTAGAAGTCATTAGCCCTAGTGATAACAGGAGGTTCGAATACCGTGGCTGTGTAAGCCGAGATCCAGAAAAGCTTGCCGATAGGGTACCGGTACATTCTAGTACTGTACAGTATGTCAGTCAGTCCAAATTGAACCCACACCTAAGTAGATAATCCGTAGGCGTGCTTCCGAAGAGGTAATGTGTGATGCTCAGCAGCCAAGCTCCGCCCAGCAGATAAGCGAAGCGCGAGAGGTTGGCCCCAGGTTAGAACCATCGTCCGTTACCCCAGACCCCGGATCTGTCAGGAGTGCCGATGGAGACGTAATGCCTGTAACAACAGTCTATTACAAGCCTTCCCCAGGCTCTTGTGGATCATGGAAGGAGAGACTGACGGCAGTCTCGGACTGCGGACTGGGAACATCGTCCGCCCGGCGCCATTGATGGCTTCGCACAAGGCGGTTGCATAATCTTCAAACTTCGACGTCGTCATCTTCACTCTGGGATTTTTAGCCCGTTCAGCGAGCTACAGATTTGCAATCTCCATTGCCCCGCCACCCCTCACCGGTGAGACTGCCACGCTGGTCTTGTTCATGGCGGGGTCTCGGAGGAGAGGGCAGATGTTTTCGTTGACACCCTTGGCGATGGCAGTCGGCCTCTGGGGAGGGGACGGGGGGAGAGATGTGGGGTACAACGCCACATTTGTTGATAGGGCTCTAGGTCTATGGTACAAAAGCGTTGCAGTTTCCATACGCATGATCTAAAACCATGCTAGAGGTTACATGTCATGTAGATCTTCGGCGATGTCCTGCTCCTCGATCAATACAACCCAGTGATGCTAACAGCCCCGGAGGTAGATCCGTAGCTGGATCCCCAAAGGTTTACCCATATGAAGCACATAAAAAATTATGCGATAAAATGACTACCTAGGTAGTTGTGGATAATGCTAACTGTGCAACGAAGGTTGTGCCAGTAGCCGGGAGGTGCTGCACTTCTTCAAATGTTGGAAGTGCTGACACGAACTAAACGCATGCACACTCTCTAGATGCTAGAGAATGTTCCTTGTAGTATCTGGAAGCAAACTTGTCTTGAGGGGAGTCGATGACACGTCAATGGCATAGTTTTGGCACGAGGAGATGATGCATGTGTAGAGAAAGGCTAGGGGGATGTTGCAAATCCGAAAATAAGGCTAACCGGATATCTGGAACTCGTCAAAGGCAACTTCTTGCGCTCAGTGGAGAAGACCGCCAGCGTTTACGGCGGGCCCTGATCAAAGAGGACCACCTACACAACAGTTTACAATAAAGCCTTGTTTGTATACAAAGTTCTGTAGCGCTGCCGACGGCGAGGTGGTCTCGGTTGAACTTCCCCAACTGCCCAGAGATCTTCAGTTGTGGGACATGAACATAATTGCTCGGACAGTAGGGCTCACAAGACATATGGCATTCTCTGATATCTGCTGCACATATTGTGGTCCGGGATGCTCCGGAACGCTCTCCAGTATAGAGTGGGACGCATCACTTCTATACAAGCAAGAGCCAGCAACATATGCTCTACCAGGTACCAATCTCCTGGAAGACAATGCTATGCTGCACTGTGGCTGCGGCTGCAGCAATCCACTTAACAAGTACTGACTTACATATGTAGCCTAACATTGGGTGTGGTAGCGGACCCGACGCACGAATACAACACTGCTGGCCAACATTAGATTCTACAGAGGTATCTCCTCCACAACCCAACTGTCAAGGTTATGAATTCATGCGGCTCAAAGCGACAGCCGGATTTGACGGATTAGCAAACAAGTCCTTGACCACCTCTGGGTATCATGTACATATAGATACATAGTTGCATACATAACGTGTCAGTGGATCCAGATGTCAATGTCCCGCAGATGGTCCGCCCAGCGGGTGCATCCTGAAACGAGACCCATCAGGGACTTTGCCGCCTTCCGATGATGCACATCTGCTGGAATCGGGAGCACTTGTAATTTGTCAGTTGGAAGTGTAAAGAAAATTTCGATACCTGACTACAGCATCAGTTATTGACCAGTTGACAGCTCCCATGAGCTCCGTCACAACGTCACAACCGCACAAGACGAGATCGCTGCATTGGGTGGGCCCCTGAGCACATGGCTTGCACTGCCTACTTAGGTACATGCCGAGGTATATACCAATTCAGAGTATGGATCTACTGGCCGGATAGTGCAGGTGTGCTATCTGGCTTACCGCTACCGGAGCAAATAGGCACTAGCCCTAAGGTGCTCTCGAGGCATGTACCTCGATAACATCGAGCAGCCCAAAAGACAGCAAACGTTTGACGTCGAGCAATACCTATTTGAGGAGGTACCTGTGAGGTGTGGAGGCGGTGTGACACGAAGACTTTCAGGACGTTGAACTCCACATCATCGAGAGCGAAGTATGTCCATCTCACCTCACCGATTTCTCTTTAAACTGGTCTCTTAGCATCCTCTGGCATTATCTCTGCCTAGATTGCCTTTGAAAAGTAGGGGGGAAGAGTGCGTCCGCAGTCTTGACTGCACCTCTGGCGAACGAGGCTCCAAGACACCCCAAAGATCACCACATGTGCACCTGGGCAACAAACACGTACAGTTCCCCCTAAGTACTTATAAATGTACAAGCCACACTCGAGACACCCGCAATATACAATTCTTTCACATGTCTAGATACTCAAGTACCCAGGCATCGATGAACGCGCTATGCTCGATATCCCACTTGGCGTCAGGGACCGCGCTGAGCCTATAAGGGCGCAGGCTGAAAGAGAAGGGGACGCTTTATGAATGGTCCAACAATATACCCAGTTGCAGTAGACCAGGAACGCCTACCAAAGACTCCAAGGTTCTGACATCAGATTGGCCTACCGAGTACATGTATCGCAAATTCAAGAGGTGCTGATGCCTCAGACTCGAGTTCTTGATGTCAAGCTACACATAGCAAGGGCTACGCCCGGGCGGTGACCTCTAAAAGTTCGGAAACAGGGATCAAAGCAACCCGGAACTTTAACAACAGGGCCTGCGTGCACAGATGCATGGCAACAATACAGGGCCCCTTGTCCGTAGTTCGGAAACACCGTTTATTATCCGGGGGGAGTATAACATTTGCCTAGACTAAGCCTAATTCCCGAGGTCGGTATAGATTAGCAAGAATCATTATTGCCCATCGGCATCTTACTGCGTATACATTCTTACGACACCGGGTAATATATCAAGATCAAGCATCTTGGTAGTCCTACTACTTCTAGAAAGGCAGTCAAAAGGCTTGGTACCCTGAGGTATGCAGAAGAGGTACATAAAAGCGCGTATACAAGGCGACTAGGTCCGCAGATGGCCGGCTTATGCGGCTCGGGGCTACCTTGGTACCTAAACACCTTCAACAAGACGTGAGGGCCAGTACAAGGACTTTGGCGATGATATCGAGATCAGGGAGATCACAAATGCCTCAAACCCCCGCCTAATCGGGACTGATTTCCGTACACAGTACATAGTACATAGTACATAGTACAGCCACAAACATCGACCACCAAATGCCTGCCGTAGATCAGGATCTTGTAATGCACGCCCGCAGGCGAGTGTCAAGCCCACATTCGACAGTACACCTCATCATACACCGCGCCCAACGCGCCGTTATCGAGATCCACGGATGCCATCTTACCTAGTGTGCGCAGGTCGCATCTCCTCGTCCCGCCACGAGAGCAACGTCGATGCTTGTGGAGGCTTGATGTGGTTGGCTCTGCCGAATTGTTCGGCCGATTCAACGTGCGGCACATCCGGATTTCAGGCGTCCAGGTGGGGCCACCCTCGCGACTGCCCTGCAAAACTGAAACATCTGTCTTGCTTTAGTGTAGAACTGAGGCTCTGCGACATGGCGGTGAGTCTAATACCTAGGTGTCTCTCGCGCCCAGGTTGCTTGTACAAGGCCTTCAGCGGTAGATCATTGGAGACCTATACGCAGATAAAGTTGGCGACTGGCTGCTCAGCGAGACAGGGAGGGTCGGGAGGGTATATCATCGGCGATATTGACCACGACGTGACACCCTCGGCTCGAGGATTTTGGCTTCAAGGGCTCGCAAATCGCGGCTAGAAAGCTTCTCGAAAGAATTATCAGCGACATGACCCACTAGACCACGTGTATGTAGATGGGCTCATCCCTGTCATGTCCCATTACGGTTGCCAAGTCTCCATCAGGAAGCTGTACGACATATCTACCGTTCACTTCGTGGATTCCAAAGCCACGCATGCCCGGAAACCTCTACAGTAGGAAAGGCAATACTTACAGCCTGCTTACGACGATCAGATGACGCCAGACGCATGCCAGCCCAATATCGTTGCCCCTGCCCGTACATGGCGAGCAATGCCCCACCCTTGCATCCGCCCTTTCTGGAAGAGTTTCCCTGCATTCTGTTTGGTCCAGAGATTATTCCTTCACAATTCCATGGTGCCTCATAAGACGTATCACAAACATCTTCGCCAGCTTGGAATAGCGAATCGATTGGTCTTGGCAGAAATTGCTCAATCATAGTGGTACTATTCTGGATGGAAATAGATGGGAGTAAAGGATATGCAGACCGGACCTGCATTGTGGCGTAGCGTTCCACGATGGCTTGAATAGAGCAATCGAGCAAAATCCAAGTGCATCACGGACATGTCAGTCTCTATGGTGAAGCAACGTACATGCTTGTCATCAAAGCAACTAGAGGTACTGGGTTTGGGGAGGAATCGATTGATAATAGCCTGAGAGTAGAGTTCCGGGCGGCTTATGTAACATGCAAAGGATCATTATGACCGCGTGAAAATGTTCGCAGACGAACCGACTTCTGTTCAACATTGCGGTCTCCTCACTTTTGAGCAACAAAACTCGAAAAATGAATATTTTACTCCATTATGTCGACCCAGGATCACTCTTCCCAGGTCACTTCTCTGCCGTCGTGTGCAATCAAGCAGATCGAGCATCCCGAGCATCGATTGGGTTCTCGTCAGTTCGAACTGGACCTCGGAAGCTGATGATTTTCATGATTTCTTTATCCCAAGACGCAAAAGAAACGGACAAAATGTTCTTTTCTCGAGATGTGATATGCATGCTGAGGGTTTCTTAAGCACTACTATCATCATATCAGGGGAGGTTGAGGCGCATTCGTCGAGTGTCCAAGCTGAAGCCGAATACGGTTTGGATTGAGCCACCCACATGCATCAGACCACTGCAATGCGCGCCGACATGCCAGCTCACTTTACTACTACATGCCGGGTGTCGACATATCTGGATCCCAGCTCACTACCGGTTCACAGCGAAACAGATACTCCAACTCTCAGATGTGGGGACGGGGTAGGCTGCTAGACCTACACCTTTGGCTGCCATGACTCAACGCACTTTGGGTACATAGTACACCTGCAGTGCTCAGAGGTTGATCTTGTTACTATAGTCCACAGAAACAAGGTGTGCAGATCTCTCCATAACCTGTAATCATGGGTCAACTGAGACCCGAGACTCAAGATCGTGAGTAGATTCGTACTTAACACTCCTTACCCAATATTTATGCCACGTATGGACCTTACGACCAAGACTGGTCCCTGAACCCGGACCTCATCATGCGAGTACCTTGAGGAAGGGATCTGGCCAGGGCCGCTGAGTTGCGTTACTCCTGTATATGCAGTGTTGACTTACGTCGTAGAAATAAAGGGTGTCCGCTGTCCACTCATGTTGCAGAGTGGCGCTAGACAGTGTCTGTCGCACAACAACGCAGTGCCTGGTCCTTATATCATCGGAATATCGTCTGTGCTCGGATAGCCGAGTAGTATGTAGTCCAACGTATGACATGAGGGTTGTTGGCATATGACCTCATGCTGTGGCCGGTCTGCTGTCGAGTAAGCCCCTTGTCGTCCTTGTCCTATATCATGTGCATCAGATCGTCAACGACATGCGTGCCATGGTATGCGAAGGCTTGTCAAATACCTAGCAGAACTGCGGCAGCAGTGGATCCTGACTGCCGGGATGTGGACCATACTAATGCGAACCGCTCGTCATAGGGCTCTAGACTTGGTGGGCCCATATTCATTCCCCCTTAACCTTATTTCGACGTCCCGGTACCTGGGGATCCCCATCTTCAGGGATCGCGCCTGGAAAGATTTAAGTACGTTGTCAATCGGTACATGTTCCGTGTCCAAGCGCATTTTATGTGTCAAAACCACAGGATCCTAGGACTTCTGAAACCTACGAACGTCCTGAGCTCTTGCAAAATAGCTCAAGAATGCCACGACCGCTGCCACCTGCCACCTGCCCCCTGCCCCGGCTCCTCAGTCCTATAAGCCCTGGTGAAGGTTCTGAGAACAGTATCGGTAGCCTGCCAGCGGCACACATTGATGACGACCTGGAGATTGGCTAAGGAAGCTTTGGATTCTATTGCCACGCGCTTCACCACAATCCCCACAGTCATGTTAGCCTCGGGCTCGTTGCTGGAAGGGTACCGTACAGCCATATGCTATTCATACCCTAGGATAGCAAAGTTAGGTATCTGACAACGACTGCTCCTGCCTCCAGGGGATTGTTTCAGTATCTCTTTCCTAGCATACAACAATTTACTCTCAAGCACTCTACGATCAGATCATCTAAAAGCCAGTTTCATCCGTATGCCTTCTCCTAAACACACCTTTGATTGGCTCTGTTCCTATATTCGAACCCTAGCGAGTATGCATCGCCTTCAGATATGAGTGCAGCCCAAGGAGCATCTTCATCGACCCATGGGCCGGGACGAGAAATATACCATCGTTGTTTTGCTTGAATCGGGACTGATTTGGAACCTTCTCAGACTCGGCGTCCTCATAAGGGGGAGCAGATACAGCTTCGCCACCAACGGTTTTGAATATAGTGTTTGGAATTCCAATATTCCATCTACCGTAGATTGTACAGCGTTGCGTGAGCTTCTGCAGGGATGCCGGGAAATCGGTCTTAGTTTTGACGCAGAACCTCGTTAAAACGTTGCTTCCGCAGAGGATCCCTCAACTTCGTGGTGTTCAAGGTAGCGTCAGCGCCTGGGTTTGAAGCTGGACATTGCTGGCTCGTGCTTACCGGACCCTCAACAATATACACCGAGTGTTGGGACCAGGGAGTTAATCGAATTACGGATCCGGTACATGTGTATGCAAGGTAAGCCCACACGCTCCTCCAGCTTCTCCTGAATAACTTGGACAAACAGGAAGGTTTCGAACCAAGGGTCAGCGATGGAACTGGATAGGATATTAGAGAGATAAGCGACTCACCACCCAGCAAATATGTCTTGAGCATTAGAAGGGGGTATCGATCTTCCGATCAAGCAGACCGATCAATGAAGGCTCAATATTGGCACTGGGAGGTGGCTGTCCACGATAAGTTCGTAGTTGTTCTCTGAGGCCTCAATCTTGGGGCTGGTTATCCTCAAGACTCAATTCCAGATAGCATTCATCTTGACTCCAGCGATTCTTTCTGGGAGAGCCGTTCTGGGTCCATTCTATAGCCCAACAGCTGATGCATGCTCAAATGTTAAATCTCCTTCACCAGCGTAGCAATTGTATACATTCATGACCGAGCAGCATAGGTTGCGGAGCTGGGTGAGTAATGAGGGCCGATTCCTAAAAACCCAAGTTCATACAGAGCCCTTTACGATCTGGGTAGGGCGGGAGATTCCCATCTGAGCTGGGCGATGAGCTTCGTGTCATAAAGACCACTTATTGACTCTAGCCAAGGAGCCGGAATCTTGTCGTGGTGATCAGGTGCTTGGCGGTTACCTGCAGGATGTAAGAATGAAGAATCAGAGGCGAAGACGCAGTCCAGATGTCGGCTCATATCTATTGAAAAACTTAATCAAATGAGTTCTGATGCTGTCGCAGCGTAGAGAGCCAGTGGACGAGACCTTGTAAGACATCTGGAAAGTATTGCCCAGGTGCCGACATATCAATCATCCAGGTGGTATCCATATCTTTGGTTAAATCGTCCTGTCGACATATAACACTCACATAGCCTTCGGTAAGGTTGCGCAAAAATACCCTAGAACGCGGGTTATGACCCGGAGAAAGCAGCCATAGGTACGACTTCAGATACTTTACCTGTACATCTGAGGTTATCGTAGAAGTTACTAACGTCGAACTTTGAGTCCAGTCTTGCGCAGACACCATGTTAACGCTCGATGATACTATGTAGGTGGGAGAGACGTCAAATGGTGGATGAGACCTGCAATGCACTGATCCAACATCTTCCTACGCGGGGAGTCTCGCAAGTTCTAATCATGTCATCGACTCTGAAACGCGGCATATATGTAGTAGTAGATAGTTAGGATGCTATCTACTCGTTACCAGCAGGATTCGCTTAGCATGTGCACTTCTCATCCCCATGGACGGACCACATAGTACGACTCAAACGGTCCCACCCCCCAGTATCCCATAACAAACAAAACCCCTAGCTTTCCACCAAATTCGATGTAAATGCGATGTACCGCATGTAATCTGATACCATTTAAATGTCCAATGAAAGCAAGAAGGCTCTAGTAGTAGGAGCAAGTGGCGGTAACTTGCACCTGAGGAGGTCCGATCGGCACATCAGAAGCGCTGTCGTAGAGTATAGTTTCAGACCCATCAATACCGTGGGCGTGACAGATAGTGCCGCCAGGAGATTTGGCGGAGATGGAGGTGAAGCTCAGATCGGAGTAAACCCCGGTGGGATCGCCGTCTATGGGAACGACGACATCAAAGGTGTTTTCCGCAGCAGCCCAGAACGTAAGGGTGACGAAGGACGTCCTGGCATTCTTGATGGAGGGAGCGGCGGCGGTAAGGCCGGCGAAGAGGGCAGCAGTGGCAGTAATGAACTTCATATCGAGATCTGAGGGGTATTTGGGTAGTCTAGTACAGAGGCTGGCAAGTGTGGCTTGTTGTTGTTGCCCTGGTTTGATGTGGTGAAGATGATGGTGATCTGGGTACTACTTCGAGTTGCGGGACCACTTACTCTTTTATAGATGGAAGGATCGCCATCATTATTATAATTTTCTTGAAACTCAACAACCTATCTTCAGCTATCATGTAGTCGGCCGCCCGGGCTTACTGACCATACGCCATGGCTACTGTGGTGCAACGCTGATGAGCACCGAGAATAGTCTTCACGGCGATCATCCGAACTGACCGGAAGGTTGTCCTGTGACCATTGCGGGCGTTATAGGTTGTTGAGATAGTCGAAGCCTGTTATGTCATATTTAAGAAGTTTTCCAGGCGGCCGACCGGACGATACAGAAGTGCCCAGGTGGGCAGTGAAGTCTGCCAATTAGATTCAGGACATCTGGGTACAGTCACGATTGAAGAACTCAGCCCCAGGACTATTTTTGAAGGATAAGCGACATGATATATGGTAATTATATATTCGATACCCGAGAAAACGTTCGCAACCCTCGTCAAGTGCTTACCTAGGTGCTGAGGATCATGGAATTTGTTTTTAGGTCAACTGGTACTCAGAAATTGTCAAGTGTATGACCACATGGTACGTATGAAAAGCACATACTAGATACCGTTTGAGGTTCGCTGAGTTCAACAGTATTGTTGATACCTGCCTGTGATTATCCCCATCTCAACAAACACATAATAGTACCAAGTACACTTAAGGTATTTACAATTCCAGAGGCCTCATAGAGCGAGCTAGGTAGTTCGGCTCCAGCGAACTTTCCCAACCTCGGTCTTGATGGGATTCTGCTGATGGTGATGCATCATTTGCGAGTAAATATTCCAGTTGAACCGACTTGCGCTGTCAGACAGTAGGAAGGTCAGGTGTGGTGCTTCTATTCATGGTTCTAAGGAGGCATTGGACCTCGTCCCATTTCATACCCTACCTGGGTAGGGTAAGCAACGTTGTCGAGGATGGATCAAACCAAAGCTCGACCAAGCTGGTGACAACATGACAATCAAGGCTTGACTTCCCTTCTGGATGTACTATCTCTCTACAGTACGTACCTGGTAGGTATTTCCTACGAATACCTAGGTATGCTTGGGAAGTGAAGAAAGAGAAGTACAGCGCAATATTTGTATACAAGTAGCTAGGTATTCTGTTATACGTCTCGATGACCCCATAATTCCTTGAAACGGTATAATATGATTGGCTACTATAACATCACACGGTAGGGGTAGCCGCAAGCTGCCCGCCGCTAAAAGCTGCAGGAAGGCTCGATGCAGGACTGGAGAAGCTCACCTGCCGCTGCGCAACGTCAGCACGTTGGAAGCCTCCCTCAATCGCCTCGATCAACCTCGATCAACCTCGACCCTCCCTCCGTCGCCGCCATCATCGTACCACTCGCCGCTGCAAATAGTTGGGACTCTCCCCAAAAGCAGATCCGCGGGCACCGTCGACCTAGAAGAATATCAATACAGCGACGCAACCATCGCCTGCAGTTCAGCCTGCCACGACAGTGGCAATTCTCACCCGACCTGCCCTCAATCCGCGCCCATCACACTGAGTCTCACATCACACCTCAGCCTCATCAGGATGGACGAGGGCAAGTGGTGGACGATATTGGGTAAGCATACATCGGCCGACACACGACAGCCGCCTCACTGACCAAACCCCGCTTTACACACGTGCACAAGAGATTTCTGATTTTGGCGATCAGAGAATAATCCGGAGGTGATGAATGCATTAAGTAAGCGGCTAGGTCTTTCGGATGATGTCCAGTTCTACGATGTCTACGCACTCGACGAACCTGAGCTCCTAGCTCATATCCCGAGACCAGCCCACGCCCTTCTCGTCATCATCCCGCTCACTAAGGTATGGGACGATGAGCGAAAGACAGAAGATGCAGCCAAGGAGGAATATGCCGGCTTTGGCGAGGGCGAACCCGTAATATGGTTCAAGCAGACCATTGGCAATGCTTGCGGCTCGATTGGTCTCCTCCACTCCGCTATGAATGGTCCTGCCTCCAAGCACATCCTTCCAGGAAGCGAGCTTGATAACCTCCGCCGTGCTGCCATACCCTTGAGGACCTCCGAACGAGCTCAGCTTCTCTATGATAGTGAGTCATTCGAGACAGCACACAAGTCTGTCGCAAATATGGGCGACACTACAGCCCCCTTAGGCAAGGAGGGCCACCATGTAGGCCACCACTTTGTATCCTTTGTTAAGGCAGACGATGGCCACCTTTGGGAGTTGGAGGGCTCGAGAAATGGACCGATCGATAGGGGCGAGCTGACCGAAGATGAAGATGTTCTAAGTCCTCGGGCCCTTGACCTAGGGATCCGGAGGGTGATCAAGCTGATCCAAGACGCTGGCATTGACGATCTTCGCTTCAGCATCACAGCTCTTGCACCCAAAGCCTCGTGAGCAAATATGGAAACCAAGGGAGGCGATTTACTCCAAGATTCTGCACCATAATGCAATACTAGCCACCCTTTTACTGCCGGTCAAGTGAGACATAGGATATCACCATAAGTGGAAGATATTCAACCATCTCATAACCAGGCACCAGTTTCTTGCGAGTAGAAACATCCCATATCAGCACGAGTTCAAAATGGTTCCCCGATCCACAAAAGACGTTTGCTTGAGGAGGATAACGTTCCTAAGCCCCTTCATTGGATTACCTGAGGTGTGTTTCAGAGGCTAGTGGCCGTCTCACCTCGGTCCCAGTCCCTCTCCCCGTCCATTCCTCTGAAGCATTCCATGCGCAGACCGGTCGGCTATTCAGAGCTTAAAACGGATTCGGCCTATCAGAACCCAAGTACGAGGCCCTTAGCCCTGCCTCAAAGGAAGCCATATTGGTTCAACTTTCCCTACCTCATCCTGCGCTTGAATCTCGACATCACAGGACCAGCCTCATGGGGACACATTCCAACAAGCATCCCCAGCCCTGGCCCTTACCAGCAGAGGCACATTCGATGATGCTTGGCTGGGGATCTGAACATCAAGGGAAGAAGACCAAGACACTCATCGAGTCGAGGGGAAACCACCATTTTCACGCCATTATACCTTCTGGCCCTGAGCATGAACTTCGAGCATGAGATCTATAAGAAGCAGCCATCTTCACTCGAGTTCTTACCTTTCAATGACAGCCACAACCACCACTCCTCCGCCTCAATCCCGGTAATACATCTCGATCACGCCTGACGCAGCTGCCCTTCTCTCAAGAGACTCATCCCGAAGATGAAGTACATAATTTTGACCACCGCTTTGCTAGCAACCGCTTTTGCGGCCCCGGCCCCTTCTGCTTCGGCCCCTTCTGCTTCGGCCCCTACTGCTTCGGCCCCTACAGCTGTCGAAAAGGGTAACAAGGATTTTGCCATCCCTCCCACCCCAGCCTATACTTCGCTCCCGGCTCTTTCGGCCATTGGTGGCATCTCCGGTCTGCAGGTGAGTTCTACCACTACCATGCTCTTTCTCGCAATTTCCTAAATATCAGAGATACAGGGCATTACAAACAGTGTGAACGGCCTAGCAGATGCCGTGATCAACATTCTCAATGGCGTCTCGAACCCAAACCAGCTGAAGTACGCTCTCCCGAGCATCGAGAGACAGCTTGCTCAACTGAATTCGACCCTGCTCCCACTGAACGGCATCCTCGGGTTGGGAACCTCCCTGACCGGCGCGATCCCCGGTCTTGCCGGCCTTGTCAGCGGTCTTAACGGCGGCACAGGCGGCCTTCTGACTGGTCTCACCAGTGGACTTGGTGGCCTTGCCACTGGGCTTGAAAACGGTCTGGGTGGCCTACTCAATGGGGTTGGGACTGGCGTGGGTGGTCTTGCCAGCGGGGCTGGTACTGCCGTTGGCGGTCTTGGCAACGGGGTTGGCACTGCCGTTGGCAGTCTTACCAGCGGGCTTGGCAACGCCGTTGGTGGTCTCACTGGTGAACTTGGCGGGGTTGTTAGTAGCCTGCTTCCCGTTGCTACCGGTACTCCTACTATCGCCGGACTTGGCGGCCTTACTAGCGGCGTCGCCAGTGGACTTGGCGGCCTTACCAGCGGCCTTGCCAGCGGCCTTGGTGGTATCACCACTGGCCTTGGAAACGGTCTCGGCGGTCTCACCAGCGGCCTTGGGACCGGCCTCGGTGGTCTCACCAGCGGTCTTGGCACCGGCGTCGGTAGTCTCGCAGGCACTCTCGGAAGCGACCTCGGTGGTCTCACCAGCGGCCTCGGCAGTGGCCTCGGCAGTGCTGCGGGCACCCTTGGAAACGATATCGGCGCTCTTACGGGCGGTCTTGGACAGATCCTCGGCGGAGTTCTGCCGGATCTTACTGGAATTACACCCGGTCTGACATCCTTTGATGGTCTGAAGAACGTCTCTGGTGTACTGTTCCTCGTCCTCGACCTATTGACCTCCGTGCTCAGGCTCGTGAACAGCTTCGACTCCATATCTGGTAAGTTATCTCGGCTAACATACACAAACAAAGTACTCGAACACTGGAGGCTGATGCTAATTCGTACAGGTCTCACCAATGCGATCGGCGCCGGGCCGGAGGCACTGATCGTGAACCTTTTGGACAGCATCCTCAAGTCCGTCGGCGGCATTGTCCCCCTCGCTGCCATCGCTGGCGGCCTTCCCAATGGCTCCGTACCCCTCTCTATCATCAACGATGCCTTGGGCTCTATCGGAATTTAAACGAAGTGGGAGCTGGCCAGGGAGGCTTGGAGGAGTGGTTACAGGCAGGTTGCGTACTGCCACGCTTTACTTTCTGTTTTAGTAATGACTCTCTACTGTTGAATGACCGCAACGTTACAATCCTTACGATCACTATCATTAGCTTAGCAATCAAATTGTGGAATATGTGCTTTGAAAACCGTTCCCCTCATCTTATTGGCAAGTCGTGAACTAAAGAAAAGGGAAACAAAATAATCATATTATCATCCTTCAAAGGAACGTGTAAGGGCTGTTTCCTCCAACATCATCTACCACCCGAAGAAATGACATGGATGGGGCTGAATAGATTCAGATGTAATAACTGTGGCTCCATACGGTTCCTTAAGGTAGACTCTCAGGATCATCACATCGAAGTTCAACTCACTCCTATTTGACTTCGGCAATACTTGCATAGCCTAGCCCACCCACCTTCGTGTTTCAGCATGGCCAGCTACTAAAGAAGGACGCTCACAGGGCTGTCCCGGGGCTGTCCCGAGGGCTTCTGAGTCACTTGACTCACCTTGAACCTGAGACCTACCTGGAATGCTGAGTTCGTGTGGAGCAGTAGTCGGGCTGGCAGGCAGGCTCCCGCGTCCCCTAAGGGGTCTCGTTGGGCAGATACCGAACCGTTGAGGCACCCTACATTCAATGGATGGGTATGCTGACAGAGCTGGACAAACGTTCTCATTATCGGGAGCAGCCGCAGTGGGCTCACTCGCAATTACAACTGGTAGCTGTGCTCGAATAGTCGAGAAGAACGTACCACGCCCGAGGGCGATATGGACTTTGTGGCCTCGAGCTGTTGCACGACGACGCCCATGAGGAAATCGAGCTTGCTCCAGGCGAGGGGGGTGCCTCGGGTCCTTCGTTGTCGTCGTCCGAAGGGCTCACAGAAGGAGAGAGGCTGTAGAGCAATTCGGCACGGGCTGCGTACCCGCCCTCACTAGAGGTAGCTTCATCCTCTGTCTCAGTTTCCCCAACCCGTGGCACCATAGGGGTGGGTATGCCGTTGGAGTCAAGTGGAGGGTGTGAGACAAATGAGCGTTGCGTTGTTCTGCCCCTGGTTCGTAGGCCCCTTCGAGCCTGGGGGTCTGCTTTTTGTATGGCTTGCAGGAACTCGTTCAACTCATCCGACCCGGAGGCATTAGAACTCAACATATTGTGGATCTGCGCCTGTCCTTGTGCAGGAGGCGCCTGTGAATTACCAAATTGTTTTGCAGGCCACAGCAACGTTTTGAAGAAGGACCACATCTTGTCTTGCGATATCAAGGGCTTGACTTACCTGAAGAGGTATCTCGAGAAGACCTTCTCGTATACTGCCTGTTGTTGTCATTACTGGTCAGTGTCTTTCGCCGAGCAAGCGCTTTGGTAGGTAGCAACTGGCGGCTGTAGTGCGAGGAGATGACATACTATAGTATGGCGAGAACAATCAGAATGATTGTTCTTACCACCGGGTCTTCTCTCACAGAGATATTGTATCACTGACAAAGCGACTGTAGCTACAGACAAGGCTACTGTGTTAACAACGCTACTTTGACTATGAACAATGGGCTTTCAAGTGGCAACATCGCTGTTGACGACCTGGGCTGGACCAAGGCGTCAAAACAAAAACATTATTTTCCCTTGTGTCCCATCAAAGGACGTGAAAGGTCTTTGTGTTCAGCCGCGTTGTGGACGCCGCTACCCCCCACGTCGTCCCTGTATTCCTTTATCCGCTGAATGGTGAAGCTCAGGTACTTAATATAGATCCCCTCCCGCGGGTCTGCCAAAGAGACGGCACATCAGAACTTGATCCCTACATCTGCCCACCTCGCTGACCAGCTCCGCTGAACAGATAAATAGCTTGACAAGCCACAACCGGAACACGACCAAGCCCACCATGTGCGTCCAGATCTATAAGCGGTGCATCTGCGGACACAGAGAGAAGCACGGGCAGCCCAAACGCTGCGATAAAGCAGAGAAAGCCAGCCGCTCTTGGTTCGTTGCCGCCTTCAAGGGTCCGAGGCTCGATAGCAAGAAGTATTGTGTGAAGATGCAGAAGGACAGTTTTGGTGTCGCAGAGCCTTGTGCCGAGTGCAGGGCTGATGGAGGCGTCGTAAGTCGCCCTGATGGGACGGTCCTTTCCCGGCCTAGAGCTAACGCTATGAGTGAACAGGAAGCTTCATCATCTCGAGCCCGAGGTGCGCAGAGGCCGGTTCCTCCGCCACCGCCCAGGGCTTATGTGTCCTCCTCACACAGAGGCCAGGGACACGGGCAAGTTGCGGTGCCGCGATATGAAACTCAACCACAACCACAGCCACAGCCACAACTACAGCGACATGTCGGTCATGGACGTCCTCGACGTCCTACGCGATACGAGAACCCAAGGACACCGCCTCCTCCCCCTGTGAATAGCATCAACTACTTTGCTCCCCAGCCTGACAACAACGCAGGGAAGCAGCCGGACAAATACGCCAAGAAGGTAATGCGCGAGGCCGAGAAGGTAAGCCAAGATACCAGAAAGGTAAAGACCCGTGGGTATCACCCTGACCACGCTGATGACATTCGTCGCCGAGCCATCGCTAAAGCCAGAGAGGAAAAGCGTCGGGTTGAGCCCCAGCACCTTCATGAAGGGAGCCGTTCGAACGACCCGGCGCCTGTGAACACTCTGGGGAACCAGTACGACCCAGTCGAATGGGCTTCTTCTCGACAGGCTGCTTACCCGACTCGATCTCAACAAGCTGCCTATCCGGATCTCAAAGACCACCCAGCCATGAAATCAGATGTCCAGTTTGCAGTCCACCACGAGGCCTTCACGGTAGGTACGCACTACGTCGAGGACACTCGAAAGTTTCAGGACAGTATGGTTCGGTGGGGTGCGACCATTCACCCTGATAGGCATCGCATCCACGGTGCCCGAAACGCAGATCCGAGGCAGCACGCTACGGTTGCGACAGTTGACCCCTATGAGCATCGGCCCTACGTGGCGCGAGTTGAGGGCTACGACGTAGACGAGGACGAAGCGTCCCGCCGAAGCGACAGCCCGCCCGAGTCGCAGATTTCGGACTTCAACATCGCAGAGAAACTACCATACAATCATGAGCGAAGGTAACTGAACAAGCTTCGGTTCACCGGATATGGTAAGTGGGCGCAGGGTGGTGGAATCTCTTTTGTCGGCGTTGTATCTCGCCATGAGCTACTTTGGTAGTCCTTGCTTTCCTATCTACGTTCTTTGGCCTCACAAGCTGGACTTGTGTCTTCTCTCTCTCTCTCTCTCTCTCTCTCTCTCTCAGTCCCTCTCTATTCCTTTTGTCCTTTGTTTTTCTCTGCCTTTTTTCACTGTGGATGAGGTAGAAACCTGGTCTAGGGAGCGAGTGCTACCTAGGTACCCAGGCCATTTGCCATGCCTATTCATAGCCACCAAGCGAAATACATTCTTTCTCGAAATCTGGTCGGGTGATGTTATCTTCTCCTCAAGTACATGTGAAACTGTTCCTGTCCCCTTTGCCTCGGACCCTTGCTACTTGGACCCGACTTCTAAAAGCTATAGCTTCAGCTTGACTATGCCTGTGTCTCGTAGCATGACCTCTTAGTGTTGGTAGTGACCGGCAGTACCTGACCCTCCCTAGGTTCTCAATATATAGCCCGTTGGAAGATTAGACTGCATCCAGGAGCTCAGACCACCTGCCGAGGCACAAGTCGGCACTAACTGGCTGACTACATCTTGTTTGTGGTTTCTACAGATGATACGCCTGATACTGTGCAAGATGCGGGGTGTTGAACGTCTGAGAGCGGTAGTCTTCACCTAGCCTCAATGCCCACTTGAGCATGCCACCAAACCAAGCCAAGTGCTCATGTCACCTGGTCATCAAACTTGTACCTTGGGGAAGCAAGGATGTCGTTTCCATAGGGAGCAGCCCTTGGTGGTACCCTTCGGATGGACGCAGAGACTCGGTGTAGCCTTCCTTTGACATAAACTTACGTTCCACTTGTTGAGGCTATGAATAGCCGCCGACCTTGGTTCGATGTGGGAAAATAGTAATGCCTAGCCTTCAAGCTCAGGGGTCTGCAGCAGTTGATGGGCAAGCAGGCTCAGGAGGCTTCGCTGTGATGTTGGCGGATTGCAGATCAGAAGCTCTGCGCCGAACAGTGTCTAAAACCTCGCCCTCCCCATTATGTATGCTGATATTAGACTTCACAGCCGCAAGAAATACTGCGTGTCTGCAGACACGCATTCACGGGGCAACTCGAATATTAGGGTATCCTGATTTTGATGGATCTGACCCGGAGGCCGTAGCATATAGGGAAATCTCACTCCAAGACTCCGGACGAAGGCAAAAGCCGGCTTGGAAAATATATGCATTGGGTATCTTGCTGTGCTCACTTTGACTAAATATGGCCGGTTTCTGCAACTTATTGCTGAGAGGGGGGCCGAGCAGCGACCAAAAGTCTGTCTAGGTCCAAAATGGCTGCTATATCATGATGGTAGTAAGGTGGATGGATGTCACCAGATTCAGGGTGACGGTCATGACCTGACCGGTCGCTAGCATTGGCCTTCAGGGTGGTCGATCCCTCAGGTAGCGCCCGGACGGTCCTAGCTTTACGCGGGGAGCGCTTATTGCGCCTTGCCATTCTTGTTCGCCCTCTCGGCCTTCTCGGCCCTGAACTTGGCAATGTTCTTGACGACCTGCTTCTCCACTCTTTCTTGCAGTTCCTTCCGGTAGCCGAAGTAGAATAGCAACTCTAGCCAGACAAACAACGGGGCCAGGAGCAAAGCTTGCATCAGGTTGTCGAGGAGTGCGGGAGCCCGTCCCTCGTATTTGCCGTGTCCGATGAACTGCAGGATCCATGCCACGGCGAAGATGCCACCTGCCACGATGGTCGATGTCTTCGGGTCGATCGAGTAGAAGTAATTGTCCACCGCCGCCATGCCCAGGCAGATGCCGCAGAGCAGGGTGCCAGCGACGGGCTCCATGAGAACGTAGAATCCACCCCATATGATGCTGCCGATTGTACACATATTCAAGGGTAGATAGGCGGGCGTGATCCACGAGGGGGTCTGGATGAGGACGCCGGAATTCGCTGCCTGTTCCGTTTGCGAGGTCGGTCAGTGCTGCGGATCGAGGATCAATGGCAGAGCAAAGCTGTCGTCAGGTGCGCATACCAGCAGGAAACTCGTGAAGAGGATAATGGGTACGCACACCATGTGGATACCGATATTGACCACATTGCTATGGTATGAGCCGTACTGCGCGTCGCATTAGCTTAGGGAGGGTGTAGACAGGATAGATTGCGAGCCCGCTCACGAAGACTAGATGCTGTTCTAGGTCGAGAGACATAATCACGTTCTTGGATAGATTGAACCGTGATTGTAGAAAGCGACAGATACAAATCAAAGAATGACGCTCTGTGGAGGTTCGACTATGCGCCGTGCAGCGGTATGGTGCAGCGGTCGGGTGCAGGGAGCCTCGAGAAAGAACTTGGGCCAATCTGACGCGGGTCGGTGATAGGTTCTTATACTCTATGCCCGTACAGAAGCGTGGCTTCGGCTTCAGCTTCGGCTTCGGCGGAGGTCGGTTGGAGATGGGGCTGCCGATGCGGTGCTAAAGGGGGTTTATTTAACGGGGAAACGTAAAGAATTCTCCTGAGGTCTCCTGATCCCTGGTTGCATTGTTGAAGGTGTTTCCTCGGGACATCGGGGAGGTAAGCTGACCTTTGGGGCCGGGAGGGGATTTAGGGGATCCACATGTCCGATTTCCCGCTACTGCGTGCCTTAGGTACTAAGTATGTATCTATGTACCTGGGTACGGGAGTGCATTGACCAGGAAGCCGCGGACTCCACAGTGGGCCGGTTCAATGGCACCTGGGATGTCAACATCGAATTCCAGGCAAGGTCCAGCATGTGCATCGCCATCGATTGATCAAGCACCTGCTCGGAAATACATACTCGCAAAACTGTCTTTTGCTGATGACCGACCCTGTGGTGTTGACCGCGAGTCTAGCGGCTAGTCCATCATCTATTTCTACACACCGAAAGCAACCCAATCAAATACTACAGTGTACTTGGCACGCTACGAAAGCTACTGGCGCCGTACCCCAAGTGAACGTACTGTTCATTGTAGCATATGAAGAACGCCGTGAAGCCTCAGGCTGAGGCTACCTAGGTACCAGCTTAGGTACATTGTAGGCCGGCCGACTCCCACTATATGAATCTAATCCAAGAATTATATTGCTATCTCATGGTCACCTGTGGCGTCTGTCAAATGCACATGGATATGGCCTACTACAGTAGTGGGGGCTGTATCCGTACTTGAGCCGCAAGTGTCAGGGCCCATCGACGGTAACGCGACTTGTTAGTGGTGAAGGCGGTGCGCTACGGTGAAAATTATGTCGCTGTGATAGTGCTGAAGAAGGTCAATAGTGGCCCTGGTTGCTATCCCTGCATCCCTGTTTTGTTCTGCACGGGCCACACATGAAACGTCAAGTCTTCATCCATCAGTCGCAATCCGTTCCTGGCCTTTGGATCTTGCCTTGCTTTATCTGTACTGCCTGCCTGCTTTCCACTCCCTCCATCTCCTCGTCACCACTCTTCGAGTCGCGAATCCAACGGCCACTACAGACTCGAAAACCTTCTGCGCGACGAAGTCAACCTCCCCGAAGTTCCTTACCGTGGGGCGAGTCTCGAGTCGACTTCCATTCTTTACCTTTCTGGACCCGCATCGCTGAACGGCCGTCTCGTCGTGTCCAAGACCTGCTTCTGCCTTCTCAAGGTCCGCCGGCGCAAACCTTGTCAATAGCTCCATCTCATCAATTGGCAGCTTTCCTTCGGCTGTCGAAGAATCTAATAGCCCTTTTGCCGATTGCGCCTGAGCTCCATCTGCTGCGACAACGGGCCTAGCCTAGCGACACCGTCCTCGAAGGTCGTACGGTATCAAGGAACAGCCGACTCCAAGCCCGCGAAGCTGCCGCACCGCATCGAATCCAACTTGGCCCGACCGACCGACCGACCGACGATTGATTGAATACTAGGAGCGACGATTAAACTCGAGTCAAAATGTTCTTCCTTCACAATCTTACGCGTCATGTCACGCTGCACCCATCTTATTTTGGTCGGAATATGCACGAGCTGGTCACCACCAAGCTTCTGAAGGATGTCGAGGGAACCTGCGCTGGCAACTACTTCATCATTACGATCATGGACACATTCGATATCTCTGCAGGGCGTATCCTGCCGGGGAGTGGGCTGGCCGAGTTCACGGTTGGCTATCGTGCTGTCGTATGGCGGCCCTTCAAGGGCGAGACGGTAGGGTAGAGACTGTACGCATTGTTGCTATTATGTGCTGACCTCTGTCCCAAGGTTGATGCGGTGGTGACCTCGATCAATCCACACGGCTTCTTTGCCCAGGCTGGCCCCCTGAAGCTCTTTATATCCGATCACGTACGTTGATGGAGACGACCACGAGGGTCTCTTGTATGGTCTGATCAAGCTGGTTGACACTGCTTCAGTTCATTCCCAAGACTTGCAAGTATGATGCGAATGCAACACCACCACAGTACACCGATCATGAAGGCATGACTATCGAGAACGGCACGCACGTCCGCGTCAAGATTGTTGGTCTCAGGGCTGAGGTCGGCGAGATGTGGGCTATTGGTACCATCAATGAGGACTATCTCGGGTATTTGAGCCATTTCTTCGTTGAAAGCTCCAAGTATTTGCTAACCAAGATACTAGACCTCTGCAAGATTAGGTGACTGCGTATTGAGGACCTGACGAAGTTCATCAAGATGTGCTATAGCTATAGGTATGTGGCAGCAGATGCTTGGCGACAAGTAACATGAAATGGTCGTGGCATTTGCGTTGGTCCAGAATACCAAAAGGGAGTCTTGTCGGTACTGCGAGGCATACATTCGCACGAATGCCGATCAGTCTGGACCGGGACTGCATCTAAACAGGTCTGCACCTGCGGAGTTGGTGGCGCTACGGTTAGGAACTTTGAAAAGCTCTCGCCTCGGCCGATGGGCAAGAGTCGGACAATCTGACTATTGGCTTCAAGAGGGAGAGGAGAGTTTTCGAGTCCGACCCAAAGAAATAAGGCTTACAGAGCACAGGTTGAAATTGCCAGCTGTCTGACCGAGTCAAGGGTGGTTCGGGTTCCTACAGGCTCAAGTCAACAGTACCCATCATGTCTTCAAATGACACGGGTGTCGGTTTGCACTTTGGTCCAGCATATTTGAAGCTGACCATCTCTCTCGTGGTGCCGTGCTCGGATACTTCAGACTACTCAATGAACACTGTCATCCAAGGAAACTCATACTGTGAGCGTGCGGAAGTGGATGATGATATGTTTCACCCGGACTACTAAGTTCTCTCCGCGACGATGGTGCTAGTGCACTGTGGTTTTAGCCCGTTAATATCTTCGGTGTACTATTGGAAAGTCTCGTCAGTGAGCAGGTCTCGGATGGCGGTGCGCAAGCAAGTGCGACCACAGGCATGTATACTACTGGTAGGGTCAACACCGGGCTCCTTGATGTGCTGCCAAAGTTTGAAGCCGTCCACCAAGTTGTGGTATAACGACGGTGCCATACAAGCTTCCGTGGGTCGTCGTAGCGTCAGCTAACACCTGCTCCGTCGTCGTTTCCCAGACACAGCCTGAAATTGTCTTGGATCCGTTTCCAACCTGAAATCTCAGTCCAGCACTGACCCTCTTCATCTTCCACGAACATCGTTGATTACACATTGTTCGTTGTATATATCACTGGCAGTGAGGCATTATCGACGCCATCCTTTCGTTCAGACACACGGGAAACTTGACGCTCAATTGACCGAATAATTCGTCCGAGCTATTCTATAGAATTGCGGTGTTCCCGCTTATTCGATTATCGAGTGAGGTCCCTTACGCCCGTGGCATTAAGTACATGGGCGCGCGTCAAGATGGCGGAACCGAGACACAGCTCCGACGAAGGAAGCCCTAGGCCCAGTTACGCTGCTCTCTGCGCAAACGCCATGGGATCATGGTCCAGTGCATCTCTTGCTAGCATCGCTCCGCCAACTGCCGCCATTTGGGCCCATGGGATGCAGCTTCTCAAGGAGCAGCTCATGCGACAGGCTCTGGTCTCACCCACATATAGAGGCCCCTACTGGCAGATATGTCAGCGTTCTTCGACGTTTTGGGGCTATGTCGAAGTCATGAAACCCGTTGACGAGATCATCGAGATTGTCAACGAGAATGACAGATACGGCCCACGGGAAGTGTTCAACGAGCATGATGCCGACGGAAAATGGGCATGCTTCATCGACGACATCCACAAGCAGCGCCAGGCGCAGGTATGGCAACCTCCTGCCGCTGATAAGTCTTGGGAATTCAGATTGAAGCGTCAGGAGCGCTCCCTGGGAAATAGGTACTGCTTCACGGACCTTGACTATGACTCCGATTCTGACTCAGACTCCGACGATGGCGACGTTCAGTGTTCCCTTGAGGACCGATCCCGAGACCCAGACCGAGCGGGAAGCCCCTCCCGATCATGCCTCGATGAGCTAGGCTCATCGAGAGACGCGACAAACGAAGAATCAGAGGGCGCTTACATTCGGTCACAGTCCACTCCGCTGTACCAGGCTAGATCACCAGAGCCGCAGCGGATTTATAACGACGAGAATGACCGACCAACAGCGGCTGCCCAACCAAGCTCGTTTTTCGACAAAACCGGCTGGGAAACGGGACAAGAAGGTGACAGTGAGAGCAGTGAAGACGACGAGATGGGGGCCGAGATGGGAGATGAGAGCGACAGGATCTCTAGGCTCTTCGAGGACTTCCCCGTATGCGTTGAGAGGACGGAGCGCCTCACCTCCAACAGTCAAGACTACGGGGCCTTGGCAGTGCACGACCCAGCCTCGGGGTGGACCTCCATCGACGTGAGCAAGTTGCCGAGACGCATCCGAGAATACTTGGCGGACCTCAGTATCCTCAATGCCCAAGGATCTCAACAAAGCAGGGATCCACACCGTTGGCTCTTCGCGACGCCCCGGCACGAATTTATCTACGACGCTCTGGCGATGGACATGTGGTACCGACCCCTCGGACCCTCGAGGCAGGCGGAACTTCCCTACCAGCCGATCTAGGAGCCTGCGGCGTACGAGGTACTGGAGAGCATACAGCTCATACGTTCATCGAGAAGGTCGACCCAGGGGCGAGGAGGCAACCACGGGTCCGGCACCAGCAGCAAGGGGCTGCAGCGGTGCTCATGGCAGTTCTAGGATGAGCCAGACGACACTAACCACGGGCCACAGATCATCGTCACGGAGCCGGAGGGCGACGAGCACTATCTCATCGACCTCGAGGCATTCTGGTCGAAGCTGCGGCAGCGCAGCGAGCGCCATGCGGCCGGACCCGCTCACGACTCCGAGAAGAGCTTGCTGGAGGACAACATGGAAGATATGCTCGACTGCGCCGTACAGGAGACTGAAGCACTCGACGAGGACGAGAAGGCCCTCTGCCCCGTGCCTGCCGCGTCAGCGGTGACGATGAGGGGCCAGAGGTGGTCGACGAAGCTGAAGCAGGCATTCTCCAGGCGGAGTAGCCAGTCCCGAGCTGTCCTTCCAGTGTGCCGTGATGGCAGTGGGGATGGCGCACTGGAACGCTCGGAGACGGTGAGGTTGCTTGGATTCGATGGCGCCTGGGATGCTCGCCGCCATCAGCAGGACGAGGTCAACCTGCTGAAACTTCTTGGGGTTTTGGGTATAATACGGACCATAGCGTATTGTTGCTCCAAGTCGTGAGGTATCTTTGTCGAAGCGAGAAAGTAATGTGTTTTGGTTATTGCGACGTAAATAGCGATTGTATGAATACGTATTATACACATAGTACGGACCAAGTACTTGAGTAACCTTAGTTGAGAAAATGATCATTTTCCTGCGTCGGGGCTTACCTCCAACTGGAACGGGCCCGGGGCCCGGAACATGTATACAGAGTGCGACCTGGTCCAGATCAACTTGATATAGCCAGCGGAAGAGGGGCCTCAGTGGTGAGTCGAGTCGCTAGGCAATACTCTATGACCTCCTAGGTGTTCGTCTAGTCGGTGAGTATATATAGGACATATGAAGACCACGTCAATATCCAATACCAGCTGCTCATAACCCCATCATTGGTTTCCTGACCACATAGACCCCTGTTTACGAGACCTGCGACTCGTCTTCCCTACGCCCTGGCTACAGGATGTGCTTTGGCATGTTTTATTTTTTAGTTTTATTTTAGAGAGAATTCCATCATTCTATGTCGTTGTTCCAGGAAAACGGCCATGAGTTTGTCTTGCTTGGAAACATGACGCCCTTACCGATTATACCACGCCCTGAGCGAAGACGGTCGTGTTTGTACTACATGCCCGCCCACCGCACAAATGGCACTCATCAGTCGGCACCCTTGGTCAAGGTATCCGGTGACCACGCAGTGAAAGGAGAAGTTCGGAGTCGGTACCACGCAGTCCTTTGTCTCACCATGGATCGTTATGTCTTCCTCTAACTATATATACATTGGTATACTGAACTGCTTAGGAGTCCAACCCCGACCTTATGTCAAAAGGGGTTAGGGATATCATCCCCAAAAGGGGGGGGGGTGGCAGTGGATTTGGAGATCAGGAACGGCGGGAGGCGTGAAGAGCCGTCTTGTCTGATCTTCATCAATCTTTCATCTGATCATCTGAATACTACTTAGGAAGTCTAAAAGAATCAGATGGGACTACTGGAGCATGGCTGAAGTGCCAAATTTGCCGTTGGAACTCATCTTCCACATCATCTCCAGTCTGTTGGGAGACCCCCGCACCATCTTGCGGCCATCCCACTCAGCAACAAAGACTCTCCTCTCCTTCACCCGCGTCTGCCGGGCAACATATCCCGTGGCTTCCAACTACCTCCGGCAGAGCTGTGTATACATAGATGATGACGTCCGCCTACGCAAACTGATATACTATGCAGAAGCAACCAGTGATCGCCCTCAATATCAAGAGAGCAACGACAATCATGATGATATCGAAGCCCTAGCACCAACCCCGCTCCCAGTGTCACCGGACTCCAAGCTCCACCCCCTAACAGCCCTATACCTCGCCCCGTTCGGCAGGACCATCGACGACCAGCCCGCAGCGCTATGGCTCAGGGAGCTCTTCTGCCTCGTCCACCCCACGCTGCGGCGCCTCGTCGTCGACATGCCCCTGCGCAGCCTCCAGCCTGCAGACGACCACCTGGGCGTGCGCGCGACCCTGCGGGAAGCCTTCGGGATGCTCACGGGGCTCGAGGAGCTCGCCAGCGTGCGGGACCAGCTGTACCTGGACGTGCTCGAGCCCGAGTGGCGCGCCGGGCGGGCGGAGCCGGCGGTCTGGGCGTCGTCGTGGCCGGGCCTGAGGAGGCTGGCCCTGTACGGCGTGCCCGCCGACGAGAGGTTCTGGAGGGCGGTCGGGAGGATGCGGGTGCTGGAGACGGTGGTGCTCGCCAGGCCGGACTTTCTGGATGATACGTGCATGAAGAGTGAGTACTTTAGCACCTGGTCCGCGGGCGTTGGTGGCGGTGGTGGTGAAGAGGACGCCGAGGCGCCGAGACCCTTGAAGGTGGTGATTGTCAATGTCTCGAACGAGCAGCTGCCGAGCAGCTGGGCTGGGGGGGTATGTATTCCGAGAGCAAATTGTCCCCCGTGTCTTCTGTCTCCTTGAGTCCCGAGAAATGATCGATACAGGAGTAAACAAAGCATGTGCTCCTGGATTGAGTCTCGTTGCTTCTGTTCCTCCCTCTTCTAGGCACTTACTGACTCTCGTCGTTGAAGTGGAAGTGGGATAGGGTCGACCCGGACAACACCATGAAGGTGATGACGTACGATGTTCCAACTTCGTTCTATGGGGACGAGAATGAGATTGATCTTTGTCAAGACTGGGTGAAAACCGCGGCGTTGAGGGGCGACGTGTGGGACTGGGAAGGGTCTCTGATCATAGGGACACCGAGGGCGGACGAGCCTACCGGGGCTGCAGTGTTCGAGTTGGAGGCGTAGTGCTACGCATGTAGCGGTGATATCCTTTTGTATTAATACACCATACCCGATACCGGAGTACCAATCAACTTCTGTGTATATGAGTATGTATAACAACTCCTTCTCAAAGCACTTGGGCGGCTGCGTCGAGATCTTCTATGCCGTTCCGCTGAAGCGCGCTCCTCTAGTATGCTAAGCTGCCTGATTACCAACCGAGTGAACCATTTGCTTTTTTCTTACTCTTCTTCTGTCTCCCTAGAGTCAGATTTAATACAAAATCGCCATGCAAAGCACATGAACATATGCTCTAGAACCACGCCTGGTCATTCAACTGACGATATCGAAAGTCCTTCATAGACTGCCAGGATTTGCGACGGCGAACGACCCTGCGCCTCCAGCCATGGACACAATCGCCAACGAGGTCGCAGGGCAGGCAGCGGTACATCAGGGCATAGTCTTCTGCATCATCGGCCCCGCCTAGGTATGAGTATGCACCATTAAGCAGCTGTACCGTGTCGTCATTGTCAGGCTCCTGGATTCTGATCTTCGTGGTCACAGGAGGGCCGACCTAGGACTCGTCCCGATCGAGCTCGTAGAACAGGAGGTACACTTCTCGCTGCATGCTGAGCACATCCCGCGTGTTGGCCTCCTTGATCTTCTCGTCGCTAATGCGCCACCAACGGTTTTCGGTCTTCCGTTTCTTGGACGACTTCGTGGTCTCTGTTGGCGCGACTAGGGGGGGCGCCGTCCCGTCCGGTGCCGGCGTTCCTGACCTGCTGCTACCGCTGCCATGTTTTGACGGGGACATCTTGGAAAGTGTCGAGCGGGCGGAATGCGCTATCGATTTCAAGCTGCTCGTCTCCGGATCTTTCTCTTTTGGTGCAGACGTTGGTCCGGCCTTCGACCAAGTTCCACCGTTGCCGCTGAGGGTAGGAGAGCTCTGCCGATGCGCCTTTCGCAGCAATGTAGAGTCTAGGGATTGTGCTGAAGCCGAGGCTGGAGATAGGACGTCAGGCGTAAGTGCCAATGGGGATCCATCTTCTGAAAGTCGCATCATGGGTGGCATTCGTGGCGTAGACATGGGGCTAGCAGTCTTGCTGTAAACACCAGACGGCTGAAAGGTGCTCGAGTTTGAGTAAGGAGGATAGACGTTTTGCCGCCTGAAGGATTCATAATGGCCGCTGTAATGGCTGCCCTTGTGAGTGACGACACCCAATAGCTTGTATTGCCTCCTAAAGAGAAGACCACCTAGTGGTAATCTCTCCGGGAACGCCACCTTAGCGGAGTTCTTGAGTGAAGTTTGACTGGCGTAGATCGACCGATTCAAGTGAATGGCTAATATCTTCGGGAAATGTATGACTCTAGTGTGCCTCGCGATTCTACACCGCGGCGCGTACTTGGAATCCGGCAAGACAACGTCCTCGGGAGCGTGCTCGGGATCCCTGTCTATGGCGCGCTGGAGCTTTTCTATTGCTGCCGATGCTTCTGCCTTGAGCTCTTCGGATATCGATTTTCGTAGCTCTGCCTTCAACACCCCCTGGGCGTGTACCAGCCTGCACTTTTCGCACTTGTAGTCTTCGATATACTCGGTCTTGAACATGCCGTCAAAACAAGCATTCAATGTCGTCGACGTAGTATCGTACGGGACGCTAAGTGTCAATGTGCAGAACCTCGACTCTGTCGGCCTCGGTTTGAAGCCGCATGTCAGGCACTCGATTTGCGACTCCGTCTTGCCCTCCATTGGGAAACCTTCCTCGTCGTCGTCGTCCGGTGAGATGATGACACCTTTGGTCTGTATAGTCGGGGCCGGTCTTTGAGCACCGTTCTCCGACAGCTCGGGACTTGCCAGCTTAGCTAGCCTTTCCTCCACAACCTCGCCGTCAACAACGCTGGTTCCACCATTGGCCTCTTCGGTCCCGACTTTCCATCTGGCATATCGGCGTGCCCTATGACCTGCGTGATATTCGTCACATAATCTCTCGGCAATGACCTGCAGAAATTCTTGGGCATCCTGCTGCTGCCTGCTGATACGCTGGCGGAAGGCCTTCTCCATGCACTGCACAAGGGGCATTGCGCTGATAGTCTTCTTGTATATTGGCCTCTCGTTCAGCTGGTCCAACATCTCCTTCAGGCCCTGTGTGACGAGACCTTTCTGCTGCCCCTCGACCTTCCATGCCGGCTCTATCTTCGTAGGCTCGCTATTCCCATTGGCATATTCCTTGAAGTCTTCCGGGACCGCTTGTGTATATATCCAATCCTCGTCGATGCTGCGGCGGTGCATCTCCCGTATCAGATATATACGCAGGTCGCCTAGCCCGGCAAGGGCCTGCAGGACAGAGTTGATGAAGCAGTCATTGGCGGGATTGGCGAGTCCCACGACACCCTTCTTGCGATTGCCGCCTGCGAGGAAGTTGGTGGAGCCATTGGAGCCGACCGGTTCGCTGTCGAGGAAGTATGTCGGCGCAAAGACGTAGATGAGGGTCACGGCGGCCAAAGAGGCCCCGGCCGCATAGGCAGCGACCGTTAAGGGCTTCTCGGGCATAATACGCGTATCGGCGAACTCGATGCACCGGTTCTGGAGAGAACAGGAGGGTGACTACCGACGGTCGATGGGCGAGGGAGAAAGCGCGCGGAGTTCGGGGGCATTCGGATTTTGGTGGGCAGATTGGCTGTGCAAGACTCGCTGTGGCAATATGCTCTTCGCAAAGACCAAGAACCCTGGGAGATTCTTTCCTGGTCTCGAATATGGCTATGCGTTCTCTGAAGCAGCAATCCCGGGTGACAACCTTAGAGTCGCGGACGCGGGCGATCAAAGACCAAACAACAGCCGGGCGCAACAAACGGCGGGGATCATTGACCGAGTTGCAGGCGAGCGGAACCGGAGAACCAAACAACAATAGTCAGCAGCCCCAAGCAATGGAAGGGGAGCACAATGCATGCAATACTGAAGAGGACAATTGGACGAGCGTGGAGTGTTTGCGGTAAGCCGGACACACTACTGGGCTGTGGATCGGGTCCTCACCCCGTTGTGCTGCAGTGTACGGAGTAGTGTACATAGACCGAACTGACTGCAGAACATTGATGTGGGGTAGCAGGGACGATCAATGCAATTCAAATGTTCAATGTTCCGGGATGTCATGTGTGGGGTCGGCACCGGACCGTCTTCGGCAGGAGGTCCTCACTTCTTCGGTGCCCCGGGTTTTCCCCCAGATCCGTCATCAACAAAACCTTCCAGGTACTCAATAAGGAGTCTATGTAATTGAGATACGTCAAGCTACAATCTCACCACCGAGCAGAAACCAGCCTATAGGGGCCCTTCTGAGCCCGTCCTTAGAACTCCCCAAGATCTATAGACTAAAGCAACGGCGCGCGCTAAATAACAAGCCGTCGATTCAAAAAGGGGCGCATCTTGGCAGGACGAGCAATGGATACTGGGCGGAACGCCACACTGGAAACAGGGCATGTGATTGGGTACCTGGGCAGGCCCGGGTAAAGATAGGATGAGATTAACGGGACAAATGCGGCAGTTGTTCACGTGTTGACGTGTATCCCCGACGTAATATCTCACGATGCGCCTCAGTGTCTTCAACTTATAAATGTTGACTTGTCGTCACAACTCGCCCAAGCTTTCTCCATCCGTCCCAAGCAGCTTCAAAGAGAAACGGCCTGAGCGCTACTGACACTTCGTAGTGCAATACTTACTTTCCAGATGCCCAGCTGATCAAACGCCCCTTAAACACCTTCAGACTTTGGATCGACACATTGATGCTGCGTGCGTGGATAGGGCCGGGGCCCCAGGGATATTCACGGGACTCATAGGTTGGATCTTTGTCCCACCACGCTGTCGACTGCACAGCCCTTCTTGATATGCGTTGTTGAGAAACGGTGGCACTCGACAGATTTTCTGCGCATCTGACTACGACTTTGAACTTCGAGCGTCAAGAAGACATCTCCATCGTCGACAAGTAGTGTCTTCCATTTGTCAAAGTTGAGGATGACGAGAGCCTGGATGAGAAACTGTTAGAGGTTTCAAAGTAACAATCCTATTGGTTCCAGCTCCAATCGGGTGGCCAAGTCATATCATCAACATCGGGAGTCATATAGCAACCCAGATTCGGTCACTTCAAAGTCGTGTATGTATCTTACCGAGTTGCGACTAAAAGAAAGAACCCAAACCGCTTGCGTTGCCCATATTCGTATGTTGAGAAGTCCCCTCCGACGACATATTACACTATGGTAACACACTCGTTTTGGGGATTCTATAGGCCGTGCTGTAGTGGCCATCCCTTATGTTCATCATACATGTACGCGCCGGAGCAGATTTGCACCAGCTTTACGTGGGTACATAAAATGGCATACTCGACAGGTCCGCATGGATGTCCGATTAGCGGTACCGAGTGCCCGAGAATGACCTATATAAGGTCACCGGAGCTCTCCGGATATTGTCACAGTTGGTTGTACCATACAACAGCTTGGGCCTCTATATCTCGCAATATGGATCAAGTCTAGCAATACTCAGAACTGGCGGGCAGGCTGACAGGCGGTCTGCCATAGCGACCACAGGCTGAGCCACAGCTACCTCGTATCAGATTCCACGATGTTACATCCTAATTACTTGTCGACTACGGCGGTTATGCGCTGGGCTAAACCTCGGATCCAGTCTCGATTACCGGACGAGCACGTCGGTATTCCAAGGCTACCCTTGGACGTCCAACACTGGAGGCAACCAAGAAAGTCGGGCATGTATACTAGTATGCTGGAAAGAGTGTTGCACGGAGTATATGAGTTGTCACCGATGCTTGAGTCGATGAAAGTAACTGAGTAAATTGCGTAGTACCAAATCACACAGTATTCAATAGCAACTACTTCAGATCCAAAGTACTATCTCGGTATACAATAAGCACTAAGGGTCAATCCCACGCCTCGATCACGACAGCACGTCGCATACTCAGTCACGTTGTTATAACCACTTTTGAGAAGCCATGATATTTTCAGTTACCCTACGGTATATTTTATTCCCTTCAAGCTATCACTTGTATATGCGTACTGCATGATTAGCTCGTTGATAAGCCAGGCTGAGCTAATGAAGAGCAGCGACGTCCGCGTATCCGCTACCTACGCGGACCTCGGCGACTAGGAGGATCCGGGGCATCAGTGGCAAGAACCACCATATCAACACCCGAAAGCACCTCGGTATTCGACCGAAATGGTATAAAGGTTTCGCAGGAAGGGCTGAGCGACAAAACAGCCTTGTGGCTCGGACGTTGCATCAGCTCTAGTATACACTCCAGTCGCCGGTGCTCTGCGGTGGTGTCCTGCAGCCCATCCAATCGTCTTAGGAAGCACGACAAATGGTTGTCAATTTGCTTGGGGCTCTAGGAGGAACGGGCCTGTTTCGTCGTCGGTGTGTCGAACAAAAGGACTCGAGGTGCTGCAAGGGGAAATGGAAGACCGAAAGGATTCAAGAAGTCAAATGATCCGTCCCCCACCCCTCCTCGGCCGTGGCTGTAATCCCTGACGCTCCACACCGATCCGCCTTGATGGTTCGTCGTGTTAGTTAATTGAGCCTACACTACATACTCGCCACATGGCGCTGCAAGCCTAGGCGCTGATCGGTAAGGTGTTCCCACACACGTCTTGAGCCACGTACAAGTTGTTTTTAAAGCACGTCCGCTTATTGGCCCCAGTAGAATTGAACTTACCTGGTCCGTAGGGAGTGGAAGGACAGCCTTGTCGGGACTATTGACCTCCCGAAGAGATGTCGCGTGAGTTGACCCTACATTGTGGCCTCTGAAGGGGCATCAGGCGATGTTACTCCGGAAAAACTGGGTATCGGTAGCACAGGTGGATGTTAGCTTGCTTGACATGGTATAAATCCTAACGCAGTGGTGCGGCACAGAAGTCGTCCTCTAGGAAACCGGGCCTTGGCGGCCTGCAGGAGCCTTCGATCCGGCAGGTTGCATGCAGGGTATGCAGTCGAGCAGGTAACATGGCTGATAAGAAAGCCACGCGATGTAAATCTCGGTTGAGACGGCGAAACATACACCCCTTCATAGAAGGTCCTGTTGCTGGGCCGCCACTAATTCCTAGTTTCCTACTACTTGGTAGGTTCTAGGATCTTGATTTCCATGAGGTCGATAGGTGCGGGACAAGCGAGGCTATTGGTCGTGGGGCGTGATCCCTTATCGCGGGTTGTGAGTTGCGTGGAGCTTGGTTCAGAACAGAAGATGTGTCCTGGTGGTTTACATAGTATGCACATCTGTACACCACCCCACGATACATTGTAGGCCGTCTGAAACAGGGGCTTCCCTACGTCCCGTCGTCCCGGAAGCTTGACTTTCTTGGCTTTCTTGGCTTTGATGGCTCCCGTCCATTCAACGTCTGGGCTGCCGTTGTAGCATTACATGATAAAATGCAGGCACCGTAACATTGTCATTGCGTGCTAGCCTTCGGCCCTGGGAACACATCAGTGGATGCTGCTTCTATATGCTTTAGTCAACTCACCTTTCCACCTCTGTGCGCGGATCATCGGCCACGGTCCGTAGAATTGGCCCCCCAGGTGGCCAAGTCCTTAAAGGGAAGGAAACCGATATGGCGGGACTGTTTGATTGGACAGAAGCCGGTATGTCGAAGGCTGTCAACGAATAAAGACACCCGCTCAGTGGTGGCCGGGGCGTTTCCGTATATTGCGGCGGATTACCAGGAGAGGAAGGTACTCATGCGGATCCACTGCAGCTTCGAGATGTCGATGATAAGACACCTCTTCGAACTCCTTGCGGGCTTTTAGTTGGTCATTGGGGTGTGTGGGAGGATATGAGCTGCGATGCAACCGTACGCCAACAGGTGCAACAGCATCCAGGACCCAAGAACCAGGACCTGCGATAAATAGCCCCCAGGCTAGACGTCCGGTGTCGTTGCCCTCTCCAACTCTTCACTTTCTTGCTTCCCTCGACAAAACCACATCGTCTTAATTACTTGCACCTGTAGCCAAGATATCCAGCAAGCATGGCGTTAGGCACCTTGGTCGAGCCCGTGGCCGACCCTCGGCTCTCCATCAACGTCGAGAAACCCGACGACCAGATCCAGGAGCGATCCTGGGGTCTGACTGCTCGTGTCGACCCCTCTGTTTACTTCGAAGAGTACCAGTAAGCACAATAATGTCTTCTGAATCTGCCTTCCTCTTTCCTCTCCCATGCTTGGTCTCGAACCGCACCACTGGGGGTGAAGTGGCGAGGTGATCCACAGCCGGCAGTGCTGACCTTCGTTGCTATCAGGTACTGGGCTGCGATCGAGCGGGAAGAAGAACACGAGGCCAACCGCCAATACATTGAGGAACGGGGCCCCTTGACTGTGGGGAAGCTCCTTAAGAACCGCTTCTCGAAGGGAATTCACCAAGAGAGGGCCGAGAAGGCTGAGAAGGAGAAGGCTGAGAAGGAGAAGGTTGAACGGGAGGAGCCTGAGAAGGAGAAGCCCGAGAAGGAGAACCCTGAGATTGCGAAAGCACAGAGCGAGGTTTCGGGTGAGGGTGTGATTGACAAGCCGAGCTTTGGATCCTCCGTCAGCAATGAAGAATGGAAGACGGCAGCGCGGTCACTTCGGACGGCCAGCTGGGGTACAATCTTCTATCTCATCACTGCCGATATCCTTGGTTGGTCGACTTGCCCGTAAGTTTGGACACCCCCCCCCCTTCTCTCCCGGCCTCTTGCGCAAACGACAATGGATGATGTCGATTCTCTGTCGGCTGACCATCCCTTCTTGAAACAGTTACGTGTTCTCCCAGGTCGGTTGGGGCATGGGAGTCGGCCTGTACATTCTCTTCGGCATTGCCGCAGCGGCGTCCGGATGGATGATCTGGAAAGTGTTCCTCGCCCTGGACTCGAGTCGCTACCCCATGCAGTCTTTTGGAGACACGTACTTCCGCATCTTCGGGCCCTACTGGAGACACATGATCAACGCCTTCCAGGCTGTGCAGATCCTCATGACTGTTGCTGTGCTTGTCCTGGCGAACGCCCAGATCATTGCCCAGTGGAACGCCCATATCTGCTTCATCGTCTGCATGGTGATAATCATGATCATCGGCATCGTCCTCGGTTCGATTCGAAGTCTGCAGCGTCTCGGCTGGCTGTGCAATCTGTGCGTCTGGATGAACATCGTATCGTTCCTGATCGTCATTGTCGCCTGCGCCAAGTATCCGATCGACTACTCCGTCGTTCTCAACTCGACCCTGATCAAGACGATCGAGCCCGCCCACACATTTGCTGGACCTCCCCCCGATGCCTACCAGCAGTCAGCATACGGCACCGCTGCCACCATGTCCGGTGTCAACAACATAGTCTATTCATACGGTGGTGCTCTGCTTTTCGTTGCGTTCCTTGCTGAGATGCGTCACCCCTGGGACTTCTGGAAGGGTATGCTGTGCGCGCAGAGCTTCATCTGCATCGTCTATATCTTCTTTGGTGCTTTCGTATACGGACACCTCGGTCAATACTCCGCTTCCAACATCACCCAGGTCATCTATCCGGTTTCGTTGCAGACAGCGGGCAACGTTTTCAGTTTTGTGACCGGCCTGATTGCCTGTACCCTATACTTCAACATAGGGATGAAGGTGGTATATATCGAGGTCTTCCAGGAGATCCTACACTTCCCCGAGATCACGACGACGAAGGGCCGATGGTCGTGGTATGCTCTGGGTCCCATATACTGGATCATCGCCTTCGTCATCGCCGCGGCCGTGCCTAATCTGAACGGTATCTCGAGTCTGGTTGGTGGATTGATGATCCTGAACTTCACGTACACCTTCCCTGCCTTCATGTACCTCGGATACAGGATAAGAGTGGATGCCAAGTTGGAGGGCGAGGGGTTCGACCCGATCACCCGCGTGACGACCAGGCACGATGGGGGTTGGCAGAGGTGGTGGCGTGGATTCAAGGTCAACTGGCACTTGAACACCATCTATTTCCTGTACGGATGTGGTGGTCTGGCCTGCAGTGGCATGGGTTGCTGGTCTGCCATTGAGTCTCTGATCGCCCTCTTTGGGCCTGGTGGCACTGTTGCCACGTCGTTCGGTTGCGCGCAGCCCGTCTAAGGTCTCTCCAGAGCTTTAGCTGGGACAATAGCCCCAGCTAGTGCGTTTCTTCACACTTCGTTACGGCCCTAACAACCTCTTGATGGTTGCTGTCGTGGATGGTTTCAGGCTTGGCGTAGCTGGCTGAGGAAGGTAGTGCACGTGAAAAGTGTTGATGTCCTAGCAACGGTGACGTGTTACTGGTAGTAAGGATAGAGCTAAATTTGACTTCTTGTAAACACACTCTGGACTGGTGTTGGCTTTTTTTGTGCGAGGAGTATTGATTCATCGACCATAGCATATAAAGGTCATTTGTATCAACAAGATCGTATGCCGTTGAAGTTCCAAAAGCGGAGTGACGGTTGACCCGAAGGCTTATTAGGCACGCTATCACGGAAGTAGCTCGCCGAGTGATTCGAGCATCGAAACCCACACACTCACAGCAAGGATCCTTTCGAGGAGAGCAATCTGGGTAGCCTGCAGGCTGAATAAAATCATGTACTGTGTATGGACAGAGATAACGACATAGATATCGGCATGCTTCAAGTGCGAGACTACCTTAAGGCCGTCACCGCGATACCCCCGGACCTTCCAGCCCAACAACCCTGATCTTACCCCTCAGATCCTCTCTCCTTTTCTCTGCCTTGCTCTTCAAGCCCACGCTTTGCCTCGCGCTCTCCATAGTCCTCTGGAAGACTCCCATGCTCAAGGACCCCCGCCTCCCATGATTCGCAGCAGAGTTTGGCCAGAGGCTATCAGGCTCCTCGAGCCTGCCCAGAGAACTGGACAGTACCGTGGCAGCGGGATTCTTGGCCTCGCTTGTTTGAGGCGACGCCCACGAGCGCCTCAACCCACTCGAGTCAGAATTGTCGTTGCCGCTGCCGCCACTAAAGACCTTGGACAAGATGGGGAATCTCTTCCCGCCGTCGTCCTCGTCAAAAGTACTTTTCATGCCGGACGAAGATGGGGGGTAGGGCGTCCGCCTTGGGAGGCTGTACCTCCCCGGTTTTGGCGCCTCCCTGCTCGGTACAAGTGGCGGCGGGATGCGACTCCTGCCTGAGGCGCGGCGTTCCGAGAAGCTCTCTGTCTTGCGGAGTGGATCGATTGAGGTTGGGGGCAGGGAGCAGGATGAGGAAGAGAGGTCGAGCCTGCTCTTCTGAGACATCTCGTCTGGCCTCTGATCCCATTTAATGCTACGGTGCTCAACCGCAGGTAGTGGTGAGTATTTCGCTTCGCCACATCGGGCCCCTAAAGTTGTTGTGCTGCTCTTTGCGATGTCACTGGCGGTGTTGTGATACAGACCTACAACGGGATCAGTCAACGAGCTCCCCCATGAGGACGTCCACGAATTGGCACCGCTTTCCTGGCCGGGTTGTGAGTCATCCTCCGCTGGAGGTACTGGTCCGACTTGGCTCAACGCTTCCAGGTTACTGCCTCCGTGGAAGCCGCTCGGCACTGACGTTGGAGGAACAGGAGGTGTTGAGATCGACAGCGATGGAAAGGCTCCGAACTCGGGTGGTGAAAACGGTATGACCAACTGATCGACTTCGTCGTCCATATACGAATACTGGTAGGAGTATATGGATGGCTCTATGTCCGGCTCGGATATAGTAGTCTCTAGACCCTCCTGGCTGTACATGCTTGAGCTCACCGATAAGGGCGACACGCCTTCCTGTAGAGCCTGTGATGGGCGCCGTTGGCTCTGACCCGAGCCACCCCAGCCGATATCGAGACCTGTGAGCTGCTTGATTTTCTGAGGTGAGTTGTGTAATGTTGGTAGATTCGAACCAGGACACCCCTCGAGGTCAAGCTTTGCGATAAGTCGGTCCTGACCTGCTCCCATCCGGCTGTCCCCCACGCTTGAGAGATCGTCCACGTCCCACTTCCAGCCGTGCTCAAACTGCCCAACTGAAGGACTGCGAAGCGGTGTATTCAAGCCTTGACTCGTTTGCAAGCTGGAAGAAGATGGCATAGACCTCCGCGGCGGGATCGTAGGCAATGGCCTCTGCTGATAGTAGGCTGAATTCTCGGGTGGCATATAGTCATATTTCGGAACGAGACCCGGCCCTGTCCTCATCACCGCCCCCTCCCTCGTTCCAGCGCTCTCTTTTGCAAACATGTTCAACTGAGATCTCTTTCGAATATAACCGCGCCCTGATACACGTACTGCCATTGCAACACAGCATAGTCAAATCCTGAGCAGCCATTTTGGATTTAATATCAGAAAGTAACAGCAGCTCGCATACCCTCGAGACCTCGAAGCCTCGACGCACAAAGAGGCCCGAGTGCTTTGGGCGCAATGTCACTTGACGACGCCTCCCACCTATTTTCGGACAAAGAAACGTTGCTACCTATAGGGTAGTGGCCTTTCACGCAGCTTTGTGCGAAGACCGTCCACGCCAAAGGCATCCATGGCCACTCATTGTCCCGCGTCAACGGCTGCCAGAAGGAGATGGATGGCCTTGGCCGCCTCGTAGAAGTGCCAAAAGTCTTTGGCCTACACCAAAAATGCTGCGGCACACACGGCACAACTCATCGTGACGGGAGTGGGGCTCAATAGCACTCGCCGGCAAACAAGAAGAGCGGGATTACTTTGCGAGCTGCAACTTGGCGTTCATTTTCACGCTATGCCGTCTTTTCGACCTCGACATCAGCAGCGGCAGGATACTGAGGTTTGTTGCGCTGCTCTGACAACATGACGTGCCGTTGGATTTGAGTAAGATCAGATTTATGGAGAAATGGATGAAGGATTCTAAAGGATTTTTTTTTCGGTTGAGGGTGGCTACTTTCGCCTCTGTGGGAATGACACGTCTCTTTGATGTACAGAAGGTACTTGCCACTCAAGAGCAGGGACACGTGCAGTGCGTTGCCATCATATCCCAACAGCCTCCTTGGATATGGTGTTGACTGCGTGGTCCGCGACATCTAGGGTGCGGGACCCAGGTCCTTTTCCTTATCATCTTTCTCTTCTTCAATATGAGCAAAGAGCAATGAGTCCTGGGTGGAGACTGCAGGTTGTCGGAGACTGATCTCAGGGGGTTGGAAGTGTCCACTCTCATGCTATACATTGGACTAGAATGATCGGCAGCGCGTCGACTTGAGGGTGATGCGACTGGCCGTGCTACCTGTTGTCAACTCCAACGGCACCGCATCCCGTGAAGCGAAATAGCTGGGAGTCATGATGGCTATAGCTCGATGATGGGGGCTGGGCATTCACCTGGCAGCCTGGCCGGTGATTATTTGTTGGCTCCCGCGGGTACATAGTCGTGCGATCCGTTATCTTTGTGCAAAGTGTGCGGTGGTACGGAGTACTTTGTCCTGGTATCGAGCCGAAAGGCCGGTAGGCAACCACCTGAGGTACCCTACCCTGCTGTGGCCTTGCGGCCATTGTTGCAGCCTCCTAAAAAGGCAAAGCCGTTCAAAGATCGTCGTCATGCCGCGTAAGAACGCGCTGCGTAGACCAATATTCCGTCCTTGTCGATGTTGTCGTCAACGGCAAGTGTTTGATACTGTGGTATTGTCAACTGGCCTAGGTAGATAGACTCAATGAAAATTGGGAAAGAAGGTATAAGCTTCACAGAGAAGGTTCGGACTTGTTCCACTTCATCAGTCTCTTTTCTTTGATGGTCACCACTTCCACCCCACCTCCGTGGATAGACCCGTAATACAGTATACCTACCTATAATACCTTGGTAGGTATTAGGTAACAATCATGAGCGCTATGCCACTATGTATGTAGCACAGCCGAAGCTGACGTTCGATAAGAATACCTAGCCAGCCAGCTCAGTCAAGTATTTCAACCCACCACCCAGCGTGTCACAGTGTACAATACCTACCTGGGTAGATATTAGCTACTCCTGCCATCCTGCCACCTTCCCGTGTGATCCACATGGTTGTGGGGGCGGGCTGGGCCTGCATAAGAATTCGTAACGGTTCCAAAGTTATCATTTCCCCCATATCGGCTGAGCCAAAAAGACACGGCCCGGTTGCCCTCCCAACTTTTATCACCACCTGGCCCCAATCAGCGCCCCGAAATGGCCCCAGAACAATGGATCTTACTTCTCTCGCGTCATTGTGTACCTTTTCTACCTCATTGCGGATGTAGGCCTGGAATCCTCTCCTCCTGTCGCAAATGCTCATCAAAGGTGAAGGGAGAGGGATAGAGAGTAAAGGGAGAGAGGGAGGGAGAGGGAGGCCAAGTCGATCACCGGGGCTGTCTTTGGCCATCGAGAGCCATCGAGAGCCATCGAGAAGTGGTTCCTCCTGTTTTTCAATGGAACCTAACTTGCGTGCTGGCCCTGTACTGATTCCAGTGAATCTGATCTATTTCTCCACGCATGCATGCAGGCATCCATCAATCCTTTAGGATTATACACATACTTCCATACTGTGTACCTGCTAGGTTGTGAAGGCTTCACGGCTAGCTTCCGAGCTTGTGTCCCGAGGTCCCGTACACTCCAGGGCTAAAGTGCCTGCCTCCCTGACCTTGTCCTCAAGTCCTTACACTGACCGCTGTCACCGTTGGTCCCGGATCTTTACCTGGACTAACTAAACCATCTACTAAGCCTTGTTGCACTCTTACCCCAGGGCGGGTTCCACTTTGTCCCAGATAATTGGAATTACTCCCGCCTGTGATCGTCAATCCCTTCCTCCTTCCATTCCCCTCTCTCGAAGAGGAGCTTTGTAGCTCGGGTACTCACATACAGTTTCACTTCGAGCTCCGAGTTACACTCGTACGTCTTGAGCAAACACTTGGCTTCACTCGACAGTCCAATTGGGACCCTCGAACACCTCCCGACCAGGAACTGTATCGTGGGACTGTATCGTACACGATACACAAGACGAAGATCGCCGGCCCGGTCCAGAATGCGATTCGCCCTGTCAGCAGCCACAACGACATCGACGCCCCAATCACGACTATCATGTTCCAATCGCTGCCTCGCCCGTCGCGGCGCCTCCTCATCATACTCTCCTCCATACTCGTGCCACTCTTCATCGAGGCCTTCGTACACTGGCGCACCTTCGACATCCCAACCCCGACGCACGACCTCGACCCGCCCTTCCAGACCGGCTGCCGCGAGCCAGACACTAGTGGCAAGCGCGAGAATGCTGCGCTTGTCATGCTGGCACAGAACTCGGAGATCGACGCCGCGAAGCATACCGTCGACTCGGTAGAGGCCAAGTTCAACCGCTGGTTCCACTACCCTTATGTTTTCTTGAACGACAAGCCATGGGACCCGGAGTTCATGCGCATCATGAACAATTCAGTCAGTGGCGAGGCGCGGTTCGAGGTCATCCCGAGCAGGGAGTGGACGTACCCGAGTTGGATGGACAAGGATGCCGCACGACGGAGCATCGTGAAGCAGGGGGAGAGGGGTATACACTATGGAGGACGAGAGGGCTATCACCACATGTGCCGGTTCTTCTCTGGGTGAGTTTGCGACCAGTCGAGATACAATGGAGAAAGAACTGCTTGGCCGGATATCACATGTTCTGGGCGCTGACAGCGAATGCGCCTCTACAGGAAATTCTACACACTGGAAGCCCTACGGCCATACAAATGGTACTGGCGCCTCGAGCCCGACGTTGACTTCAGCTGTTCCATCACTTACGACCCCTTCGTCGAGATGGCGAAGCGCAGTAAGGTTTATGGTTGGACCATGAGTCTCTGGGAGGAGGGTAACACCTGTCCCAGCTTATTCCGGCACATGTCCGACTGGAAGGAGAACAACATGATACCAACCAACCACTTGTGGAAGGCAATGATGTCAGCATCTTGGCTGCCATACCCATTCAGGACGTTAATGGGCTGGTTGCCGCATCACGACAGGTACGGCGATGTGTGGAGTTTATGCCATTACTGGAGCAATTTCGAAATTGCCGATCTGGATTTCTTCAGGAGCAGGGAATACCAGGAGTTGTTTGAGTATCTAGACCAAAAGGAGGGTTTCTACCACGAGCGGGTACGTTTCGTCTGCCAACCACCCCCCAGTCCATCCCCACAAATACCCCCCCGAAGTGCTCAAATCTTTCCCGCAACTCACCGGCAGTTTGATGCTGACGCGCGCATTTTCTGTCCTCCAGTGGGGCGACGCAGCCGTGCACTCCCTGGCGGTGGGCATGCTCGCCACGCCGGACCGCGTGCACCACTTCTCCGACTTTGCATACCGCCACAACAGCTTCCAGCAGTGCCCCGCCAACGCGCCGGGCGCCCAGCTCGAGGGCTCCGTCCTCCTCGGCGACGCGCTGTACTCCGATGAGAGGGATGGCGGCGTCGGCTGCCGCTGCACATGCGACGCGAAGAAGGGGAAGACTCAGAACTTCCCCGGCTACTGCACGAACAAGCTGAAGCAGCCGACACGGCCGAACCGCCCTTGGCTGACGTGGTTCCTGTGAGAGTATGGCAAATCTGGTTCATTGGTTGTGCTTTTGCCCCGTTGAAGGAGAGGGCCCTGACGATACCCCGTTCTTTTTCATATATTTTAATTGAACAGGCCTTGCTGCCTGTGCATTCTACACCATCTTAGAGCGATTCTTGACGATCCACAGACGGCGGCAAACGATGAGAGGATGGCATTCGACATATAGACGATTTGCATTGCAGGCAGAGGGACGCATTACCCAGGCGCATACAGCACGGCGTTTCCAGGCAGACGATAGATAAGACCGGCTTGGCTTTGACAGTCACATATATAATTTACGCTTTGATTTACATTATATTATATAATGGCTTGCTTCTTGGGCTCTATTGCTCGCAAGACTTGGTATCATCATCGCTACAATGCTTTGCTCTGCTGAATGGTCATTCCACACCCATAGAGGTTCAAACTCGGTTGAAACTGTAGTCTTCGACATCCTAATCATCTCCATCCTCATACTTCCCCTGGTAGTCCCCCAGCAGGATATCATCTATCTCCACCCCTACATGCGAGTTGTTCCGCAGCCACTCCGTCTCGACGCGGAAGAAGATCCACACCCACCGCCGGAACACCTCTAGGAACTCGATGAGGAATATGGAGCTCTCGAAGTCGGTGAGGTGGTCGAGGTGCGGGCTCAACTTCAAGGACCACGTGCACCGCAGCATCAGGTCCACCGCGATGACGAGGTAGTACAGCGCCGGCCCTCCGACAAGTAGCCTCCTCCGCAGGCCGAACGCGTGCTCGGGCGAGTTGCGCTCCCTCCGTGGCGACAGCAGCGTCAGGTCCCAGTCCTTGGTGACGTCCCAGTAGAAGCTGTAGAGGCTGTTCACCAGGCACGCGAGCACCCAGGCCCTGTACAGCGCGGCCCTGCTGGCCTCGGCGCCCTCGGCGGGGAGGTTCCTCTGCAAGGCGCTGAGTATGATGACGGGGAACGAGGTCGCGTACTTCGCGGCGTTGGCGAGGTGCTGCCCTCCCCAGCCGGCGCTCTCCCTGTAGGGCGCGGCGCGCACGCGCACGAACTCGATCAGGCACTGGCGGAGCCGGATGAGGTACGGCAGGGCCATGATGAGGGGCACGAGGTACCTGCCCCCGCAGCCGCGGTCGGGCCGGTCCGTGGCGCTGCCGGCCCCGCCGCGGAAGAACATCATGCACACGCAGACGTAGAGGTCCCCCATGACCTTGGCGTACGAGGTCAGCACGTCGGCGAGCAGGACGTCGCCGAACTTGCCGTCGCTGGCCTGCGCCAGCCCGCCCAGGCTCACGCGCTTGAGCGTCGACACCAGGCGCGACCGCCCGCCGTGGGAGAGCGAGAGGCGCCGGAGCGGGAGGACGAAGATGAGGGCCAGGACGAGCAGGTATGTCATGGGGAGCCAGTCATAGTAGATGACCAGTTTGGGGTCGCGGTGCGAGAACAGCCAGAACGTGACGATGGAGAAGGCGAACGTGGTCGACAGGGCGGTCGCGAGCCGGTACGTTGACTTGTGGTGGGGAGGGTGCGAGGCGGACGGTCGTTGAGGGTAGCGGATGAGGGAGGGGACGTCGACCTTGATGTTGTACAGGTAGTGGAGGTTGATGCCCCATCCCCAGACGGCTATGATCGCGATGACTGTCAGCGCTGGGCTCTCGGGGGTTGCTGGGGTCGTATCATACCTAGGACCACGATGAAGGCGACGCGGTAGGGCAATGGGAAGCTCAGGCTGAAGGAGTCGAGCTCCGGGTCGACTGCTGGGTCGCCGTCCATTGCGCTCGCCTGGATCCTCCAATGTTCGATCTGCAGTATTCAATCACATCGAGGACGAGAATTATAGTCGGTGTATCTCGTTCGGGGGACGCTCCAAGCTCGTGCTCAACCTCCTGGACTTCCCAGAGCTGTCGGTCGGTTATGTCTGGTTCAGGAGGTGGAAGTTTGTAGTGTTCGCAGATGCAAATAAGAGCCACATACCTAATTACAATCCGTAACGGCTTTCACGTCATCGGCCCGGCAACACCCCTGCCACCCCTGCCTGCATTAGCTCCTCTGTACAGGACATAGGTATCCCTGTACTGTAAGTGCCGTGCCGAGGCAAGTCAACACCGTCAGTGCCCGTCCATCCATCTCTACCTTACCAAGATCCATGAGCTGTGAAATGTGACTTCAGACTCGTCGAAAGTTACCACCCCTGATCAACCTCAGCCCACGGCGCAGGGAATCTTCAAGATGAGCCACTGCTTGACCCACATACCACTCAAGATGCCAGTATAGCGGAGCGCGCTCCAGTGAAATAAAACAAACAGCAACAAACATGGCCTCCTCATCAGTGGCCAGCTCACCATTCCCCTACGCCGCCGCGCCAGACATCATCCGCGCCCACCAGAAAGATGTCTACTTCCAGGGCATCCTCACGAACCGACTAGTTGACCTGCACCGACGCCTCCTCGGTGCCCGATCCGCCCACGCCTGGGCCAACGAGTCCCGCACGGCCGCCGATCTGCTCTACCTCTGCCTGACCACACTGCTGGGCAATCGCACACTGGGCGAGGAGTACTGCGACCTGATACAAGTTGAAGAGCCCACGGGTACCACATCGATATCCCCCAAAAGCGATGACAAGGCCGCAGAGAGGGATCCAGCAGGGCTACCAAACGCAGGAGGCGGCGGTGTCGGCGGCCCGAGACTACCCTCCCTCCCCCGGCGGTCAGCCTACATCGCCCTGTCTATCCTCCTGCCCTACCTGTCCTCGCGGCTCCTCCCCAAGGTCCGCGCGCGCCTCCGCCAGCGCCTCGAGGCCCGCCTGGCCGAGCTCCAGCGCCGCAGGGGCGCCCGCGCCGCCCGGGACAGCGCCGAGTACCGCGCGGGGCGGTACCTCCTGGCGCACCTGGCGGCCGTGACGTCGGGCGCCCACGTCCAGGCCGTGGTCCTCGCGACCTTCTACTTCTCGGGCGCCTTCTACTCCCTCCCCAAGCGCCTCGCGCGGCTGCGCTACGTCTTCACGCGCCGCCTGCCCGAGCAGCCCGGCGGCGGGGGCCAGGACCAGGGGCGCGCGGGTTACGAGGTCCTGGGCGTGCTGCTGGTCGCCCAGCTCGCCGTGCAGGCCTACCTGCACGCCCGGTCGGCGCTGCTGCCGGGGGGAGGCGCCGAGGACGTGGCCGGCGTCGAGGCGGCGATCCGCGAGCGGGCGTTCGGCGGCGGCGGCGGCGGCGACGGCAACGTCTCGCTGGACCACGAGCACAGCTACGGCAGCAGCAACAACGACCTGCTCCTCCAGTCCTCCGGCGGGCAGCGGACCAGGGCGGCGGTGGGCGCCATGGCGCACTCGCCCGTCGCCCCCGGGGACAGGCCCAGGTATGACCTCCGCGACGGCGGGGTGATGGCCTGGGTCAAGGGGGAGTCGCAGCGGAAGTGTACGCTGTGCCTGGAGGAGCTCAGGGACCCGGCGGCGACGCAGTGCGGGCATGTGTTCTGCTGGGGTTGCATCGGGGACTGGGTGCGCGAGAAGCCCGAGTGTCCGCTCTGCAGGCGGGAGGCGCTGGTGCAGCATATCCTGCCGCTGAGGGTGGCGTGGTGATGGTGGTCTTGGTCTGGGCCTGGGTCTTCCTCTACTGGGGGTGTTCAACGGGATTCATAATGTGAAGCCAGGATGGCGATATGAAATGACGAATTCATGAAGGGCTTTGAATGGGCCACGCTCGCGCTGGGAAGCCGAGGTTTGGTATGTTCATGCACACAAACCGACCTTGAAATATACTATACTACATATTGAAGACAGGACGCAATTATAGGTGGTCTGGAGTGGACACTATGATCATGTTACATCGTGAAGATGCACAGAGAAAAGACGCGAGGCTTCGTCAGGCAAATTCCAGTCAATTGCTGGTAAAAAGACATGAGGAATTCAACCACCAGCGCCGCGCATACCTAGCTGCTGCTCCTGCTCTATAGGCTCCACGGGATCCAGCCGAAGAGTACATCCCGTAATCCTTCGACCCTTATTGTCGTTAGACACAAACAGAACACAGCAGAAGAGAAACCCCGTAGCTCGAATATCGATCCCTCCACACCCTGATGCCCTGCCGATTAAAGGGGCCCACCCAACCGGACCTGCAATGCACGTTGCGTTATCAAAAATACAGTACCCAGGCCAGAGTACATGACGAGGTATCATGGGAGCCAAATCATCCACAACATCGACTCCGCTTCGCATCGTCATAGAACTATGCACACCGTGGGCATCATACGCGAGTCTGCGGACCGTGCTTTATGAGCCTCAAGGTACCACTTGTGCCGGGTGTGCTACCGCACCTTGCCATAGGGTTGGGTCCGACCGTCACTACGGCATTGCCCAAATTTCCCTTGACATCCTTACTCTGCTTCAGAGATACCAAACAATACTATTTCGCCACGTTCATTACGACGCATACGTAATGATCGGAACAGCTCCTTCTCCTCCATGGACTTGGGGAGCGCATGGCCCGTATCGCTGCGCTCACGGTGGAAGCGCCTGAGCGCTCTGTGAACGCTGCAACCTCGCTCGCTGTCGGGACCCTTATTGATGAGGCTCAAGAACAGGTCAGCTCGGGGCTTGAAGACAACCACGGCTCCAGACTCATCCTCGTCTTCCTCGTCTTCGCCCTTGAACTCGAGCATTTTCACCTCTTTAGCCCCTTCCAATCCCTTCCGATGGTGAGAATGGCGCTTTTTCGTAGTCGGAGATGTCGAGGCGTGCTTACGCTTCTTGGATTTTGTGGTTGATTTGGCATTCCCACTCGTCAGCATCGAGGTAATCCCGTTGAGTATTCCGCTCTCCGGTCGGCTCGACTTGTGATGTTTGGAATGTTTAGACTTCTTCAGAGGAGTAGCAGGGTTCTCAGCCACATCACCACCGGACCCGGAGTAGTCTGGCGACGGAGGGAAGGCATTGGGCCTGCTGCTCATCATACGGTTTATACCTCCAGTCAGGCCAGAGTGAAGAACTGGGGCATCCGGCATATCGAGGTCATTGGTGTCCACGTGCAACCGCTTCCGCTTCTTGTCCTTCTTGACGTCCTTGTCTGCCTTCTTGCGATCCTTCTTGGGCGCTGGTGTCTCGTGTGCGCTGGATGCAGCTGGAATCGGGCCCGACCCATATTGGACAAGAGCCTCATCGTTGGCGATCATGTCCGCATCGACGTCTCCGTGATTCTCCCGCTTTTGTTCATAACGCACCAGCTCCGTGCTGTCGGCTTCTTGGGGCGGTGGAGGGGCGGCGGTCTGCGGCAGTGCGATTGTGGAGGCACTTGGTGTCGCGTTCACCTGGTAATCGAAAACGTTGACACCCCCGTTCGCCGGAGGGGGGCTAGGTGCGTGAGGCGGTGCAGCCGAAGCACCTCCCCATCCATCATAGTCGGCGGCATCTTCGACATATGCTGCATGGGCCATGTCCTGCTTTCCAGACGGTTTGCTGTTGGCGGCCGTCTTGGCCTTCTTGTTCTTGTAAAGAGCGCCTTGGTATTTCTGGTCCTCTGTCATGCAACTCTAGTAGTTGGTCAGTATGGATTGCTGCCAGCCCTAGTGTAACTTGCGGCGTAACATTGGGTGTCATACCGTGTGAGATCGATACTCAGTGCCGTAGAAGTGGACCATGCAATCAATGCAAGTGAAGGTCGCGCCTCGACAACGGTTTCGGTGTTGATCAAGTTTCTTCTTGGTCAAAACATCACCGCAGGCTGCGTTTGGCCAAGCGAATGGATATTAGTTATTAGACTTTGATAGGGTCGAAGAGAAGCGCGGGAGACGAAGTAATGAGGGAAGGTGTAACGTGTAGCCCAGGAGGGTGTGTCCGGATGTCTTGGGGGGGATATATTGGATTGGGGATTTCCATGGTCCTCTCAATGCGATCAGACGGGAAAGGGGCAGCAGCTAAAGGGCGGGAATGCGATAGAGAGGGAGGGAGGAGGGGTGTGTGACATCCAAGGGTGAGCCAGCGGGCGGTACTATGCAGTGAGGGAATCCCGAGGGAGGGAGGGAGGGGTGCACCTAGAGCAAGGACGGGACGAGAGGGATGGCGATAAACAAGACATGAGCTCACCTCACCATACCGGTGGTGGTGGCACAACGTCTATCAAGTGACGAAGAAAGGCTGGATTGATCTCATGGTAGGGGCAAATCGAGGGAATGACCTCACTTACATTCGCACTGAAAGCTCACCATCTTGATTGCGAGGCAGTGTCGCGACGGACTATTTCGAGGACGGACTGGTGATTGGCACGAAGCTGCAGAAGATGACGGCCGACGGCGGACTTGTCTATAGCCTGACTGGATGCGCTGCGCTGCACTGTCTTGCAGTTTTGCCTCTTTGGTCTTGTTTGTAAGAGATCCGAGTGGACGACGGAGAAGCTGATCCTGTAAAAATATGCAAATCTCCGTTTGAACGATATGTTGAATTTGTCGCGGGGCAGGACGATGTGGTCGAGACCCTGAGGTATCCTCTTTTTTTTTCCTTCCCTTTTTTTCTTTCTTTCTCTTGTTCCCTGTCTCACGCCTTTCCTGCTTCCCCGGAAAAAGCTTATCGACAGAACCCACTCGCAGTCCACGGGCCGCAGACTAGGATTGTTCAGTTCTCAAGCTGCGGCAGCTGAATGTTAAGTCAAGAAGGGCAAACCCGGCTACCTAATTGGCGTTATATGATTACCGTACTGTAGTAGGAAGCGATCCGTACTCGATGAGGGCGACTGACTGGACGGCCAAAACGCCGGCGCGACAAGCGAAACCCGTTGTCTGCTCTTGTTGAAATATAGAACTCGGTGGAGTGCGTGAGTGAACGGTTGGGGAAGACCTTCGAGGGGTACGTGTGCGTGTGTGCAGGTGTGTTTGCGATAGTCGATCCCTCGCAAGGCTGAATGGATCAAGTACATCGAGATACAGATCACAGATCACAGATCTTGTGCCCTGGCAAATGAGCTGCAGAGCCTCAGAAAAGCATGCACGCAATGATAACGGCCAGACGGGTAAAGGAGTAGATCTCATCATGTCTCCGTTCTTCTGCTTCCTGTGTCCACTGTATTGGCAAACGGGGTTGAATGGCATGCATGAATGGACAACACTGTCTGGACTGGTGCGTCGGATGCCCATGCAGGCGCGCTGGAGACGCTGTACCTCGGGAGCCCCGACAATATTGTGTACACTACCTAGGTACCCGTGGACGTTCTCTGGGTGGTGATTACTACCTGCCCAGGTGACTTGCCAACTGGGAAACGAGGCAAGAGAGACAATGGCGCGACTACCGTGACCTGCCGCCATCGTACAGTAATCACTAAAGTACTAAACACACGCCCCTCCATTCCAGATTTGGAACGGAAGGCGCGTCTTCATTGGCTGCTGTATTTATAACAAGAAGCAAAGTGCCGCGGCAGTCCGGGGGTGTGAGCATAGGGACATACCTAGGTAGGCAGGGTGGTAGGCGGGAACGCTATGGCGAGCGTCTTTCGAGTGTGTCTTCCAAGGCTGCAAATGTGTCTGGTCATATGTTCCAGGCTATAAGAGACTATATGTTATGCATTCCCCGGCCAACGAGCTACCTAGGTAGTCTTTGAATGCGACCTCGGAGCCGGAAAATACTATTATGTTCCATGCTTTGGGATCGATAGGGTGACTGGGTCTTTGTAGTAATTCTTCCTTCGACGCCCAAGTGTCTTATCAGGGGGTAAACCGGTGCGCTGTAGTTACCAATCTAGGTAGGTATTGCTTGGGACGAAACGGATGATCATGGGCCGTCAGAGTTTCAAGAGGCCGACTTGACTCCCTGATGCGCTACCCAACAGCCCAGGTGGCTCCAGCGCGTACTGGAAACGACGAGACCTAGGATCTGACCGAGTACCTAGCTGTCTCCCTAACATTATTCTCTCTCTTTCTTGCCTTTCTTCCTAGTCACGTTCCTGTGACCACGAACAGTCGTCATATATTCTGTATATACCTAGGTACTTATATATATATATATATATGTGTGTGTGTGTGTGTATGTGTTGTGTCACCGCCGCCGCCATCGCTCCTCCATCTTCAACATCTGGGGACCGAGCCAGGCCCAACCTTGCTCTAGGTATTTGACATCGCCCGCGCCTCGTTTCTGGGGTTAGCCAATAAGCATGTGGCCACACCCAATCCACACCCCCCACAGTGAATGGGTGCTGCAGGGATCTGCCCATATCTAGTATGTCGATGATGTTTCAGGTCGTACACGAATAACAACTGCCCAGTGCTGCCGCGAAGGTGCATTGATGGGACTGTCTCTGTCAGCACACAAGTCTGGGCGCCCGTGAAAATCCTGATTTTCGCTATGGTACCAAGGTATGTAAATCAGCTGGTGCACGGCCCATGATTCATCCATATTGCGTATCAATGTGGTGTCTTAACACACTTCTGCCCTCCATGGCGGAAGAATGAAGCTGCTTTACAATGTACGGTACCACACAAAACCTGGGCAGTTGAGATGGCAACGTTCTTGGTGTTTGTTGGAGCCAATCAACTGTTGACGGTTCACCTGCAGTCAGTGGTGTGCTCGTGAGCCATAACAGATCGGCAGATTAACACTGGTTAGCCACAAAAGATCAGCTATAGAAATGAGCCGTATATATACCATACTGCGATATTATGATGTGTTTCCCGCTCTTGACCACAGCCACAGGTGCTTGCGTAGCAAACTTACAGTAATCTTCTTGCAGAACCAAAGTATGCTCCGGATGCCCCACAGATCGTCAGCTCATCTGAGAAGACCAGGAGGAGCTAAAACCAGCTCTTCCCCTTCCAGCTTAGACAAGAGGTGTCGCACAAAAGATCCCAACGAGTTGGCGACTTCGCGTCAGAAATGGGTTTGTCTTCCCCTGAATGGGTATCCCAGAGCCCCAAGGTGCTTTCCTGTTACGAAGAAGCGCGTACAGATTCAGTGTCCAATTACGTATCAGGTATATGGGCGCCGATCCTAAGCACCAAAGTACCCGTGGATTTATGTACAATTACTCGACACCACTTGCGTCAACAGCTTCCAGGGTTTCCCATATGGTGAACATCTCAACATACTTCATGCTACCGTATGCAGACGCACAAATGCTCACGTGAACGCGACTGAGACTTAGGTACCTAGGTATCGAATGAGGCCTGTCCGGGTACCTTACAGCTTCTGGCACGGCCTAGGGCCTTTGGGGGACCTCGGGATACCGTAGCTACAGTAGGCGTGCTAGGTACGTACCTAGGTACTGTACCACTGTAGTGGGCATTGGGACCCTGAAAGGCGGGACCGGTTGAATTCAGACTTTGAAGATCCGTCACCCGTGGATTCCCCACTTGCAATGCTCGAACCTATAACGTGCACGACTGCAGGCCGGTCGCCGAAACTGCTTCGTCACGGCATCTCAGCAGTCTGCTGCTCCTTCTCCGACAAGGTTTACCCGGAAGACAAATAGAGTCTGAGACTCCGAGAATCTACATCACGACAACCCCACATACTCACTCCTTCACCCAATTTAGCACACACTGGAAGCTCCTTCGCCCCGTTTGTCGTGCTTGCGCCCGCATTGGTGCGTGCCAACACATTTTATTCCGCGCGAGACCGCCAAGCCCAAGAGCTCCTACGAACCACGGGCATACGTACACAGCTCTTTGTTTCCCTTACACGGCTGCCTGTTGTTGTTGCTTGTCCGGGCTCGTCCCGTCTCGGCTGTGGTCTCACCAAGGTCCGCCCGCGCCGCGCGCGTTGACTGACGTCCGTCCCGCCTTTACCGTTCCCTAATTGACCTCGCCTATCGCTTATCCCTACTTTGCACTTTCCCAGATATCTGATTTATCTTCCGGACGATCTCCCGCTCTTCTCTCCTTTCTGCTCTTGCTTTGTTGCCATGTCTGCCTCCGATCCTCCTGTCCCAGGCTTCCTGGAGCAAACCAGCATACTCCTGTACACCGCCGCCTCCTGGGTGCGACTACCGGCCATAGCTTCGACTGTAAGGCGGATCGGCTTCCTTGTCTTTCCTTGATGCTGTTTACATTATATGCCCTCGTTTGCCTCCCGCCCTCTACATTACATGTCGCTCGACCCTCCTCCGCCCCAGCCTCTGGCTTCCACCTCTCCGAATGTGCCGGTGCCCTGCCGATGACCTAGGGCGCGACCTAAGGCACTTCGCTAATGTTGTCGCGAACAAGGGCGTTGCCGCTATCCTCACATCCCTCCTCTACTTCAAGCAAAAGTAAGTGGGCTACCTACCTACCGTGCCTTACTCTTTACCACAAGTCATGCTGCCCCTGGCCCTATATCAGCATCCCATGTCAGCTCCACGGGCTCGGGACTTGGGACTAATACTCCACCGACAGGGCCCTGATCTACCCATCGCATATGCCGCCCAATGCCCGAACAGACGTCCCTCGACCTTCCCAATTCGGCATTCAAGACTTCGAGGAGCTTATGATACCGACCAGCGATGGAGAGAAGCTGTCGGCGTTTTATATACGAGGCCCACAGGATAGGCGAAACTCGAAGGTCACCGTGTTGATGTTTCATGGCAATGCCGGGAATATAGGTCACCGTCTACCGATCGCCCGGATGCTCATAAGCCTAACAGGCTGCAATGTCTTCATGCTCGAGTACCGTGGCTATGGTCTCTCTACAGGCGAGCCCGGTGAGAGTGGCATCTGCCTTGATGCCCAAACAGGACTTGACTACCTGCGCGACAGGGCGGAAACGAGCGACCACAAGTTCTTGGTGTACGGACAGAGCCTGGGCGGAGCAGTGAGCATCAAGCTGGTGGCGGATAACCAGAAGGAGGGCGACATTGTCGGCTTGATCCTGGAAAATACGTTCCTCAGCATGCGAAAGCTCATACCATCCGTTCTACCGCCGGCGAAATACTTGGCACTACTGTGCCACCAGGTCTGGCCCAGCGACTCGTTGATACCGCACATCACAAAAGTGCCCATCCTGTTCCTCTCCGGTCAACAGGATGAGATAGTTCCGTAAGTGGGGTTCCTCGGTCTTGCCACTTCGACTTCCAACGGGTTAGGAGGTCTCAGTCTGTGTGGTGAAGGGATCCCGTAAAGGTCCAGCCGTTTCACCGGCGCAGAGCTTTCGAAGCGATTTTTTGTTGGAAGCAGCCGTGTCATGGTGCTCATGCATGACATGCCTTGCATCGCACAATTTACGCTAACACTGCATGTTTCAGGTCGAGTCACATGCTCAAGCTCTATGAACTCTCGCAGGCACCGAACAAGATCTTCAAGCCTTTACCCGGCGGTGATCATAACTCAAGTGTGCTGGAAGAAGGCTACTTCGAAGCTATCGGCGACTTCATCGCGTCCGTCACTCAGGAGTATCCGTCCACACCACCCGAGAAGGGTAACCTGTGATTACGAGACTTGGTATAATCGGAGCAAGCTGGTGCCGTCAATCTGAAGCTTGCGTGTGGTTGCGGGGAGCTCTCAGTGCCGGTCCGGTCCTCGCATGCCGAGAGAGGCCCGTTCTGTTATTGGGAAGGACAGCGACTCAGATGAGAGCGATGACTACGCGGCTCAAGGATGGCCGCGCCCGCCAGCGATCCCAACATTATGTGTGCGCGAAACTGCGCTTGGATAAAGATACCCCAGTTGTACTGTTTGGTTATACGCCGACCTAGCGATCAGGCAACTTTTTGCTGTTAAGACGGCCAATATCTGTGGTGGAAGCAGCCACAGTTTTTCTTGCTTCGGAAGTGTATTGCCAATAAGCATGCACTCCGTATCAAGGCCAACATATGCTGTCAGAGATATACAAGTGTCAACGAATAAGAAAAGGAATAGAGAGGGATTAGACGTGTTAGAGAAGAGGAAACTATTGAAAATAAGATACCAAGGATGGAAGCCGGACCAATACCAATAGTTGTTCCTCGATAGGATCAACAAACCTGGGCTCATATAAGCCTAGATACCAAATACCAAATATTTATACCCCTAATTTCATCCATATGAAATCAGCCGAGCGAAAACAGGCAAGCAAGCAAGAACCCTTCCAACTTCAATGCCCTAGTGTGGAAACTACTTGCATGCTACTCGCACGCGCAGTCACTGTTGCCCGGTATGATACTCATATATAAAGAGCGCGGATCAGAACTCAACGCGAATTTCTGGGAAACTTGTAGGGGCATTGCTTGATTCATAAGGTGGGCCTATTGAAGGCCCTTTCCTAGTCCTCAGATCTATACCCTTATGAAGCCGAGGACTCACTGCCCTCTCACCTGGCTACGGTAATCGAAATCAAAGGGCTCGCTTCCATGCTGTCGTCTTACAACCATTGGTCATTCATAATGAGGGAGCAGGTACTGCTTCCCATCGACCCTTGAACCGTCTTATCGATGTCCACCTCCTAATCCTCAGCCTCAGGCTCGGCTTCAGCTTCAGCTTCTGCCTTCAAATCTGCCTCTGCGTCCAACTCTGCTTTCCCGTCCGCTTCCGCCGCGGCCTTGCTGTCCTCGCCGTCCTCATCGGTGTTCTCCTTCATATCCTGTTTGCTCTCCACCTTGCTCTCCTCCTTGACTTCCTGCTTCTTCGCACCAAGCCTCCTGAGCGCAAGGAACCCGGTGCCAGGTTTGGCGTTGACCACCGGCGCTGGGGCCCACTGCCTGGGTCGGGCTGCTGCACGGCTCGCCACCATGCTCCACCCACTCGAGCCGCCGCCGCTGCCATCGCCTTCCCTCCTGGTAACGTTCGAGGATGCGTCCGCCGCACACAGTGCCACACCACCCGCCAGCCCCAGGCTGGCGATCTTCTTGGCGACCTTGGGCTTGAGTGCTGTCAGGATGCTCTCGATCTGTGAGGGGGTCAGCGCCCCCGACGCGATGCTCGCGATGGTGCTCTTGGTCGTGGTCTTGACGAGCACCTCGTCCGTGGGGAGGAAGAGGGTCTTGAAGGTGACGTTGTTCTTGTGCTCTGCCGGGATAGCAGCCGCGCAATCGGCGGCCACCGCGGAGTCGACCTCCTCGGCAGTCAACCCGAACTTGGGTCTTGAAAGGAGCAGGGCGTTGTAGGGCTGCTGAGCGGGCTTGTTGGCCACGGGAGCCGGTGCTGCCGCGCGTGCCGGCGCTGCCGTCCTGAGGATGCGCAGGCACTGCCTGAGTGTCTTCTTCGGAGCGCCTACGAATCGAGGCCCCTTGAAGATGCTGATGTGGCGGTGAGGCTCTGGATCCTGGCTTTCGGAGTCGAGGCCGAAGTCCTCGGCTAGTACATGCAGGAATTGTCGCTGACGCGGCTTCATGGGCTTGAAACGCATATTGCGTTGGTTTGACTCGGAAAAGACGCGGAATTCGCGTTCTTGGCTTTCGGCCCATTCGATGCTATCCCGAAAGAGCTTAAGCGTGAGATCCTGGTAGGGGATATGATTGTCCGTGTGATCAGCATCGACATTCAGAGCTTCGGCGAGTTGGCGATTGCGCTTCTGGCGGAGACACTCCTCATCGCACTTGATAGGTTCGCGCTGTGGCCCTTCCGGGTTGACACGCGTGGTAAGACATTTGACCTTCTGCTTGCGCCGTTGGCAGTCGCAAGTAAGGAAAGTTTCTGACTGGCATGGTCTATCTTCGTTGCACGCGTTGGGTGCGTGGCATTTGTCGATACAGTCGTGTCCTTGGGGGCAGGACTTGCGTGCTTTCCCGCAAGGCTGAGAGCAGTGTGTCCCGGGGATTGCGGCATCCTCGCAATCTCCTGGTCGATGGCAGAGCTTCTGGCACTTATGCGTTCCGCACTTCAGCAGATTTTCACAAGGCTGACCGCAGCGAGGTTCTTCGAACCAACACGGCTGGTTCTTCAGAACTTCCTTCCCGCAAATGCACCGCTTTTCGACCAAGAATGGGCATTTCGGACAGTCCACGTCGTCAGGGTGGCACTGATGCTCAACTTGGGGATGCCCACAAGCTCTGGCCCGAGTGCAAGGATGCCGGCATTGGGGAGGCTGTGTACCGCACTGATGGAAGCAGAGTTAGTATAATGCGCAAGTAGCGGGATTCGGTATCTGGAGGGTTTGTACGTACGGGTTGAGGAGGATAGAGCACTGTGCGACCGCACGAGCAACTGATCTCATCGAAGATAGCCTCGAGGCACGATGGACATGGTCCTTTGTGACAAAGTTGCTCACAGAAATGCTTGCCACACTTGAGCATCTTCCCACACATTCGTGGGCAGATATGCTCGTCCTCGACATCCTCATTCGCAGCACCAGCTTTTCGTCTATTCGCTTGACGCTTAGCTGCCCTCTTTTCTCCAGGGCAGCAGCGCGAGTCGCACTGGTGCCGCCCGCAGCTCAAAAGTGCTCTGCAAGTTCGGAAGCACATCGGATTTTGCACGTCCTCTGGGGCCACCTGCTGACAGGTGGACTCGACTGTGGTCCTCCCGCATCGACAGGCGACCTCCATCTTCTGAAAACAGGGCTTGCAATGTCCAATATGGCATGTGTCTTGGCATCGATGACCACAGTTCAAGGTCTTGCCGCAGATCTTCTTGCAATGTTCGATCTTATCCCGGCATGACTGGCGAGGAGCTTCCATGATCTCTTTCAGCAACGTCTTACCGCAAGGGCAGTGCGTTACAACATCAGGAGATAGAGGGCAATGGGCCGCTTCTTCGTCCTGAGGGTGGCATGGCTTTTCACAGACATGATGATTGCAGTCATAATGGCGCCCACAGATTTGCTCGCAAGCAAAAGAGCCCTCGAACCAGGACCCGGCTGTCACGTCGGACCCATCTGAGGACGTAGCTTGTGACTGGCCGTAATTGTAAGATTCAATTATATCGTCTCGCTTGTCGCAAAGGATGTCCCTGTGTTCCTTTCCACAGTAACATGTTGAAGGTACTGGGACTTCGCATGCACCACAAAGTCCTGGGTGGCATGTTTGACCACAGGTATGCTCTCCGCAAGGAAGCAAATCGCCGCAGACTTCGTTGCAGCTGAATCCGTTGCTGTAGTCGGTATCTATGCATCGCTTCTGAGACGTATGTTTTCCACAAAAGCATGACTGGACAGGACCCATTAAAGTACATGGCGGGCAAGGACCAGAATGGCATTGGATGGGGCAAGGATGAGGACATGTGCCCCTCGGTTTTGAGCAGGTCTGGCCGCATGAGTGTGGTGGTAGTCCTGGGATGGACTTCGGGTTGATTTCCTTGCCGCACCAACAGTGATAGGTGCCAGGCTCCTCGGTCAATTTTGAGTTGCACCCGGGGCATCGCCATGTTGGCTCCTGGCCCTGTGGTTGCTCGCCATCCATTTGGCTTTTATACCACTTCCTGGTGCAGTGGTGATGGACCACTGTCCAGCAGGTCGTACAGGCCCATATCCGCGACGACCGAACTACCTCGGATGAGCAGATAACGCATTCGTACTGTCCGTTGTTGATATCCTCGTGGATCCTTGTTGTCAGATCCGGAGCCTCGGATTTGGAAGCTCGTCTAGGCCTTGACTGTGGCGTGGCCTGGTTTTTTTGTTTTGCCGTTTGCTTACTCTTTTGTGATACCGGCTGTCCTGGCACGAATGCAGGTGCGTCACCACTGAGCGATGGTGTTGGCTCTGCGCCTTGCTCCGCTGCCGACGTCAGGTTTCCTCCGAAAGCTCTACGAGGGGCCATGTGGGTTCCTTGAACTGCACGTCCCCCTCTGCCACGCCGCTGCCCGCCTCTCCTATCACCGCGTCCTCTCGAGCTCGAATTCCTAGGTTCCGCTAAACTGGACGGTGTCTCCTGGACTATTGGGTTTGCATTGCTTGTAGTAACTGGGATGACTGGGGCGACTGGGGCGGCCACGCCGCTCGATGGCGGCGCGTGACCTCCCCTTCCATGACCGGAGCCTCTGTTATTTGACCCTCGGCCTCTTCCCCGACCCGACCTGCCTCTCCTGTGAGGGTTTGAAGACCCCCGGTGGGCAGGAGATGAAGTTGCTGGTGCCAAAGTGGCCGGCGTGACTTCGGCCTCGGCCATGGTGTGAGCGACTGTGGAGGTATGGCGACCCAGTGTCAAATTTGAGGAAGCCGATTCAATGAAAGGATGGTGTTGCGCTTTTTGAAATACAGCGGCTTTGAACGTTGACTGAATCTCAAATTTGGGTGCTACCCGTAGTGTGAGGTCAACGAAGATGGTTAATGAGAGAAAGTTTGAAGAGGCGAGTATTCGAAGATGAGGTAATCAACCAGATGGATGATCGCCACTTTAAAACCGTTTGCTGGGTAAAAAACCGAACAGATGGTCCCGTCCAAACCCAAAGATCTCGAAGTACAGTGTGCTTTATCACTGCAGGAAGAACAGCTCGAAGGCCTTGAGAAGGAAGGCAAGGTTCTACTGTCGTTACCAAATTCGGATCCCTGCCCGCAGCAAAGTCATTCAAGTGACTCAGAGTGATGATGATAACACCGTCCACGGGTAACAGGGGCGGTCGCCAATGAAATGCAGTCACATTATAGCGGACATAGCCTCAGTAACCTCCGCATATGCAGTAAAATGGAGATTTTTGCTCGCCGCTTACAGAAGATGCTGGCCCGTTCTGCCCGTTTATAGCGCCGTTTGCCACCGTCCCAGGCCTTGAACAGTACTCCAGGGCTAACCCAACTGGGCAAGCCTCAGCCAGACCCAATCTCGTGGCTATTATTCTGTCAACCTCCAACACTCTTCTCACAATATTGTATCGTGTAGATGTCTAAACACGATTCTGGAGTGAACATGGTGGTGTTTAGGTTGGTCCAGACCTGGAGCAATCCATCAGATCTTGTAAATCCACCTCAGTAATTCTTGTGAGTTGCTGCAATCCTATGGCTGATACTCAGTTTCGGTGGCTTCGGACTGTCACACCTTTTCTACTTCCTCATTATTGCATGACCAGATATAGTGGGGTTTAAGCGGGTGATACATCTCTATTATTCATGTCTTGTTTTAAAGATACAGAACATCCCAAGGATGCCCGCCAGTATTCGCAAATTCGTCGGCTCTCTTCGGCCCAAAGGTCTCGTGTTGGTAGGTCTCTATACGTACGTACGGTGATCGTATATTTTCTCTATATATTTATTATTATTCTTTTTAAGTTTTCCACCCTCTGAATCGTGAGGGTAGAAGTAGCTACGTAAGGTAGAAAACATAGCGTAAAAGGAAGGTACGGCCTACGGGTAACGACCGTCGTCGTTACCCACTGATACTAGCAACTTTTCTCTTCTTATCCATCGCTAAACCTCTCAATATAGGTAGCCTTCCGTACGACTATCGCGATACTAATGACCTGAAATAAACGCAGCTCAAAAACTATGAACTCAACGTAGGCTCGCCTATACGATAGCCGTAAACGAAAACTCTATAACCCTAAATCCATAGGCGATAGTCGCTAATATAGACCCCTTAATTAGTATTTCTTCCGCTCCTCCCTCTATTTCTTCCGTTCGGCCTATTTGGTCGCCCGTTTGCGAGTATAATCGTCGTAGTCTTCGTTATCGTCGGTTATATGCTTCTTAGGTCTCGCGTTAGGTAATAGGGTATGCTTCTTAGGGGTAGGTTAGCTCTTAGGAGTATAGCGATCGTTATCGTCGTCTTCGTTAGATATATAAATAGGGGGCGATCTAAGGATAGGTTCGTTCTTATAAATATATTTCTAGGTATACTTCTCGAGAGTAGGTAGTAGCTTGATATTATATTTCTTAAGTATAGGTTTAGGGGTAGTAGTTATACTAGGCCTCTTATATAGTTATACTAGCTCTTTGATATATAGGGGTTATATATACTAGTTACTCGTCTAGTATAGAAGGGCTTAGATCTAGGTTAGTAGATCAACCTATTTCTTAAACTTCTTAGGGCTTCTACTATTACGATAGCTATAGAAGATATAGGGGATTGAAATACTATTAGGGTCGACTATTATAGAGATCGTAATAATTCTATACTTAAGGTAGTAGTTATCGATATAGGGGTCGTTATCTACTACTATAGCTCCTATAAATACTTTACTAAGTATTATCTTCTCGATATCTTTCCGTATTCTTCTAACTATTATATAAGATAAAAATTATTAGTCCTAGTAGGTAATATTATTAATAATAGTTAATACCGCCGTTCTAGTATTATCATAGAGGAAGAGTATCTTAACCTAGGCTATAGCTTTAGCTTTAAGGCCCTCGAGGTCGATAATATATCGAGAACCTTACTTTATCTCTATCTTATTACTCGCTTTTATTTTATCCTATATGACTTTCGCTATAATATCTTGATAAGCTTAGGCCTAGTCTTTTTCCTTATTATCTATTAGGTTACTATAGATATTAAATAGACGATCGTTATTATTATCTTCAGTATCTATAGTATTAGTGCCCTTGGTACTAGTAGTTATAGTAGTAGGGGCTTAGTCCTTTATAGTAGCTATAGGGGTATCGGTACTATCGGTCTTAGCGGCTATATCTACTATAAGTATTATATTGAAATCGAAGTTCTCTATATAACGGGCGTATTCTTCGTCGTTTATTTTATACGAGTATCGCTTATATAAGTATATAGTAGAAAAAGGAAAGGAAAGTACTAAGAAATAGACGATAGCGCACTATAAAACGATTTCAGGTATTATAAAGCGATTTCAATAAGTATTATAATTAGGAATAGTAATCTATAGAAAGAATACGAATATTAAATTGATTAGGGGTATATAGTATATATATAAGGTTTATTTAAAGGATAGTTAGGAGGTAGAAGAAAGTAGGAAGTAGAAGAAAGTAGGAGATAGAATAAGGAGTTAGCGATAGCGAGGTAAGCGAAAGAAAGGGAAATACTAATCGCATTACTTCCCTATTAGGAAGTCTTTTTAGTTCCTTCTACTAAAGGTCTTTCTACTAACCCGTCTATATATATACGAAGCTCATTGCCCTCTACTAGCTTCTATAGTACTGAGTTTAGCTTCGTCTTCGTTATAGTATCCGCTAGGTTATCTTTCCCGTTAATCTACCTTACTTCTATGATCTCCCTTACCTTATATAATTATCGTAGTAATATAATATCAATCATAAGGCATTTCTCCCGTATTATCCTAAGCTTTATAAGGTATTCGTATAGGCTATACGAATCTATATAAATAACTAACGGTATATTAGGTAACGATAGTCGCTTTATAATTATTCTAATAGTCGTTATAAGGGAGATATTAATATCTATACTATTGATTATACTATATATCTCGCTTATAAATATGCTTCGGGTAACTCATTTGCATTTCATAGAGGACTAGTAGAGAATATTGCCTATTAGCTTAAATTCCTAGTCCTATATATAAGCCTTATTTACTAGTACGATAATATAACTGAGTTAGGATATTAAGTCCTAGTTATTTACGAATAACCTATCTATAAAGACGAAAAGTTTAGCTATAGGGAGGTCTAGGGGCATATATCTAATACCTCGTTAAGCGTTATCTATTTGCTATAATAGTTATATATTAAGGTGCTTATAGTTTTCTTCCTTTAGGTCTTATACTTATATTATTATAGAAAGATCGTAGGATACCTCTAATTAGTAAATAGAAGCTATATATATACCTCGGGCTCTCTATTCTAGGTACTACTAGGGACTATTGATAGTAGTCGTATCGATAATAGCGAGTTTATCTACCTATCCTTTCTAACGAATCGTAATAGATCTAGTATTATCTATTACTATATAAGCGCCGTTATAATCTATATGCTATCCCTCTAAAAGCAGCGTCTTCGGCTTTACCTATAGCCCTACTATATATAGTTCCTCTTCTTCTCTATCTTAGAAATCTTATATAGCTAGTAGTAGGGTATCGTCTATTTATATACCTACGATTCCGAAGGGCTTTATAGGCTTTATAATAAGTAGATAGGGGTTATATATCGAGTATTCTATATTGAGTTTCTAATAGTAATGCTTCTAGTAGGTATCAAACTAGTAGATACTAGCCTTAGCGATACTATATAGAGGTTTAACGACCCTAATAATAGTATTATATAGGTATCTATCTTTGAATTCCTTTAGGAGTTCTACGAGGATCGTATACTATAGCTTTAACTTAGATTATAGGTAAGCTTAGGTGATATTATATAGTATAAGTAATATGCCCTTATTCTAGATTAATACTAGGGCTATTATAATAATCGTCCTTTAGCTTATATATTGGATTATCAGGCTTTAAGTTAGTATAGAATCCTTATTTTCATCGTTATAACCCTATATAATTAGCCGGGACTTTTCATATAGCTTAGTTATCTTGCCCTTAACTTCCCTTACTATATGGGATTTAAATAGATAATAGTCGCTATAGCCTATTAGAGACTATTTCTCGAATCGGAATACTCCCTTACCGATTAGCTCGTCGATTTCTACCTTATCTAACTCTTTAAAGGGGGTACTAGGCATTATAATCACGCTATCCTACCTCAATTTCATAGTTAGGGTATAATCATCCTTCTCTTTCTTTAATATATATACGATAGTGATATAGTCCTTTACCTCTAGTAACGATAGCCGTATAGGATTTAGTATAGGTATCTAGGGCACTAGTACCTCTAGCGACGATAGTCGCGCCTATATATCTTCTTCTTTATCTTTATAGTAGCATTATATAATTATCGATCTAAACGTAACTAGGCCCTTCGGTATATCTAGGGTTATATTATAGCTATTAATAATAATGACCTTATATAGGCCTTTCTATCCTTCTTTCTCTCTCTATATATAGATATTATATTATAGTAGGAGTATACCGATAATAGGCCCTGCTTTCGTATTGAGTATATCTCGTACTTATCATTCGGCTATTATCTTACGAAGTGCTTTCATAGCCTTAGATATAGCTTCTACCCGTTTCTATATTAGTTATAATAAGGGTGAATCGTATAATACTCATAGGTAGGCGCTGAATACTAGGAGTATAGGGACTAGACTATCTAGCCCTATAGTATCGTTAATAGCTTTTACTACTATCTATAGGATAGTATCGTCGCTTATCTCACCTTATAAGTCTGAGTATAATACCTTAAAGGCACGTTTAAGGGGGTAGTAGTACCTCTCGACCTTTCCAATAGACTAATATACCTCTATAGGTACTTACTTATATATAATTCCTATTATACGAGCCTCGGAATGGAATTCGGTTAATACGAAGTTCGTATCTATATCGTATATAACTATATCCGGTAGTCCTTAGTAGGTATCGATCTATAGGGAACGTAGTATCTATTAAGTATCCTTAGTATTTATAGATTTAAGGAATCTTGCTCTCTGAAATACTATCGCCTAATCTACTATATAGAGGACCAGTTAGCTAAATAAGTATATTATATTAACTAGAATCTCATAGTTGAACTCGCGATCGTTATATAATATAAACTTGAAATATTATAGTACTAGGCTATTTATCTGATATTAGTAGTAAACCTTTACGATATTCGCTATCGCTTATCTATTAATATCTAGGTAGCTAGCCTTCTCTAGTAATTAGTAAAGCTAATCTATTACTAGGTACCCGAACTAGTAGTATAGTCTCTTCATTTCTATTTCCGAAAGGAAATATATAGTATTAGCTACCTTATCGAGGAAGAATTAAGGATAACCCTATTTCCTTAGTACTAGTATAATTATCATACCGTTATAGCTGATTATTTCGTCCTTGATATTATTATAGTATACCTTGAGTCAGTCTATATCGGCGAGGTAAAGTAGGAATAGTATTTATATCTCAATAATATAGAATCTTACCCTTCCGATAGGGGTATTTACCTCTATAATCCCTACCGAGTTAGTAACTTTCCCATTATTAAACTTGATTCGGGTATTTTCTATAATTATCGTAATCTTATAATTTAGGTCTTAGTATTATAGAGCAAGGACTTGCTTATACCTAGCTATAGAAACTATAGAGGCTCCTATATCTAGGAGGATTCCTTAGAAATAGGTTTAGTTATACCTATTAACTAGGATAAACTAACTAGCTACGATAGTCGTTTCAGCCTTGAAGATATCGTATCCTATTAGCTAGTAGATGAAAGATTCGTTAGCTAATAGGTTGATACCTTAGAAATATACCTCTATATTGCGATCGTTATACTTATCGTTCTCCTCTTAATACTCGTAGAATTCCTCTTTATCGTTAATCTTATAGCCTTCGAACTCATTTAGGAAAGCCTCAAAATCGTCCTCGCGATCCTCGTATTTATATTATACTAAGTAACTCGTCTTAGCCGATCGCTATTCGTTCGCTAGATATTTAATAGACTAGTAACCCTCCTTTTTATAAATAAAGCATCTCTTCTTCTATAGCCTCTTTCGAGTATCGTTATTTCTACTAAAACGATAGAAATTTAATCGGCTATTGCTAAAGCCTCGGCTAGGACTAGGGCCGTTTTGCGATTATTATCCTCGGTTACTATATCGACGGTCGATATAGTATTAATCTTATAGGTCTTCCGTAATATTGATTAATACTATACGGCTTATCTATATTTCTATTATAGATCTAAGGTCCGAAAATAACTCTTCGTATAGGGGTACTAGTTTAAATAGAGCTATTTCCAATTCCGGTACGCCTCTATAAGCCTTAATAACTATCGTTCGTAGGTTATTCTCTCCTATATAATCTAGTCCTAGAGCCTATTAGTATAGTTATAGCTTATCGAGTATAGTTCATAGGACCTTATATAAGCTGATATCGGGATTCTATATCCTCGTTTTTATAAACGTCATTATAGTCTAGTCTATATAGTAGTACTAGTAATTAAGGTCTATATCGAAGTATATCTTGATTTTAAGATAGGCTATTATAAACGTATTAGCTCTACTCATATAGTAGAGGTAATATATTTCTATACGATTCTTAAGCATTCGGGGAAATACTATATAGAATTGATTAGGTTAGATCTTAGTATAGTAGTAGATATTGAAGAATATTTTCATCTTATCGTCTAATAGGTTATATAGGTCCCCTAAGTACTTCTATAAATCATATAATATTTTAACGAACTATACGGACTTTATAGGGTCTAGTCATTCGTTCGGAACTTGCTATAGGGGAAGTGATTCATAAGGGTTATACTTAAGATTTAGTACTAGCTATATCGTTAGCTATAGGTTCCAAATATTCGCTAGGTATAGCGTATATCTCTAGTACGAATTTTATCTCTATCTCTCCGCTAGTAACTATTACGGCTACTGCTCGATAGAGGGTATTACGTTCCCGAGGGGGTTCCGTAATAATAGTAGTCGTATCGATAGTAGTACTAATAGTAGCGGTAGTCCTATCGGTTCTAGTAGTCCCTAGGGTTAGGCTTAGGCTAGTTCCGTAGGCGACTATCGTATACCTCCTAGAGGGGGAGGTTAGCTTGGGTTTTAAATATTAGCTAGATTCTAGACTACTAGTAGGCTTAGATTCTAAATTATAGGAGGTTAGGCTAGGGCTAGGCTTTGGATCATAGGAGGTTAGTTCTCTCTAAGGCTTATACGATAGTCGTTTATATAGGATTCTAGTACTAAAGGGACGATATGAAGCTCGGTATCGATCTAGGGCAGTCTTTCCTCAGCTTATACTAAGGCATATAGCTATAGTACTACTAGCTAGTTATTTCGCCCTATAAATATACCTCGTCTATATAAGAAGTTCTTTAGCGATCGATAGTATAGAGGTAGCAATCGTTCGAATATCGCAATAGTCTATATAGCGAAGTCCTCTCGGTATACTACGAAGAGGTTATCGTTATAAAGGTTTTATTACGAGTAGCTTACTAGGGCGCTTACTAGTTATATGATTAGATACCCTTCTATAGCATCTTATATAGGGTCTATAAACTAAAGGCTTAGATCGATATAGCTATAGTATACTAAGTCAAATAGTATATTAGCGAGTAGGTCGTTAATTATATACCCTCCGATAAGGATAGGTTCTTCATCGGCTATAGTCAACGGGCTTCATAGGAATATATCGGAATATATATCTCAAGTAGAGTATTTAGTAACGGAGGTTTAGTAAGGCTCGTAGCGGTATATAATAGAGAGGGTAATAGGTTTCAGTAATAAGGTTTATTAAGGTTTGAGGTTCGTTTGCCGGTATAGGGAGTAAGTTCGTTGATACGTAATATTAGTATTTATATATCAAAGCATAGGCGACGGTCGCTATATAGTAACTTATCGATTATTTATACGCGAGGGACGCATATCTTCTAGAAGGTGACGAATATACTATATATAGGGAAGGTCACGATGATTCTAGTTGATCTTTCGCGATAGTCGTCTAAGGGTCTATCAATCAGGGAGGCCTTGATACGGCGAGTCTCGCTATATAGCATGCGGCTAGTATAGAGGATATGATTTCGGTAGGGAAATCCATATAAGTCGGTCTCTTCTACCTTATAGATCTATAGTACCTACGACTACTGATTAGTATTGGTAGGTCTCTATATATATGTACGGTGATCGTATGTTTTCTCTGTATATTTATTGTTATTCTTTTTAAGTTTTCTACCCTCTGAATCGTGAGGGTAGAAGTAGCTACGTAAGGTAGAAAACATAGCGTAAAAGGAAGGTACGGCCTACGGGTAACGACCGTCGTCGTTACCCACTGACATCTCGCCTTACTTGTCCTAGCTGTTCGTCTTATTCGGCGCTATCTGCTACCCCTTGATACCGCTTTACTCGCAATACTCAGGCCTCATGTTGTCAGGTCAGTAATGACTCCGACCATAACTCCTCAGCACGGCGACCGTGTTGTGCACATGTGTGTCTCACTTACCTCCCTGAACGACCGCATTGGTAGTAAATCACAACCTTGGGCCCATCAGATCACGCGCTTTTTCAACGGGACCGTCAGTATAGCGAGGTTCGATCGACTGTGGTTGCGCAAGTAACTGATAGTCGAAGGAGGAGCTCAGGTATAGTCCACAAAAGTTGTACATATATACCTAAGTAGTTATACATACCAGCTATAGAATAGAGACTAGTCAAAGTGGACGCTAATCACTTGGAAGCTGTGAAGTTGTTCTAGATAACGGTGATGGTTTTACGGGGAATTTCTTCTGGAACCCGAATCATCAACATAGGTTGCGACTCTACGCAAATATACAGAACTATAGTGGCGACGACAATATTGTACCTGGCAATGCGATGGCTTGACTTTCTTATATACGTCAAGAGCGATGACTGGGTATGTAAATTCCGTACGTAGTCATGATCAAGCGATATGAGAACGACTTCTAATGGCGTTTTGCCTTTCAAAAACCCTCCGAGAGGCGGAAACGGTTCATCCGCGTCATGTGTCACTCATTGTGATCCCGCATAATCTCAACGCCATCCCAGGCCATCGTCGGGGCCGAATTCCGATGATTCTTGTATCCTCGAATGGGGTCCTGTTTATATAGGTTGATTTAGCAATATGCTGTATCACTATAAAGGGGGCAAGATAATACCTCGATATAACAGTTCTTAAAGCCAGTAGAAAGGCTCTCAGTCCTAATCAGAACTTAGCATAGGAGCCCAGGATAAGTGTAGGGGTTACAAGATTGTTATAGGCTATAGTATTCCAAAGTAAGAATATGAAGGTAGGGCATATAATAATGTATTAGGAGTGAGAGAGACTTGAAACGTCGTATTAAGAAGTCTTTGCCTGCAGAAAAGGATAGACCGTACGGTTTCAATTCACTTAGTAACCTCTTCATTCTTTATATTCTAGGGATTGGATATTCTCAAACTTGTATATAATCTAATTCGAAGGTGTAACAGTATACTTTACAACGGTAGCTTCGAATTTCACGCAAAATAAGCTCCTAAAGATATGCAGCGACGTAGCAACACTACAGAATAGCTAGAATATAATGTCTTCTATACGAATAACAAAAATTTACGAGACTAAAATCTCATTTCGTATCTAATATACTGCTCAAATAGTTTCAAAGTCAGTGCAACTACTTATATTTGGAGCTGACAGCCAGAGCCCGGTCCAGCTAGTTTCTACGCTCAATAGTGTTCGTATGACTTGCAATAAACTGGATTGAAGGATCTGAAAGTAAATGCCGGCTTGAGAAGTTAACTTCGTTTAGGCTTCAGATTAAGGGAGATGCTCGAAGGTCTACCTTGCCAAGAGAGCCAGGGGCTCGGAGCTCAGACTACCTACGATGTAGGTAGTTGCTCGCATATTTCACAATCTCGATACTAGTGATACATCAATTGCTGGAAGACCAAGGTCCGCGATCATGGCTTTATGCCCACCTGCCCAGGTAGGTGAAGTGATGTGCTGTTACAAGAATATGATTAAGTTCGGTTAGCAACTCAGAAGAACTCACAATTTTCAAAACTATAATCCAGGCAACTTGGCACAAGGTCAGCTGCCGAAGGAATGTCTCGAGCGAGCGTTTCAAGGTTGATCGCACGCTTGGTAGACCGTCAATTGTAATCCAACAAACCTACCACTGCAGACACATAATTCTCAGAGACATAGCACTGCAGAGAATCAATAGCACTGCCCCGACAACGAACATATAATGCGAGAATGTAAAAAGTCTATTGGCTGTATCTCCAGGGTTCCAAAGTTCGATCATTGTGTCTCCGCTCCAAACGAAGCAGATTCTGATTGGCTACGACTTCCCAATCAGGCAAGTGCGACTAACACGACTTTCGACCCCAACTCCCAGGCTCAGCGTCCTTGCCAGCAATGAAACCCCAATCACTTCCCAACTGGAGTACTGAGCGGTCGGGTAGTATGATTGATTACTACACATAGCTACCTCTCCAAGACTGGCCGTCTCGAAGATCGTAGGTTCGAATCCCACCTTAACCTCGAAGAAGTACGCCGGGCTCATCATTCTTGACGACAGGGAGCGTCCACCCTCACGGCGTATATACCCTTAGGGTACTCGAACATAGTACCTCCTCGCGGTACGTAGTACCGTCGAGTGGTTAGGACCTTTCTCAAAAGACCTTCTTCGGATCGGTGTCAGAGCTTCCTTCCACCACAGTGAGTGCGTAACGGCCCTTAACCCTAGCCCTCGGACCTTAGAGCCAGCCGTTCAGACTTAGAACTACCCAGGTAGGCAACTACCAACAGATCAAAGAATGATTGACACTATTATAGTCGGTCTGTGGTAGGTACGGTCTCTCTACCCGATAGTTCTTCCCACAGGTGTAGACCCACAGGTGGTTTTTCTGAGGGATACTGTATGGATTTGAGAGAGACTCTTCTTCCTTCCCGACTGGACTGTGCGGTAGGAGTTTAGACTACTATGTACTTAGATAGCACCCACCGCCCTCGGCCGTTAAATATATATTATCATTATAATGAAGTGCTGAGCGTTCCTCGGGCCTTCTATTCACATCTTGGTAATCTTGACCGATAGGGAGATCTTTGAGAGATTCTAGTAAATTATTCCTTCTTGGAATATATAACTTGTTGACCGGGATCGGTCAATCGGACTTGGCATATACCGGTCGGATTGGTATAGGCACCTGGCGTTTGGGGTAACCTCAAACGTACTCCGCTGTCTGACTATAATGTTTCTCCGACGTCGAGTTCCCAGCAGATCGTCATGGAGACGGACAAATACGCATGCCGAAATCTTCATGTGCACTAGTGGCCGTAGTGTACTAACTCCTTCGCACCGCGACTGGTTCTTAAAGCCGGTTACATCCAAAGGAGCCGTCAATCTGCCCTGATGGCATATATAGACCATGATGTCTCAATGTTGCTGAGGCCTTACAAAAGTCTTCGACATCCTACTTATCTCCAAGAGATTCTATTTTGTCACACCCGACAACTTCCTCCTCAGACACCCAAAATATAGTCAGAAATGGGTTTTCTTTACAACCAACTTTTCATCAAGCCGAGCTGGCCGACCCAGATGGTCAACGGCCAAACAGTCATCGTTACGGGCTCCAACGTTGGTCTAGGCAAAGAAGCAGCCCGCCATTTCACCCGCCTGGGCGCCGCCAAGGTCATCCTCGCCGTGCGCAACACCAAGGCCGGGGAGGATGCGAAGGCCTATATCGAGACAACCACGAACGCCGCTCCGGGTACCATCGAGGTCTGGCACCTCGATCTCGGGAGCTACGCCTCTGTCAAGGCCTTCGCCGCCCGCGCGTCCACGGAGCTCGATCGTATCGATGTCGTCATCGAGAATGCTGGGATTGCAGTCAACACCAAGAGGATCGTGGAGGGGCACGAGAGCAGCATCACCGTGAACGTCATCAGTACCTTCCTGCTTGCGCTGCTGCTTCTCCCAAAGCTAACGGAGACGAGCAGGAAGCTGGGCAAGCCTAGCATCGTCACGGTCGTCTCGTCTGAGGTGCACGCCTGGTGCGAGTTCCCAGAGTGGAAGGAAGATTCGATCTTCGGGGCGCTCGACAAAAGTGAAGACCTCAGCGAGCGGTACCGAGTGTCTAAGTTGCTCGAGGTCTTGACAGTCAGACAGATTGCGCCCGAATTGGAGGGCAGCGGCGTTGTGTTCAACATAGTGAACCCGGGGTTGTGTCACTCCGAGCTCTTACGAGACGGTGGCTTTTACTTAACCGCGTTCAAGTTCTTCCTAGCCAGGACGACCGAGACGGGCAGTCGTACCCTGGTTGCTGCGGGTACGGTGGGTAAGGAGAGCCACGGGAAGTATATGGAGAATGGCGTTATCGCTGACGAAGCTCTGTCGGAGTTTGTAACGAGCGAGAACGGGAAGAAAGCGAGCGAGAAGCTATGGAAGGAGTTGAGTGAGATACTGGATCAGATCGAGCCAGGTGTTACTAAGAACATTCAATCATAGTTGGGTGGATATCTTCACTTAACATTGTACAAGTAATTACTGCACAAAAAGCACCCATGTAGTAGTAGGTTGATAGATTGAGAATGGAAAGGTCTTGGGAACTAAGCTGAGGAATCATAATTATCTTCTGACCCTAACCCCAACCCTCGGCTTTCTCTTTTTCGTGGTCTTAGTACCTGGTTATTGCAACAAGGACAGGGGTCGCGGCGAAAATAAAAGTGGAACTGCTCGTGTCGCAGTCAACGGTTTCTTTACATGTCTCCAGAAAAAAGTTCACCTCACCACAGCGCATCGCACCGCGGTCACTCACATCAACGACGTCCTGGTAAATCACGGGCAAACCTCGCCTTCTCACCTTAACACCCAAAAGCCCGCCTTCTTTCAAAGGAATACGGAGAGCCCAAACCAAACAATCGGCAACACTGTCCACAGCTGCCGGCTCAGGAGTTTACATTTTCTCCTCCTTGGCCTTCGTTTCGCATCCCCACCAAACATCTCCATGGCAAGATGAGATGTGTTAAAAGGCGTCCTGTCATATACCAAACCCATCATTCACCGGGAACGCGCATGAACTTTCACCGTTGTTGGCCATTGTCCCGGTTATCGATGACGAGGCATACCTGGCTCATATCCCTATAGTTCATTGCTGTCATGTCCAGAACACACGCATTGATCGGGCTGCCGTTACGGCCGTCTCGGGTTCTGGGTCTAACAGCCCGTGGAACACAGGCCACCTTGGCTTCAAGCCGCATCCAGCACCATAAGATTTGTACTCTAGGCATCGAGACATCATGCGATGACACATGCGTTTCCATGGTGGAGACAGTTGGAGGTCGAACCACCATCTTGTACCAAGACAGAATTCCCTGCCCCAACAAGAAGTATGAGGGTATCCACCCCTTAGAGGCAGTCGAGTCACATACCCGTAACCTCCCTGGGCTTATACACCAGGCACTCAAGCGGACGGCTTCGAGGGGTCCCGGCAATCGATATGTACCCAGTGCATCAACGGCGGAACAACCGAGTTTCCGACATGGTGAACCAAAGATTTTGCAGAGGCCTGACCTCATTGCCGTTACAAGAGGCCCGGGTATGAAAGGGTGCTTGAGCGTTGGGATCTCCGCGGCTAAAGCCTTGTCCGTGGCGTTGTCGGTACCGCTGATCGGCGTTCACCATATGCAAGCCCATGCTCTTACTCCGTATATGGAATCTGCAATCCAGCGTGGATCTGATGTCAAATCTCCAAGGCCAGATTACCCTTTCCTCACTCTCCTGGTCTCTGGCGGTCATACAATGCTGCTCCACACTACGTCAAACGTTGATCACCGAATTCTGGCCTCGACGCAGCGCGGCCGCGTCGAGCCGCAGGAGAAGGAGTCACCTGTTGCTATCGGGGACATGCTCGACAAGTGCGCCAGGGCGATAGTCCCGGTTGAGGCAGTCCCGCAAGAGGGTGAATCTGTTATCTATGGGCAGCTCATGGAAGACTTCGTAAGGAACTCCAAGTATAACGGAATGTTGCACCAAGCATACAAAGCACCAGAAAAACGACAAGATGAGATCGAGGTTTACCGCTCAAAAGAAGGATGGATCCTTCCTCCGCCCCTCCGGCTCACTCGGGAAATGAAATATGATTTTTCAGGGCTTGGTGGTATGGCTCGATCGATCATGCAGAACAAGCCAGATATGTCTCGCCAGGAACGTGCGGAACTGGCCTGCCATACCATGCGACTTGCCTTCGAGCATCTCGCAAGCAGAGTCATCCTTGCCCTGCAGGAAGACGGAAAGCTCCTGGCAAACCCACCAAAACACTTGGTTCTATCGGGAGGTGTGGCTAGCAATAAGTTTCTGCGCAAGGTAATAGAAGACGTCCTGAAAGCACGGGGCTTCGGCGATATCCAGCTTATAGCCCCTCATCCTAAATGGTGCACCGACAATGCCGCAATGATTGCCTGGACTGGAGCTGAGATGTACGAAGCTGGATGGACCACCGACCGGACCTTTCTACCCAAGGGCGAATGGCCAATCGAGCAGATCATGACGGGCGCCGATTGTTGGGTCAAACGGAGAGATTTATCTCTTTTCGACCCAGGGTACAATACAAATGGACAACAGGACGTGACACATACCCGAGGGTCAACGACAACAACGCCAACAATAGCCGAACCTGTTGCGCCGCAAGTGCCAGCTGATCAACCTGTCGAGGATCATATCATGCCAGCGACAGCATCGGCCGAGCCTGTTGCGCCGCAGGTGCCAGCTGATCAACCTGTCGAGGATCATACCATGCCAGCGACAGCATCGGCCGAATCTGTCACGTCGCAAGTACCTGCCGCTGATCAACCTAACGAGTATTCTACTACGCCAGCGACAGCACCAGCCGAAGCTGCTGCGCCGCAAGTGCTCGCGGATCGACCTATCGAGGATCATACCATGCCGGCGACAGCACGAGCGGACCCTGTTACGTCGCAGGTGCCCGCTGTTGATCAAGCTATCGAAGAGCTTTCCACGCCAGACACTGTCGCAAAACCCGTATCACAAGGTCGTCGTCAGAGGCGAAGGGAACAACAACGCCAGGCCGAGGCCGAATTCGCCAGCATTGGAGCCAAGCCGGAGGAAGACGGGATAGCTAGGCTAGAAAAGGAGCAAGAGCAAGTCGAAGTTGCCAAGCAAAAAGCCAAAGAGAAGGAGGCCAAAATCGCCAAGCAAAAGGCCAAGGAAGAGGAAGCTAAAGTAGCCAAGAAAGAGAAAGCCGAGATGGCCAGGCAGAAGGCTAAAGAAAAGGAGGCCGAAGTTACCGAGCAAAAAGCCAAAGAGAAGGAGGCCAAAATCGCCGAGCAAAAGGCCAAGAAAGAGGAAGCTAAAGTAGCCAAGAAAGAGAAAGCCGAGATGGCCAGGCAGAAGGCTAAAGAAAAGGAGGCCGAAGTTGCCAAGCAAAAAGCCAAAGAGAAGGAGGCCAAAATCGCCGAGCAAAAGGCCAAGGAAGAGGAAGCTAAGATCGCCAAGCAAAAGAGAGCCGAGATAGCCAAGCAAAAGGAGGTCGAGGTGGCCAAGCAAAAGGCGGTCGAGGTGGCCAAGCAAAAGGAGGTCGAGGTGGCCAAGCAGAAGGTCGAACAAAAAGAGGCCGGACCAAAACAGGCCAAGCTCTCCGATGAAGATCGGAAGCAGTATAACAAGCAGGAGGCACGGCAAACCCTGCGTGGACGTGGACCGTTTTCCGTTAGAAAAGTCTCAACCGGGCCTCGAGGATCTACACGTTCGGACCCCAGCTCTGGGGGGACAGGTGGGCGGACAACGACACTTCCGCGGGGAGAAATCGACAGAGGTTCCCCTTTGGCTGGCCTGGACAAGGTAACACCAGTGCACATTGTACGGCGGCTTCGTCCATTGCAGCCGGCAGCCGAGGCGGACAAGCCTACAACAAAGTCAGCTATGGGGTCCTTCCAGAAAGGACTGAGTACGCTGAAGAAATGGGTTGGCCTCTGAGCCCGGCCTGTCCTCCGAGAATAGCTCAGACTCGGACGGAGCTGACTCCAGTCGTGCCGATATGCTCCGCAGCATCGTAGCGGGGCTCCTGGTATATTTGCTGGTTCTGTGTTTCAAGCTGTGGACTAACTCTAGAAGATGTCCAATCGAAGAGTTCATAGACGGGATATAGCATGTAGAATACTGCATGATGGACATTGGAATACACCATCACCACTACCCACCAAAAGCGACCATCAGATGTTGGAAAGCATTTAAACCCACACGCAGACTGCTTGCAAAGTATCATCATTTATTTGTACAGGTACACAGGCATCCGTATTATTATCTGTCAACCACAGCCAGACTTTGGATATGGTCAACGGAGTAACGGCGCCTCTCCCAGACTATCTCACCCACCGGCTCAGCTAAGGTGCCCTCGCTCCCTGTACCGATCCGGTGCGCCCATTGTTCATGCGTCCACAAACCGCCCACCGTCGTCGACACTAGTCCAGGTTGCTCGTAACATTCGTAAACTCACCCTTCTCCAGCTTCGTCTTCCAGAAGATAGGGTTCGTATCGCTGAATCCGTGCCTCACCCAGCCCTCCTCCTTGACATGGTAGAGGTTGATGTAACCACCAGAGTACGCGTCACGGTGCGTCGCGGCCAGGATACTCCGGGACCCCAGCTCCAGGGCCTCCTCGTCCGACAGGTCGTACCTGTACTCGGCGTCCAGCACACCGTAGGCAAAGGTCTGACCGGAGCCGACACAGAACAGGTTCCCGGCCAGCCTCGTGCCGTCGCTGTCGATGTAGTACAGGGCGGGCCCCTCCTCCTTGGTGACGCCGGCGCACATGGTGCCCATGCTCAGGCCCATCCCCTTGTACTGGTAGACGAGGTTGGCGAGGACCTTGGAGGCGGCGGCGACCGAGATGCGGCGCTTGTGGCGGAGCTCGTGCAGGCGGCACTGCATGCCCAGCCAGGCGAGCCAGTACTGGCAGTCGGCGGCGCCGCCGGCCATGGTGCCCAGCAGCTGCGAGTTGATCTCGATGACCTTCTTGACCGTCTGCGAGGCGATCCAGTTGCCCGCCGTGGCGCGCGAGTCCGTGGCGACGATGATGCCGCCCTGGAAGCGGAAGGCTAGGGTCGTGGTGCCGTGGGCGATCTTGATGGGGCATTGTGGGTTGGAGCGGTCGTCGGTCGCGGCGCGGAGCCAGGAGGAGGGCTGGTGATGAGGTGGTTTAGCTGTCTGCTGATATCGTTCATCGGGGTGGAGGTGGGGGGACTTTGTATCACTAGTGACATGGGGTTTGTGAAGAGCAGGGACGCGTGAAGGGAGGCCTTACATGGGCTACTGGGGGCATGGCAAACTTCAGAGATGGGCCAGGAACGGCATCGGAGAAGTCCAGCTCATCTTGCTCCGTGAGGCCCTCGTTCTGGGCGTAGGATGGTCGGCTGTACTTCGCGACGAGGGTGTCCATCGTGACGTCGTTTAGGACCGGTGTTTCGTCCCCAGTGTCTGGTCTTCCGAAAGGTTTAATGAAGTCGGATATAGGCAGGGGATCCGTAAGAGTCGATTTAATGTTGGTGACGGGGTGATGTTGGGAGAGGCGTACTGTGGGGGTTTTGGCGTTGAGGTCGATGGTTTGCTGGACTGTAGCTGATGTCGTCGAAAGCTCAAGGCAGCTCCAGGCAATGCGCGTTCCTGCCGGCCGGGAAGTTAGTTGCAAGCTGGTTCGTTGTTGCACTAACCACACCGTGGACAGTGGGTACCTCGCTTCAGGGGTCTTCATACCTAAGCCTAAGTAGGTACTTTAGTACTTACTGTACTGCCCGTAATTAAGCACAGGCCACCTTACCGCCGTCATGGCTTAGCCAGGCCAAGTCGCGACGTGCTGACCTCGGGACGGCGCTCTGGCTGTTTGGACATACTGACTACAGCTTGTCCGTACTTCGACGACTTACACATCGCGAATCCTCAACCATAAGCCAAGTTCTCGACGGCTGTCAAGGCCGCACCCACTACTCACGACATGGCAGCTCTCGGTAGTCTCTTATACGGTAATTACAGACGGATACCAGCTATTGTGTCGTGCCAGAGCAACTCAGGGCTAATAATAAATGCCATTATCACAGTCATCGTCCTCTTCATCAATGCCCTCGCTGTCCTCTCCGAAGACCGCTTCCTTGCGCGCAGTACGTCCCTACTCCCAGTTACCACTCCCGTTGTTACTCTTCACGAGCCTGGGACCCCCAAGCTGCAAATCCGAAGAAAGAGTTATGGCACAAAAGATGCCCAACACGGCTAACGACCCAACCCACAGTCAACTGGTCGACGAAATCCTACGACCCAGCCTTCGGACAGGCAGGACCCGACACCAGCGTCAAGGGCAAGATCGTCAGCCTGATAGCGAGTGTGCGCATGATCATGAGGAGTACGTAGCACCCCCACATCACCTCCCCCCAACCGCCAATTCCCCATGCTCCTCCTCGCGACATCACCCGCATACTTTCCCTGTCCCGCTCCCCTTGGTCCAAGAGCTGATGCGGTCGAATACACAGTACCTCTCATAATCACAAACACCCTCATAATAGTCTACGAGCTCATCTTGGGATGAGGAGCCCCTGCCTTGATGCTCCTAGTACTGGGGTTATACCAAGCACGCCGCGAGCACGAACGCCGCGCAAGCGGGGCTGATATGCGCAGGAGACAGCGCGACGCCTCAGGATATGCTATATAGCTCCAGAACCCTTATGTTCAGCATGCTTTCGGCGGTGTACGGCGTCACGGAGTTGGTCAGAGGAAGGGTGTGTTAATCAGCATTATGGCACTTGGAAGCTGCTGGGGAGACCATGGCAGACATGGCAAGAGACATGGCGTTGGTCACAAAAGGGTGCATCCCGAAAGCCCCACTCTACAGGGTAGGAGGGATAGACGGCGCGACCCCAGATCTCGGGGGGAACATCCAGATCGTAGTCGTCTCCTCATATGCAGTTGGGAACATACACAGCACCGAGAGACCATTCCGGCCAAATCGTGTAGTGGCTTGTTCGTCGCTGTATTGTACCTCCTTCTATTCGGATGATTCGCCCACGCATGATGTGTCCGAACACCGATCGCGTATGCTCTTAACCTCGGACCGATCGGCTTTTGACCAGATGATGCCACGTCCTCATTTGTATAAACGTGTTAGTTTCACTTGGTGTATGTGCGATCTCCCTAGCGAGTGAACCCATTCCACTTGGGGAAACAATGCCTCTCGCTCCCTGCACACGCTGTGTACCCTACATGATACGTTCGTCAATGGTCGTTGAACTTAACCTCAAACATCGCATGTCTCCTGAGATTGGACATCGCATTGGGATCGGGCCGACATCCCGAAATATATGCAAGGAGACTGGGTTTCGGAGACAGTCAGCACGTCCAGACGCTTTCAGACTGCCCCCTTTAAATATTTCTGTCTGCCTCTGTATCCATTCAGTTATATTCATCTTGCTGCCGCAATGCGGTCCTCATAACTGTCGAGGACACGACACCAACAGCCCACCGCTTTGCACCTATTGTGTACAGATGCCGAAATCCCAAACGCTGGCTGGCCGCTGGTATGCGAGAATCTAGTCAAAGAGATACCCATATATATGCATGAAGTGCCGCCCTTCGGAATGGACAATGCGACTCTCGCGCCGTCCGTCACGTCTAGGCACCAGGAAGCGGCCTCCCATCATCCCCATGGTATCCAAGCAACAATCCGTGAACGCCCACGCAACGCAGACGACCCACGTGGAAACCCTATCATTGAAACACGCTGCTTCTTTTCTTCGCAATGCCGCTGATACTAAATCGCTCCTTGAGCGGATGATGCCTTTCCGGCCTGTCCCCATTGCTCGACGGCCGCACCTGACTACCGTTCGCATCGCCCGCCTCCAGCCCATTACTCTCCTTTTCTTTGATCTTGTCATCCTTGTCCTTGTGTTTATCCTTCGAGCCCCCGCCGAGCCATCCCATTGATTTGCGGCTCAGCGATTTGCTGCCCTTGTTCGAACGGCTCAAGAAAGCTGAGCTGTTGGTAACCGGGCTAGGCGCGACCGGCTCCCTTGACTCCTTCGACTCCTGTCTCTTCTTCTTCTCTTCCTCGGAAGTTGCTGCTTTGCTCTCGATCGTAGTCTTGTGCAAATCTTCTCCGGTGTTCTTACGGGCTTCAAATGCTCGCCTGGCATCCTCCTTGCGCCTCTTCACTTCCTCTTTCGCTGCTTCCTTCTCAGCGTGCTTTCGTGCCTTATCAGCGGCTTTCTGTTCTTTCTTCTCCATCTTCTTTCCCTCCTTGGCCTGAATTGGTGTTTGGGGCACTTCGTCCGATGGAGCAGGAATCGCCGGGACCTTAGATTCCACGGCCGGTACTGGTGGTGGTGCGGCATTCAAGGAGTGCGTCTTTATCGGATCAGGTAGTTTCTTCGGGATCGCTGGAACTGCCGGCAGGCGAACGATCCCTGCTGTTGTTTGGGCGTGATCCAGAGCAGTGAAAGTTTCTTTGTTGTCTATTGGTGATATCGGTGTCGTGTTTCGTTTGGTTAAGGGTTGTCTTGGCTCCCCATCAGTCTTGATACGATCCAGAGCAAGGTCAGCCTTCTCCCGCTCCAGCCTGACCTCCTCGAGACCCTCCGCCTCCTGTTCTGCCATCACCTTCTCATGTGTCGTTTCCTGGTAGAACAGTACGTAGGCGCAAGCCATGCCTGGTTTGTCGCCGAAGAAATTTCGCACGAAATGCTTGTCGACTGGTTCAACCATCTCATCATCGAATAAGAGCCAGCCCCTATCTGGTGTCTTGATCACCGAGACGTAATGTCCATGGTAAGCGTTCCCTCCAATGTGCACGACAACAGCGTACAGCTCATATAGCCGGTCTGGGTCCTCTGCGTCCTCCGTAGTGTTGAACATGCGCAGGTGGTATGGATAGACCACACGATGAAAAAGTTTCTGCAGCCGGGTGAAGTCCTCTGTGTACTTGAACCGCTTCAGATGCAGCGCCATGACCTTTGGTAGTTTCTTGATCTTCATCCTCTTCTCAGCCTCTTGCAGGCCACCACATTGGTCGCAATGGAATTTGTTGCGCTCACAGAGCATCTCCTCATCTGAGAACTTTCTCAGACAGGAGGTGACGGATGAATGTTCCTCGAGATCGATGGAAAGGTCCAGGAAGGTTTCGTCTCTCTGCGACGCAGTTTCACATGCCAGGCACTTGGTTTCCGATGTCAAAACGCCTTCGAATATATCGTGGACCCAACCAGTCCCTGGAGACGACCCCATTGCTTGCTGGGCCTTCATCAATGCCGCTGATGCGCCAACGGCGTTCCCAACAGAATCTGCCAGGCCGTTCTCGTTTGTCGCTCCAAGTTCCTGTACCCGCCGTGCATTGGCTTCTACGTTCGCGATGACATCATTCAGAACTAAGCCATAGAACTCGTGTGCGTCTTGGTGGTTTTGGTTCCGGAAGTTCTCATTATCGCGTTTGAAGATTTCGAGAAACCTTTGGGGACTCAAAACGCCTGTTCGAGCGCTGCTTTCGATGAGCGCCGTGAAGATGTCCTTCAACCCTGTGAAGGTGCACTCGTCCATATCGTATGCTCCAGTGTTATCTTGCGCCAGTTCTAATACGGGTCCCTTGATCATGGCCTGCTTCTTCTTGTACTCGGGAGAATCTGGCTTATCTTCCGGCCTCTGTCCGCCCGGGGATACCGGGCTGGAATTCATCTGTTGTCTTTGTTTCACCGCTTGAGCAGCCGTCAACGGCTTCTGCTTGTTCGTAGGATTGGCGGCGTTTCCATTTATGGGTGGTCTAATGGTCACGTTGACCTTGGTAGATTGCCCATTCGGAGTTCCTGCGGGCGTTTGTAATGAATAGTTGACCACGTTGTTCCTGAATGTCTCGCAGTAGTAAAGTGCCTGTACTATCGAGTTACAGTAGCTGTCCCACAATTAGTGTTCCGAGCTCAGTAACGTTGAACCTGGTGGAATGTCTTTCGTACCATGTGTTGCCAAACTGGAGAGATACTGCATTAGCTCACTTGTTCGATTTCAATTCTCTACGGAACTTTGTGACGTACGTTCTCGAGTCCAAAGAATTTGTCACTCCCGTCTTCCCGCAATGGCCCTGCATTTTGTAGCAATCTCTCCAACGGTGTCAATTCTTGTGGCGGCTCATCCTTTTTGGACTTTGCGACCGGATCTCTTGTAGTAGTTGTAGTGCCCTACGAATGGCAGTGTGTCAGCGATCTATTCGACAGAATACTGCAAATCGGTGGCGGAAGAGATATGTGAAGATATATGCTTGGGGGCACATGCCCGCAAGGACCCGTCGTACACGACTTACACTACTGGCGCTTCTCAACTTCTTCATGAACCCCGACATGGTGAGGGCGCGGATGCGATTCGTGATAGAACGAGCGGAAAATGGTGAGGAAAGGAGGGGACGTCGAGCCGGCTGGCCGGTCGGACCGGGAGCTTAGGGAGAATACAAGCGGCTTCCAAGACCCAACATTCGGAATGCGCGACGACCGCGTTTGGGCTTTTGCCCCCCAGTTGAACGTGCTTATAAGGTTGAGGAGGTCTCAAAGACTATGCCGTAGTGGCGGGAGGGGAGCAATAGTAATGCAATTCTGCGGCGCAGGTGCCTTCGACCTCCCCATGCAATGAGGTATAATGCGTGTCGTCGGTCTTACGGAGGAGGGGGCCGGTCCTGTGGAGGTCGACTGTCGATCTGGGTCCCAAGAAGAGGTCGCAAGCGAAGGTTGAATGTGATATGTAGCAAGAATCGTGGTGTTCATTAGTTGATCAAGCAAACAAGGTGAGGCAACGGGCGGGCGATGGTGGTCTGTACTGGCCCGACGAGCGAATATGCAAAGCGCGGAGGTGTGCAAGGTGGTGGATGCAAGTGGTCACTGGTGCTGCAAGTCCGGGGCAGTTTGCCTATTTTCCCCATGGATAGTGGGATCGGCTCATCCGACGAATTGGTTCAGTGGCCGGGGCGAAGGAACTGGGAAGGACCTAGTAATTGGTACTGTGTGATGCACACGCTTTACACTATGCACTCGACTCGACTCGGCTTGACAATCAGCGTTGTCGTCAACAGTCTACTCTCTTGGACGAAGGGGCTTCAGCCATTCTTCTTATGAGGAATGCTCGAGCATCAGAGTGCCTAGGTGGGTCAGGTAGTGTTTCGCAAGGCTTTCTAATTTAAGTGCTTACCTAGGTGACTATGCAGTCACGAACCTACCCAGATACTTTGATGTTAATGATGGTTGTGTACTTAGGTACCTCGGATCCGTAATTAGATTCCGGGACAAGCGGCGCCCGCAAAAAACGGACTGATTGTAAGCCCCGAGAACGTGCCACGGTTTCGCAAAGCCGGCAGGAGCAACCTTGGAACCTTGGAAGATCTGGGATTTGTAAGGATTTCCAAGTACCTTCGTCTGTTGCAGCAATTGGGCTCAAGAGGAAAGGAGCAAGTCGGCAGGAGTTGACATCCATGAATACTATAGTACCTACCTAGGTAAACTGCAGATAGTACCTGGGCATACTGCAGAAGCATTCCTTCGGTCGATTCGAACGCAGTCGAGAAGCTCCAGAGTCCGTCTGCTAATCCGTAGTTCGTAAACACCAGGTCCCGAGGTCCTTTTGTGCAGATCCATGTGCAGATCAGCCGTAACGACTCCTTACTGTGTGTACCAGGTACCCACCTAGTTACTTGTCTACCTACTGTACCTGGGTTGGTAATTGGTCGTAGGTACCTGGGTATAATACAGGTATATGTGCAGGTGTTCCTGTTGGCTACCAAGGTACCTAAACATTGCTTGCAGCTTGCTTCCTTCCTATCCTCCCCAGAAGCATATGTACCTAGGTAGACAATGACAATAAGCCCATTGCTGTCATTGGAAGGAGCGGCAGCGGTCTTCCCCTCTAAGCCAGACCACTGGGCCCAATTAAATCAGGGGCCGCCTCCAAGATGTACCAATGATATCTTACAGTGCGGAGACAGTGCTGTGCGGAAGCCACATGGCTGGTACGTACCGGCTGTCAACCGTTTTTTATTTTCCTGCAGGTGCACCTTTTGGGCCGGACAACTACGAAGACTCAAGTGCTTTGGCCTGCCAATTCACCTAAAGACCTTTGGCACATTTTGCACAGTTGTGCCACATCTCTTCTTAGGCTTCAGCAACCTGAGACCACAAGGCTTTCCTCAAAAGCCAATAGTCACCCATGTTGCATGATATTACAGCTAAAGGCCGAGGTCAAGGTCAAGGTCACGACCTTCTCGGGATTGCCATAGATCGGCCACCGGCACCTCTCCCAACTCCAGCAGTCACCCAAACTCTTGTCGGTCATCGGCCCAAAATGGACTGGATGGCGTCTCTGGCATGTCATGTGGTATTCAGATATGGCTCCCGACCTGACGGGACGCACCATGGCTGCTTCGTGCCTGAGGCGTCAACCACGTTACATTGCTTCTACAAGCCTGGCCCCTTTGTTCTGTGCACGCCAATGGTCGTTGACAACAGCTAGGCTCGGATCTTTGTTTGCATTGCCCACCAATGGAGAGACCCGAGCTAGGCTGGACCGGCTAGATGGCACGCGCTCGCTACGTTCCAGAAACGGCCAACTCGTCCTGTGGAGATACTGCCGGATGCAACCGTCATCGTCATACATACTATTTCAGCGGTCCGAGGAATGGAAGATGTCCCGTCCTTACTTATCCAAGCTGATTCAATACGAATACGGGCCGATCAGCCCTCGCAAACACCAGGACCGACAGTTGAACATTCAATGCGTGCAGATCATTCTATCCCGATGCCAGCTCCCCATGCATGCCATGCAATTGCAACGCGTCGACCTGAGATCCTGCAATATAAATGACCCCGGACACCCCCGCAGATCATCGCGGGGTCGGCTCCGCCGTTACAGTTTGAACAAGGCCATTGTGGCACTGTCCCGCCCACCCTCATGCGCCTCTCCACAACCGAATACACAGTATTTATGTACGATGATGAAATCCTATCAACCAACTCGCGCCGTGTACGACACCACCACCACCACCACCACCACCGAAAAAGCACATTTCCGATCTTCTCAACGGAGTAGCATTGGGCTGTAGGGCTACTGGCTTCTCAGCTATCATGCTGTGCTCTCGTTGCACAGGATGTACAGCCACATCTGTCAGACTTGCAATCCTACCACCTCAATATGACGAAGCTAAGTTGATTGTGAGGGATCGAGCGAACGATATTCTTGGGGCCATGTGCTTGTCCGCCACCATAGAGGAAGCCACGGTAACTCGGGTCGTCGGCGCTCACGAGGCCCCAATGGTGTATTGGTACGGCGCAATAACGCAAAGGAGACGACGAGCTGCGTAGCCTCCCTGCAGATGAGCGCCCGTAGGTGCCATGTGGGCTTACCACCGGTACCATGACACCCGGGGTAGCACAAGTGCTGACTGGCCTTGTCCTCTTCTGGAAGGTGAGAAGCGCTCATAGGATGCGTGTGCTATACTGACTCTGCGGAAATCATTCCCTACATGAGCTATGAGATCCAGATCACTTCCCGCATACCGTCGGCGTTACCTTCACACCAGACCCAATGGGTGTTACCGTGGATCAGCTAGCTGGCCTACATGATGAAAATAGGTAGTATGTCCATGAACATAACGATCAGCACGTCTGGTGAGCCAAGCTTGTTCTGCAGCTATCTTTTATGCCTCTGTCGACCAGATAGAGACTAGGCTTTCCTGTGCAAGACCTTCGAGCTGCACGTCGTAGGCCTATTGAGTATCACTCTACGCCTCTACTTCTTCTCTTGCACACTCTTCTTGACGCCGTTCACAAATGCCTCTATGGCGTCCCCGCCACCAAGTGGCATACTTCCACCCCTCATAAACCCGCCATTCTCGACCTTGACTCCTAGAGCCTCGGAGATAGAAGGCAATCCGCCATCCCTCAGCGCCATGCTGAGACTGGCGAGAGACTGATGGAATTGGGGTGACCGCACGACCTTCTCCAGCAAGCTCTTCTTCTGCGCCAGATTCATGGTCGCTATTGCCGCGGCGGCAGACTCGGACGAGGGCTCGTTCTCAATCGAGTCGCCGGATGAGTCCACGCCCTGCTGTGCGAGGACGAGGACCACGGGCGGGAGGAAGGAAAGGAGGTTGTCGATCTGGGCCTCGTCGGCCGACTTGACCATTGGAACGGTGGTAGAGGTCTCGAGGAGGTCGTTGAGGAGAGGGTAGACCTTGCCTTCTGCCGATTGTTGCTGGCTGCCGCTGGGCAAACCTCCCTGGCCACCCTGGTTGAGCGAGGCCAAGAAATTGCGCACTGCAGCTGCGGCGTCGGCGTCCACGTTGCCTGCACTGTCGGCTTGTTAGCGATTGTTTCACTTGGAATTGAGACCGCAAATGAGATAACCACAGAGACATGTCTGGATCAGTAGCATCAATTATGCCCCTTCAAAAGAAATATCTAAAAGTACATCGTGATATCGTAAGTTTCGCCAGTTGTTGGCCTTGCGGCCCATGCTTTGAAATACCCACGCCGAGACGATCCCCATTCGGCCCCCATTAAGACGCCTACAGCAGTGCCACTCCCTTATTTTGAGTTTGCGATCTTCCTCTCTCTCACTTTCGCGCAAAGTCACTCATCGGAGGGGAGGTGAGACCTACGCTCTTGCACCATCACCACCACCCTCCCTTGCGCCCGAGCCCTCTTCCCGGACGTCACCACCAGTGGCATCAGCGCCGGCACCGCCAGTACCGGCCTCGTGATGCTCATCACCATGACCCTCGACATCTTCCATGGACTCATCGCCGTCGTCATCCCGGCCGGCATCACCGCCGCCATTCCTCGCAGCCGCGAGCTCGGCGTTGACGTCGACCTCGTCGCCCTGGAGCAGCCGGTTGACGATATCGCCGATCTTGCGGTCGCGCGGGCTCAGCCACGTTGGGTCGCCGCTGGTGCTCTGGGAGTGTGACTGCAGCCAGAAGAGGTGTCGTGTGGAGGAGGACTCGAACTTGAGGACGAAGATGCGGCCGTTGGCCTTGGCCGAGGCCGGGGTGGAGGATGAGGGCTCGACGGGGATGAAGGTGCCGTCGCCGGGGATCATGGTCAGGTCGAGTTCGGGCTGGTCGGCGGGGACGCTGCGCTCGCGCCAGCAGAAGTGGAGGAGGTCTGTTCCGGGCAGTGCTCTGGTCAGTAAAGTCGTCACGGGCGGCGGTACAGCTAGGTGGGCGTGGATCTGCATACCATCTTCCGCAGCTTGGTAGAGGTAGATGTAACCTGATCGCGGCGATGGCTTCACCTTGTAAGGTTTGCTGGATTGCTATTCCGTTCTGGTCAATATGAGATCGCATCCTGAAGTGCGGGCAGGGGGTGGGACTCACGTCGACCTCGCAGATGCCGGCCTTGAAGGTGATTACTGGCCTAATAGACATTGTCGTTTTTTCTGGTTGGGAAGAAGGAGGAAGGGAGGGTATTGGAGGGTAACAGAACGTCCAAATGTCAGACTGCGGGAACGGAGGTCGCTAAATGGTATGAAACTCAGAAGGTACGAAGTCCGTGTCTGCTGTCATATAATTGCTTTTGGTGATGGAAGCGTTTGGACGGGCTGGGCCAGCTTTGAGCTCTGGGCGGGAAGGCATGCAGCTCCCTGACGTGTTGCTGACTTAGGATAAGGCCAGGTGGTCAAAGCTTCTGTCTTTATCAGTACCAGCTGGCTGACGGCTGTCACGGGGAAGGCACCCAGCCGTCATGATTTAGGCCCGCTTTAATCGCTCTCGCCCACTTCTGGACCTCCGCGTGCTTGCCTGCCTGCTAAAATCGGAGCCCTAGTAATTCCGTTCTCGAAAATTGTTAGTGCCAAACCGCACCACAGTTTTCGCATTTTCCGCCAAAGCGAACCCACCGGCTGTGAGAGCATCAATCCCCCGTAACGACGACAACATCTTCGTTATCTTCATTCTCTCGCCTTCACCACCTTTTACCCATCAGCACAAAATGTCGGCGAAGGTTGAGACCAAGACGTTCGGAAAGGGCTCCCGAACGGTCCCTCACCACTCTGAGAAGGCTCAGAAGTGGTACCCTGCCGAGGGTGATGCCCAGTCTCGCAAGGTACGTTTTGCGATTGCACGAATCCTGATGCACGATTGCCCGACGACACGAAGACTTGGAACATACGAATGGGGATGGAGCCGGGGGAATTGGTGGAGATGATCCGGCTCAATATCAGGGTCAAGTGGCTCAAGAACGACGACGATGCTTGGAGTCCCGACAAGATTGCACGATTCGCGATATTATGCACGACGGAACTGCGACACGGAAACTGGCATATTCGGATCGACCGGACTCGATCGCATCAGGGATCCCAAGGGACATAGTAGCTAACATCAGTTTCAATGCAGGTCCGCAAGGCCATCCGCGCCTGGCAGCCTCGCCAGACCCTCCAGCCCGGTACCGTTCTGATCCTGCTGGCTGGTCGCTTCCGTGGCAAGCGCGTTGTCCTCCTCAAGACCCTCGACCAGGGTGTCCTTCTCGTTACCGGCCCCTTCAAGATCAACGGTGTCCCCCTGCGAAGGGTCAACTCCCGATACGTCATCGCCACATCCCAGAAGGTCGACCTTACTGGACTCGACAGCGCCAAGATCGACGAGGTTGCCCAGCCCAAGTACTTCGTTGGTGAGAAGACCAAGGAGAAGGCCGGCGAGGAGGCTTTCTTCAAGCAGGGAGAGAAGGCACAGGTACGATCCGATCCGATCCGAACAATCCACATAAACAGGAGGACGAGGGGAGGCAGGTTGTGATATAGATGAGAAATTGGCGCTGACGAGATTGCAACTACAGAAGAAGGAGGTTTCCTCCACCCGGGCAGCGGACCAGAAGGCTATCGACAAGGTTCTGTTGGCCAACATCAAGAAGGTTGAGTTCCTTGCCAGCTACCTGGCCTCTTCCTTCAGCCTGCGCAAGGGCGACAAGCCCCACGAGATGAAGTGGTAAATGCGAGGTGTTGCAAGGCGGCGTACGACACAAAACTCTTCGGAAAAACAGATGACTTTTGCGTTTGGGGAGGGTTTTACAAAGCGGCATTCGAGGAATCGGAAATTCAGGGATGACCTAGGACTAGGCCAATCGCATCTTCCACGTCGAAGATTTCGGTTCATTGCGGCGTCTGTAATGAGGGAATTCTACCAAAGATGACAAAAAAACACAACCGGTCAACCAATTTCCGGGGTCCAGGTGCCGAACGAGGACATGAACGAAAGAGTACGATAGAGCTCAGAATGGCTGTATGTGACGCATGGGTGAAGCTGCAAAGCCCCTCTGGAATATGATTCCACGATGTTCGGCAGTGACAAGCCGGGCAACGAAACCAAGACGTGCACAACGAAGTCCCCACGATGGATTGAGATCGATGGTTCTAGATGCTCGACCTGAGGGCTTCTGTGATTGATTCTATGATATGTGGCGGTATCTACATGCTGATCCCATTATGTCAATTTACACGGCCAATGGATATTGTAAACGTATTGAGGTATTCACACTACTTATATACGTCATAATATGGTATAAGTATTTCCTTTCCCAATCAATCCGTCCTCTCCGCCCAGCTTTGGACAATGCCCTCGAGCGTAGGCTCGTACTGCTTGAGTGTCACCTTACCTGTTGCCTCATCTAAGTACGTGTTGGCCTGGACAAAGACCTTGCGCGGCTGCGTGTTGGCGACGACGACCTGGCGGACCTTGGAGCCCCAGTATTCCAGTCCCACGGCCGTCATCTCGTCAGCGAAGAACCTAACGCCGTTCTCAACATCCGCAGTGGCCTTGTAGATGTGGATCTTCTGGAGGAAGTCCCCGACGGCTGTAGAATATGGTATTAGCACTGACCATGTCCATTTATATGAAGAAAGGCATCTTCACACAGATACTAACCTTTTCGGCCCTTGGTGAGGATCAAGTTCCGATCCAACTTGATCTTCAGATCGGACAGATCGTCCTTCTCATACTCCAACTTGCAAAAGTCCTCGCCAGCCAGCAGGAAACTCTTCAGAATGGCAAATCGCGCCTGGCAATGCGGCTGTCCCCACTTCTGGCTCTTGGGGTCCCAAAACTCAAGCGACGCCAAACCGGCGCGTGCCATGGACAGGTACGAAGCGTACAGAAGGTCGCCCGCCTCGCCGTCAATGTTCGCTGTTCCGTCGCCAAAACCGAAGATTTTCAGGACGGGGAACTCGCAGCTCAAATACATCGCAACGAGCTCGGCTCGACACTCCTCGTATGCGCCGGCGAGGCCGCCGAAGACTGAACCCCATGTCTGGCCTGGCTTGTACCAGGAGGTCACAGGCTTGCCTGTGAGCGGGGAGATGGGTGGGTTGGCCTTGTCGAAGTTGTACACTCCGGGTGCACTTTCAGTCAGGAGTTTACCACAGCCATGGCCAGTCTGGGGGAACGATTAGTGCCTGGTTCACCTGAACGCAACAGGGTGGGAGGCCTTTAGCCTTATTTTGACCACTTACCAACTCGTGCAAGCCCACTTGGACTTCAAAAGCGCCATCGCGGTACTTTTTGTATACTTCCAAGTCTTCGTCGCGGATGAATGGGATCTTCTCGTTCGGAGCCTTGGCACCGAGGACATTGCCGAGTGAAACGTTCTTGAATCCTTCAGATTGTCGGATGTCATCATAGTTGGGAATGTTGATACCAGCAGGGATACCAGATCCCGCGAAGCTGAGCACCTCAAGGGACGTGAAGTCGGGAGCCAAGAAATTGTCCTTTTCGAAATCGGCGCTCCACGGCAAGAGGGGAATCAGCTTGGGAGCAGAAGAGACCAACTCGCCAAAAGCTCGTGTTCGTTCCTTGTTCACCACGGCTGCAAAGCCCTCCCACTCTCCTCGCACGCCGGCCGGGTCACGGTAGGTCTCGATGAAACCGATGTTGCACTCGACGTCTGGACCTTTGTCACGAATCCAGTGACGCTGGCTGTCTTTGAAGGCCTTCAGAGACCCATTGTCGAACGACTTAGCATACTCGGTGTGCATCTTCTGTTGTGTATCGTTGTCGGCGTTTTGAGCGGCATTTGAGATGTTCTTCGTGATGACAGCCATTTCTTTGTTGTGGTCACCATAAACCAGTCTGATGGTCTTTCCGGCCAAGGTACCATCGTTGACACTGAATTCCGTCTCCTTGCCAACGTCGCCGCCTTCGCTAGGTACGCTAGTCTGGGCAGATGCGATGAGTATTTCGAAGACATCGCCGCCCTTCTTCACCAGCCGGGTGTTCTCAGGGAGCAGGCCGTTTTTCTCCATCCAATTAGCAACAGCAGCGACCTCGGCCTTAGTGACATCAGGAGACTCGGGGTAGTAAGTTGTCAGGTGGCCCTCATCAGGATAACCCAGATGCAACAAAGAAGGGCTGTTGGAGGAGAAGATACCTCCCTTGGTGGCGTCGTAAAACTTCTTAGCCTCTGGTGATGTAGCAGCCAGCTTTTCGACATCGCTCTCCTTACAACGAGGGATGAACTTGCTATCTCCGAAGGACTTATAGTTGCCTCCGTTGCCTAGGAACTGGGCAGCATACTGCAGGAAGTAATTCAGGTCTTCCTCCGCGACGCCGGCCTTCTGGCCGAGAGCCTTCCAGTCTCCATTGGCGCTCTTGTGCAAGGCGATGATGAAGTCGAAGATGGGCTCAGACTCGGGAGACACTTGTCTCAGCACGATGCGCTGGCCAGCGAATGAGGCCCTGGTATGTTCGTCAGTGTATGCGCTTCTGGTGGGGCTTAAGACACAGTGCTGGGCAGACAATGTCGAAGGGTTGCTTGGGTGACAGCATCCTCATGCCACTGACTCACTTGCTTATGAAGTGGGCGTAACGCTTCTGCTTGTCGGTCAGGGCCTCGAAGTGCTTGGCGATCTCGAGCCTCACGACACTCGGGGGCGAGTCAGCCAGGTAGCTGGCGAGCTCCTTTGCGTCCATGGTGGTGGCGTAGCTTCGACGGCTTGGGTTGGAAAGAAAGAACGAGACGCGTGATGAGGCGGACCTGATAGACGAGGAGACAGCAGGAGAAGGTTTTGACACGAGTGAGCTCGAGACAAGTCTACGAGTTGCTGTCCCGACAGAGAGGGGAAGACGATACATCAAAAAGGGTATCAGGTCTCCTCTATATTAGCACTGCAGGTTGGTCGATAGGTACCTACCCTACCATATAAGCCCACAGATGCTGTTGTGCCTGCCCAAAGAATGCTTAGTACGTTACTGGTACAGACGAAAGTGCATGTCTCGAATGGGCAGGTGCCCCTCAGCCTGGAGTGCTCAACTCCCCGGGAGCTCCAAGGGTTCCGCTTGTTAGGGCTTTACTTGCTGCTAAGCGTTGCGAACAGGGACAACCTTGGAACTTCCCATCGTCCTTTTAACGGTGTGGCTCTTGAAAGGTTCCAAGGTTATTCTTCGAAGGGCAGGGTACCAGGAACGATTCTCATCAGTCATCCTGTACTACTAGTAAAGATGCCATACCCTGAAGTGTAGCAACAGCGATGAGCAAGAGCGTAACATCGATACAGGTCTAGAGTTTCGGCCAGTGATATAGAGAACGTCCCATTCAGCTACCGGTATAAGACTTGTTTCAGTTCAACAAGCTTCGCATGTGCCCTAGCGAATGCCAGCTTGTTCAATCTCAGTTCTTTTTCCTATTGGGGGCGGAAACGTCGAGGACGATTTGAAGGTACCATCTAAACAGAATCTGGGGAAGCGGCTGAGGATTGGCAGCATCGCAGCGCCTGACGCACTGACTGACAGGGGGTTGACGACCACCCCAGCCAAGCGATTGGAGGGGCACTTGAGGGGGGCAGGTGGGCGCGCATCCGCAACGTCTACCGGTCGGTGTACCTAACCTTGGAACGTCCAACACAGCAATCAACTACTACCACATCGACACTCCAGAACTCTCCCTAAACCCGAACTCTCAGAAAGCCAGCCATCCAGTATCTCTCACACGCCAATCCCCGTCTACCTCCCCGATCTGTCCCACCGAGGCCAGGAAGCCTGAATCCAAGATGTCGTCGGCGGCAGACCCATTCGACTCGGCGCTGTAAGCTCACCCCAACCATAGCTTACCCCTGACTCTCTGCACCCCCGAAGCTAACTGCTTTACCTCTTCCCACCACCCAGCGATCTCCTGCGCCGCCTCAACCCGAAACACACCCAGCGCAACCTCGACTACATCATCCGCCTCGCCCCCGACCTGACCGAGGATCTCCTCTCCTCTGTCGACCAGCCCCTCGTCGTCAAGTTGTGCAAGCAGTCCGGCCGCGACTATCTCCTCTGCGACTACAACCGCGACGGCGACTCGTACCGGTCCCCGTGGTCCAACCAGTTCGACCCGCCCCTTGACGAGGGCGGCCCGGGCGGCGTCGGCGCGGGTGGCAACGATGGCGCCGGCGAGGGTGCCGTGCCCGGCGAGAGGGTGAGGAAGATGGAGGTTAAGGCCAACGAGGCCTTCGACGTTTACCGCGAGCTATACTACGAGGGCGGTGTATCGAGCGTTTACCTGTGGAACCTGGATGACGGCTTCGCCGGTGTGGTGCTGTTGAAGAAATGTGAGTCTTGCCCGCTCATTCCACGCCCCTGGACGGGGAGGTCTCCAGAGGGGATCGAGGTGCCGTCAGTTGTTGACGAGAGGGGGGTGTCTCGCTCTCCACTGTCTCTCCCTGCCGATATTGATGTCTGATCCCCCGACTGACATGTCTCACACAAATCATAGCATCCCCATCCGGCGGCAGCAGTACCGGCGTCTGGGACTCGATCCACGTCTTCGAGGCCTCCGAGCGGGGGCGCACCACCAGCTACAGGATGACGTCCACGGTGATGCTGAGCCTCGCGGCCAACTCGAACACGACGCTGGGCGAGATGGACCTGAGCGGCAACATGACGCGGCAGATTGAGCAGGAGCTGCCCGTCGAGAGCGACGAGAGCCACATCGCCAACATCGGGCGGCTGGTCGAGGACATGGAGCTGAAGATGCGGAACCTGCTGCAGGAGGTGTACTTCGGCAAGGCCAAGGACGTGGTGGGCGACCTGAGGAGCGTGGGCAGCCTGAGCGAGGGCCAGAGGGATAGGGACGCGCAGAGGGAGATTATCGGGAGCATGAAGAGGTAGCCGTAGTCTCGCACTGCGGGAAACGAGCGGCTTGTCTGTCTGTCTCGTCTGTCCCCCTGACTGTGGGGTTCTTATGACGATTGCATCATGTCTGACTGTAGGATCTTGACCTGAGCTATCTGTTTTTTGCATGCACATGGAGGGCAAGACGTGCATTTGGTGTTAACGCCACGGAGATGAGCGATAGACGAGAGACGGCGTTTGTGCAACATTGATGTTTCGAGGGACTGACCCTTCATTGACGACCGGGATCCTTGAGTGAGACAGATTCTGCTCGTCATCAGGTTTGGAAACACGGTTCCTGATTCTCGGGTGTACCTGTACCTGTACCTGTTGCTGTACACTACATGTTGGTCACCGTCCCTGCGGCTTAAGGAGTGAGTCCGTCCCGCACATGGCCACAATTGACGACGGCGAGCTGGGAAGGATGGCGTCTCATGTAGGATCGCGGGTAGCCGAATGACTTGCATGAAGCCGCTGTAACGTCTATTGGATGCGACAGTGCTTGAATGCGTATCCACTGCATCGATGGAACGAGAACTAGAATCCTCTACTCAGCTTACGTTTGCTTCTGTGTCGACAAAGTTGATTGCAATTGATAGATCAAGACCCTTGGTGTGATTGACGATCCGGGATGATGCTAGTTGTGAGTTGTCCTCAATGGCTTGGTACGCTTTCGACACGGCCGGGTACTAGATTTCGGAGTAGTCGATGACAACACCAGGCTTGATCCTTGGCTACGCACCCAACGACTGAGGACCTCTGGCAATGAATTCAGCTCTACGGTGCGGATCCGGCGCAGCGCAGCGATGCGGCACCCCGGCCTCGCCGTGTCTCCCCAAGTCCTTCATCCATTGTTCCATCTTGCTGTGTATCACATACTGACAGTAGCATATGCCAAATCGGGCAGCCCGATCAATGTGAGGCGCGAACCTCACGATCATCAAGGGTTAATGCAGAGGTGCATCCAGCTGTATGATACCACCTACCCGTTGAGGCTTCCCGGATCAGCACGACCCACGATCTGCTGAGACAGTAGAAAGAGCTTCCCAACACTCTGGTCCTCGTGCCTCATATCTCGCTATTGGGAAATAAGCGCAGATTGCCGAGACCACAAGGCGTATCCTGTTTCACCTCTCCAGCAGATCCTCAGCCAGGCAGATAACACCACGGGATCTGCAACCGAACAGCGATGCTGGAAGTAGAAATTTCAGTTGGGACGAACGAACGAACGAACGCTCTGAACAACCACGGGAGAAAGCATATCCTGTCCTGGACGCTCGGTGAGCCCGATGGCAAGCCTCTCCCAGGACTTGGGTTCATACGTGCGTTACGGCGGCCCTCAATGCGGCCACTGTTGACCGCTATAGATGTCCGTATACGAGTTGCACGGCGTACATAACTCCCATGGCCGAAGGGGTCCCGGAGACTTGCGATGCCAATGGAGCTTGAACACGTCGTCGTCTGGTGTGTGTATATATATAGAAATGTGATTCGGAGGAGAGGAAAAGCGGGGGAGTATGTTCTTTTACAAACGAAATCTGCCAGCGTACATACACAGGTAGACAAGATAGGAAGGAAGCAGGGCAGCCTCTTCCGGATCTTCCCAGAGACGAGGGGAGATGGAAGTCTTTGGAGGTTTTCCCGGATGACGTGAGTAATCCGCACGTGCACCCTTCATTCCGACTTCCGGAGTTCTGGTAGTCTGGATATCAGAATCAACGTGCAGATCTAGCGCCTGGTTCTGGGCTCAAATGGAGGCTTTGCTGCTGCAGACTTCTGCAAGGGAAATTGCACGAGCTCCTGCATGGAGAAATTTGCATACACAGGAGGAGCCCCGGTGACCCAGTTGCGGGCTCCTTCGTGGCCGAGTCCATGTCGAAAAGTCTCAAATGTCGGTGACGCTAGATCCAGCATGGCGGACGTTGTCGTTGCCGTCGTCGAAGAGTTGCAGAAGGACAGGGGGTGAACGGCGTCTGGAACTTGGGGATATTTGGGGGTTTGGAAACCATCTCACCGGATTCCTTCGTGTCGTTTCGGAGGACGTGGCGCGCTGGGTGCAGGTAAGTGTTACGGTGAGTTTGAGATGGCTGGAAGTCATGCGATATATTATTCGATCAGCGCGGTTAAACTACGGGCTATGACAACGTGTCTCGAATCAATGGGTGACTCCGGGAGATGCGGACGGCGATGGAATGAAAGTCTAGATCTTTATGAGAGTTGTGATGTGTATACCTAAATAGGTATGTGTGTGTGTGTGTTTCTGAAGCGCCCAGTGAGGAGCGGCATATTGACACGCGTTTCCACTAAGAGCTGCACCTCGGTAGCCTCGTCGAAGGCTTCTAGAAGCCCTCCGGAAACGGACCGGCCCTCTGTAACAAGGCCAAGATTACGGCGGAGACGGCCGCACAACTGCTTCTGTACGGGTTACCCCTGACAGCAACGCCGATACAGCGTGGCTAGCAGGCAGGCCGGATACCACCACACAACTTTCCAAAAGCACCTCTCTGTCGGTATCTTTCCTGTCCGTTATTCTTTGCCCGCAACACGATCGATGATCACATCTTTTTCAACATCCCATCCCCCTCCACTAATGCATGCTCCTATGCGTCCCTATGCGGCTCTGAAACCTCTGTGGATTTCCCGGGGCGGATGCACCGCGAGCACCGCTGTGGGTGAAGGTATACTGTACCGAGAGCCCGTACTCCTTGACGAATTCAGGTACCTCCCTCAGAAAAGATACTTGAATCTCATCTATGTGTAATCCCACTGCCGTGGTGACATGTAGGACAGAAGTTGCAACCTGGTGCTGCCAGCCACAAAAGGTGCCCAGGCGTATCTGTACCATGTCTAAGTATCTTGTTTCTGTCTCTGTTTTCCGTTTTTGGTCTTGGTGCCTTGCGCAATTGCAGAATCTCTCTGTGGTTTTCCGTTGCGGAGTGTCGATACTGTCACAATTTGCTCTCGTTGGGTCTCAGGTGTGTGGTGCTCCGTATCACGACTCACGAGACGGATATCTCCCATGTCTTGCGGGCCCATGCTCTGGTCATGCACACATGTAAGGGGCGTCGTGCCAATCTATCTCGAGTTACGCCGGAGGTCAATCATCATCCCAACCAGCAGGGACACCCACAAGGGCTTGTTTTGAGGACGGGGGCGCTATTGTGGTGTCTGAATCGTCTACTGGGATCTGTCGTATGTAGCCTGACTGACGACGTGCACGTCAACAAGTCCAATCAACCACACGAAAAGGTGACCATTCATCCATTTATGCATCCCGAGTATGGTTCATGGCTGTCATATCTCATACCCGATGAGGACCTCGAGAAGCGGCAAGACCCGGAAGGAGAAGCCCCATTATGCCGCAGCTAGATGGTCGACCAAGAAACATGCTGGGCGTTGAATATGTATGGACAACCCATAGCTTGAAGCTCCGTGAGAGGAAGAGGTAGTAGGTAGGCTCTGGTGGCATTTACAATATGTACGGTACATGTCTAGGTAGGATGACCTCGTGAGGAGGATCCCGGTGTAGGTCTGCCTCAATCCCGAGGCTCGTCTCATGCAGCCGCAGCAGCGTAAGTATGGATGGCACCGGGACAGATTGGGGTTCGCGGAAGGAAGCCCTGCCCTGCCCTTCCCTGCCATGGCCATGGCCATGCTTGCCTGCCCTGTGCCGTGCCGTGGTCCATTGTGATGTGAGACTTTAGATTACCCGGATGGGTCTAGGTCGCCCTAACCAGACTACTGCTAGTGACTACGGGACCACCTGGCTAGCTCAACTAGTTCGTACCTGCCAGTGCCAACGGGTTTGACGGACCTGGCGGACACGGGCACGACGGGCTGACAATCGGTCAAGGGAGATAAGGACCAAACCGATCAGACCGGCCAGACTTCTAGACGGTCAGGTAGGTGGTCAGACGCTCAGGACAATCCAATCAGTCCAAACACTGGAACATCACCTGGCCGTCCACGGTCCACGGATGTTGAGATCCTTGGATGTTGTTGTGTCCATGTCTCTTCGGTGCCTTCTCTCAGTCTTCCGTACTTGGTACGCGATAGCAGCCGTAACCAAGGTATCAATCATATCATGTACACCACCTGGGTACCTAGGTATGTGTACCGTGGTAGTAGTATAGCAAAGTACCCAGGCATGTAGGCTACCTAGGTAGTCCGTAATGGTCCTAACTCAACAAGGAATTGCATAAAAAAAAAGATAGGAGGTCCACTTACACCCGCCCGCCATCATTTCAGGCTTCAGCTTCTCGACATCGTCCATCCCAGTTCCGCCTGTTGGGCTTACAAAAGTGACAGATGGGGACGACACATCTGGCCATCTTTTGCAGCCTGCTAATCTACCATTCCAGGTGACTTTGTGGACGCTCTTGCTTACAATCTCCCACCAGATCCGTTGCAAAGCGAAGGGGAAATAAACGCGCATTATCGTCCTCCATCAGCCGTTAGTTCGAGCACTGGGATCCATCAGAATCGCCAGAATTGTCCAGGATTATCAGGCCAGGACTGCCAGAGACTTGCAAGAACTGCAGGAACCACAAGACCGCAAGAACTGCCTGCCCCCCCATCCAAGTCAACCCACCTTGACATCCCCGGGTTGCCAGCAAGATTTATCTGGATAACAGCCCCCTCCCCCTCCCCCCTCCTCTCCCAGCTCAGCTCAAAGCCTCAAGTCAGACCGGGACCCTTTGGATCTTCTACCGGACACAACAACCGTGTTTCGCCGCTCCCTCCATAGCCTTCTAATTTCGCGTATTCTGGAACTTTTGGCTTCTTATTACGACGAATCCTTTTCTTTTTCCTCTCCAGACCAGGCTTGTCCTCTTGTGTCGACCGAGTCTGTCTTCTCTGCCCCCCTCCCCAGATACCCTTCTTCAGCGTTAAACGAAACTGGAAGGATCGTCATTGGCCATACCCACCCCTTGTGTGCTCAAACATTGGGACTGCGTCCCCCCGCGAGTCAAAAGGAACAATTCGACCTTGACCGATTAGAATTGAATCCGACCCTTGAAGCACTCCCCAGGAATCACACCGATCGAGAGGAGAGCCCCGCTCATCAGGGCACAGGCATACCGATCTGAATCACGCCCCCAACCAAACCTACAACTACTATTACTACCACTACCACCGCCACTACAACCTACTATATTCCTCACTCAACCCTCTGCAACAACCCATCTGGGCACCTGAACCGAGCGTCTCTTGCTGCGTGTCAGTGTGACTCTCTCCAGAGTCCTTGCGCCGCGCCCCCTTTTTATATTAACCCCCGCTCCTTCCATAAATATTGGTAGACAATGGCGGAGAAGCCCTCAGTGTTAATCGTCGGGGGCTTGGGATACATCGGACGCTTCCTGGCCCTCTATATCCACAAGAACAACTTGGCCTCCGAGGTCCGTGTCGTCGACAAGGTCCTCCCGCAGCTCGCATGGCTGGCCCCCGAGTTTGACGAGGCCTGCGCCGGCGACAAGTTCATGCAAGCCGATGCCAGCAGAGAACGTGAGCTCCCCGTGCCATACTGCCCGCCCCTGTTCCGTCACTCATTGTTTGGTGGTCTAACATCAACCCGCGACGACAGAAGCACTAGCTAGGATATTCGACCGCGCAGATGGCAAGCAATTCGACTACGTATTCAACTGCGGCGGCGAAACCCGCTATTCACAGGAGGATGAGGTGTACAAGCTGCGGTCATTAGGCCTGTCTCTAGCCATCGGCAAGGAGGCGGCCAAGCGGAAGGTGAAGGCCTTCATCGAGCTCAGCACGGGTATGGTGTACAAGTCCGACTCGGCGATGAGCAAGGAGACGGACAAGACAAAGCCATGGAGCAAGATTGCCACGTTCAAGCTACAAGCCGAGGAGGCGTTGGCAAAGCTAGAGGGGTAGGTAATCCCCCGTACTTATGACTGATGTGTTCTGGGTGGTCAGCTAACCATGTACTTCTTCTTCAGGCTCAACCTCGTCATCGTCCGTCTCGCACACGTCTATGGGCCCTATGCCTCGCAGTGGGTGGCAACAGCGCTTTGCATGGCGCGTGTCTATAAGGCGCAGAATGAGGAGATGAAATGGCTATGGACGAAAGACCTTCGGACAAACACGGTACACATAGACGACGTCGTCCGCTCGTTGTGGTCCATAGCAGAATGGTACGCAACCGGGAAGAAGAACTGGGATGACAAGACCATGGGCGGCCCAATCCCGATCTTCAACGTGGTTGATAAGGGAACCACGACGCAGGGAAAGATGGCCGAGCTCATCGGGGAGATATTTGGTATCAAGACCGGATTCCAGGGGACACTGATCAGCAGCTTCGCCAAGCTGAACATGGACTCGGTGGTTGAGGACGTGAACGACGAGCTCCTTGGACCTTGGGCAGAGCTCCTCGAGGGGGCCGGGATAACAAGACCTGGCCCACTGACGCCCTTCATGGAGATAGAACTGCTCAAGGACACGGACCTGAGTATGGACGGCAGCAGGCTGGAGAAGCTTGTGGGTTTCGAGTACACAAAACCCCATATCAACAAGGAGCTGTTGGAGGAAGTGATCGAGAGTTACAAGAGGATGAAATGGTGGCCGTAGCTGTAGCTCAAAAGCGACGCCAAAAGCATGAGCGATACCGCGACGAGCGGAAAGAGCGGGCTATGGGGGCTAGCGCCTGGAACGGGATGTTACAATCCACCAACGCAGCCCGCCCCCGTGTTGAGGGGCTTTGGGGCAGGCGCGAGAGATGAGCGGACAAGCTGAAGTCGTGCCATCGAGACGCCATAACGACGAGACGGAACCGCAGGCGACGGCCAAAACCTCCAAACGCGTATGTACTCTACCAAGGGTCGGCATGGTTGATCTGCTCGGGTGGGCGATCCCGCCTCCGCGACATCTTTTCATATACCCTCTGTATGTAACATCAGGATACCGTTTTCCTTTTAGGTCTCCTAACTCCATCTTGGTTGATTGGCATCTCACGTGTCCTTCGACTCACAAGGGACCCGAGAGGAAGAGAAAGACTTGGGAAGAGCAACCCAAGGTTATGTAGAATATATCCACAGGGAGTGAAGAGGGGGAGAGGGAGGTGGAATAACTACAGTAGGTGACCACGAAGGCCACTACTGAGGGGGTTAATACAGGCCAATATACAGAGTCTATAACGAGGACTACCTACCTAGGTAGTTAGTGTCACTGTAGTGACTTATGCTGCGCGGTCTGCTGCCGCCATTAGGTTTCCTTGCCCTTGTCAGCGCCTCTCGGCCGAACAACTTAGTGCCTTCCGAAAAGCCCGATTGGACATCCATGGATGTTGCATGCGATGCTACAGCGTTGTTGCTTGTACCACAGTGCATTACGGAATTGGGCAGATATGGATAGATCGTGGGTGGTCTAGATCGAACCTTTCAACGCCTCAAAGTCCTCGATCGGGGAGGAGGGGTGGGGTTCCCATGTGAGACAATGTTCTAGATGCCTTCCACAGCCCTTCTGTATTCCTTCTCTCACATATGCAGCCGCGGTGCAGTAGTGTATTGCAGTAGTGCCATTCAGCGCACCCCCCGGATCTGTGCGCCGTCAATGCAGGGCGCCGAGTCGGTGCGCCGAGCAGTGTCGGACTCGCCTGTCAGCCTGTCTGGCTTAGGACAAGAAGACGGCGAGAGATACGCTTTAATCATCGAGTCTTGACAGCATGGACGATTTTCGACCGACCTATGGATCTCTGTAGATAGTAGGTGGGTTCCAAGGTTATGATAGGAACGAACGGTTCCAAAGTTCCTGTTCCTTGCATATCGCAACCTTGATAGTGTACAATAGTACGGATAAGGGCATGATGTTTAAGTTTCAAGAGACAATATGTTCAGGACAACGATTCGGTTCGGCTTTTCAAAGACGGATTAATGGAAAGCGTTCGGCGTTCCAAATAGAACCAAGATTCAAGGTTGTTATTAGTAGAAATACCCGGTGAGCTAGTTGTAGTATAGTGAGTACCTAAGTGGTGCCTATTGCCTACCTAGGTAGGTATTCTGGACGTCAAGCAACCTCGGATCGAGTGAGCAAGATCAATCAATTGTTCCTTCCCAGGCAACGGTACCTGTCACGGGAAGGTTATTAGCCTGGAACGATACCGGTACTGGCAAGGTACGCACCAATCAATCCTGGGCACGTACCAGGTAAGGTACCTACCTAGGTACCTACCTAGTAAGTACCCGATCGATAGCTCGGCCGATTATCATGCAAGACCTCTGCCCTTACGACAGAAACAGAGCCATCTTACCATTCTGCCCTTGGTCATCTCTCGCATCCTAAAACGGAGTGCTATGTTTTGATTGGAACATTTTAAATACCTTGACTTCCCACCTGCCAACCTCGTACATACGATACCCGGAGACTGGAAATCGATCCGCCTGTCACAGTTGCATCATTGCTGTCCGTATACACACATGCAGTAGGTGAGATGACCCACTCACTTTCTCTCAACCACTGAATAAGATCCGGAAGACTCACCACCTCGTGCCGTAAATACAGATCAAGACTCGGACAATAACTCCAAAAGCCTCAACAAACACAATAGTAGACTTAAAGAATATCATAAATCATGGCAGCCCCAGCGGAGAAAACTCTTCGTGACCTTGACGGCACATGGGTCATGGTAAGGAATCATCAGTCTTGAATTGGCAATCCACTAACATAAACTCGACATCTTGCCCGGCCTCTCAATCTCATCCTCCCAGTCTCTCACTCTCACACCAATGCATTCTCCCATCCAGACCAACATCACCAGCCAAGAAGGAACCACCCACTAATCCCCTCCCACCCCTCAGAACAAATCCCTCTCCGACTCTACCGACCCGGCCCTCGCCCTCCAGGGCATCGGCTGGCTCACCCGCAAGGCCATCGGCATGGCGACCGTGACCCTGCACGCCAAGGAGTACGTCGACGAGCAGGGGTGGACGCACATCGACATCGACCAGACGGCCACGGGCGGCATCAAGGGCACCGCGGAGAGACGCACCCTCGACAACACGTTCCGCGAGCACTCGGACTGGCTGTTCGGCCACGTCCAGGGCCGGACGGGGTGGGTCGCCTCCAAGGGGGAGATCGGGGACGGCACCGACGAGTTCCTCAAGGGCGGCTGGGAGGAGGGCCAGACCGAGTGGATCGTCAACCGCGTCGAGAGCCTGGACAACGGGTGGGTCGCCACTCAGGTCTGGGGCTTTAGGATCATCGACGGGCAGAGGAGGTACGCGCGGAACACGGTGGTGACCAAGGGGAAGGAGAGGGTTGAGCTGAGGCTTGTCTATGATTATGTCCCCGAGTAGGCCTAGGTCGGTCATGATGGCTGTGGTGACGGAGTGATGGGGTGATGGGTATACATCGACCGTCAGACTCAGACTTGGGGGGATTCCTAGATCGTTAACCTATCTTTTAGCCTCTAGAGGGTCTTTCAACACCTGCTATAAACGCAAATAAATAGGATGATAACACTGCCACGGTTTGACAAATCTCTTGCCATCATCATGGAAATGACTTAGCCTGCCTACCTACACCGCACTCTTAGGCAGGCAGCCCTGTTCCCCACCCGTATCAGCAACGCGTGACGCTTAGTCTTCAGCTGAGATGTCTGGGTCTGAATCGCAGAGACTGATGGTCACGTCGCACGTTCACTACTGAGGAGGGGTCTCACTTGGTTCGCCTCTCTGGACTAACAAGATGGAGGTTCAGGTCAGTTGTCACTGTCTCCGATGGGCCGAGAACGACAGCGACGGACTAAATCATACAACCAATCAATCTGGTGAGCCTGGAAGCCTGAGTTTCGCATTCTCTATCTTGTTGAAAGAAGGCCGTTGTAGACCCCACCCAACTTTCTGAGGATAGGTCACGAACCATGAACGCCCATAGAGGAAATATGGATCCACCCGCGCCTTGCCCTCGAATACCTTGATGTCGCTTCTAATAATGCAATTGTCTTTCCTTTTTCCTATAGTTTTCTTCCCTTCTTCTTTTTCTTTCTCCCCTTCTTGGTATCTCATCAATCGATCGGTCCATCTCCACCCCGGATTGCGGATCCGGATACGGATCCGCAATCAGCAGCGATCGCTCTCCCCCCACCTCTAAGCCGGCCTCCTCTCGCGGAAGCCCTCCAGGTCCGCCCTCGTCGCCACGCCCAGCACGAACCGCCTGTCCTCGTCCGTGACCACGGCGAACTCCTGCTTCTGGCCGCCCGTCGCGGCGCCCTCGAAGAAGGCCTCGAGCTCCTCGAGGGGCGTGTCCATGGTGATGACCCTGTACTTCCTGCCCTTGCGCTGGAAGCGCGTCATGGCGCTGCCGACGTGGTCGTCGGCCCGGACCTTGCCCGCCTCCAGGAGGGACTGGAGGTTCGGGATGGAGATGTAGCCGAGGAGGCTGCGCGTGTGGGCGTCGACGACGGTCAGGTGCGTGTACTCCCGCTCGAAGGCGGCCTCCAGGGCGAGGGAGACCGGGTCGGAGGGCGTGAGGGAGAGGGCTGCTGGGGGCTGGAGGTCTTCTACTGCGGCCTGTATGGGTGATAGAGATCTTCTGTTAGTTCTGCTTGTCGAGTTTCGTATACATCAAACTGTGTGTTGCTGACGATGGTGGGACTTTGATCATCATCACCTCAGCCGGCCCAGGTGCTATTGTTATTGCTGTTGTTGACTTACCCCGCGGTATCGAGACGCCCACTTCGAAACGAACTGTCCTGAGCTTGTGCTGGCCGGTTCGGCCGTGTTGGCGGTTGGTTGTGCCATTATATCTGTTGCCATGTCCTCTTCGTTGAAGGTTTGATGTTTCTTGCCGAGTCGGATGACACTTGTGATTGTCGTAAGTTGGCCGTCCAACCCGCGGTATGAGTCGGCTTTGGAGGATTCACTTGGGTGCCTGGCGCAGCACTTAAAGAGGGACCCACCTACTTAGACGGGCCTGACGGGAAGGCTAGGGCTTACATAGTAGTGGGGGTTTCCAGAAGTCCCAGCAGCCCAGGTGTGCGGGGCCGCTACGCTAACGTCGGTCCACTGCAGATCAATTGATGTCTCGGCTTACTGTTCTTCAACAACGGTGTTGCTCGCTCCCTCCGCGGCTGGCTAGGTTGGTGTAAGTGACGAAGAGCTCACCACACTTACGCAGGTAGCCATGAAAGTCAAACTCCTGGAATGTAAATACTGATCCATTCCACCGGTGGTAAAGCCAATTAATTACAAGCTAAGCAGAGCTACGCTAAGTTATCCAAATACCTGAGTATGGTAAGTGCGTGGGTTTGTCAAGAGCAATACAGCCCAGACGTCTCTAGAAACTTCAACGTCACCAAGGCGATATCTACTATGTAATAAAAGGCGCAGGCCCCGCCGACGTCACGGGCTGTTGTAAGGGTGGTCTCGAAGGATCGAATTGCAGTAGGGAACCGGCAGGCTCGTCCTGCAGCCGTGTCTGACGAATTGCTAAGCTAATAGCTTACTGAGGTTGGGCGGTGTTGCACCAGGATGTCATCCTTTCTTATCACATCAGATCAAGCTTCTCGTTCAAATCTCTCTTTCACCTCTCTTGGGTAGCTTCCTATCCCTCGGCCTTTCTCAGATCGTAACGACGTCGACCGTCAATTTCTTAACATATCGACTGTGTAGCAAATCTGGGCAACCGAAGAAGGTACGTCCTGTTCATAGACTTCAAGGTGAATGGCATCGCGGTAGCATCCTTTCACAGGGAGCACCGGAGTTTCCTTATCCCCGGGTCCTTTCAGGAGTTAAGATCCGTCATCACTTTGTGTCCCCGTCTTGTCCATCTCTCGACACCCGCTGTTTACGGGACCACTCATCTTCAACCCATCGGACGCCATTGGTTGACCACAGATCCTCGAAGCTCTTAGTTGGCTGATAAGTACTCCAAATCGCAGGTTGTGGTCCAGTCCAAGTCGGCATCATGTCGCACATGTATCCTCGTTACGATACTCTTCAGCAGACCTTCCCAGGCCAGCCACAAGATGGCTTGAAGGCGCAGGGTACCAAGGCGACGCCGTACCAGGCTCGCATGGACTTGTACTCTGCTTACTCTACCATTGAGGACAAGGCCAAGAAGCTGAGCGCCGAGGCAACTGCTGAGTTCGACAAGGCCAGCCACGCGGCCCAAGCCAAGACGGGCAAGATCGAGCTGTTCTCTGGGAAGTACTACGCTGCCTGCACATTCGGTGGCTTATTGGCCTGTGTAAGTCGATGACTTCGCGCATTGCTTTCTGCTTCATGACCTTGGACTCGAATGTACTTACGAGAAAACCAGGGCTTAACGCACACTGCTGTCACCCCCCTCGACGTGGTCAAGACCAGAAGGCAAGTCGACTCAAAGCTGTACACAGGCAACTTCCAGGCCTGGGGCAAGATCGGCCGCACCGAAGGTGTCCGAGGCATCTTCACTGGTTGGAGCCCTACCTTCTTCGGCTACTCGGCCCAGGGCGCCTTCAAGTATGGCTGGTACGAATACTTCAAGAAGACCTACGCTGATGCGGCCGGCCCGGAGAATGCCCACAAGTACAAGACTGGCCTGTACCTGGCGGCATCTGCCTCGGCCGAGGTCCTTGCCGACCTCGCGCTCTGTCCATTTGAAGCCGTCAAGGTCCGCATGCAAGCAACGATCCCGCCCCCTTATAAGGGCACCGTCGACGGCATCAGCAAGATCACCGCCAAAGAGGGATGGAGTGGTCTGTACAAGGGTCTCTACCCGCTTTGGGGGCGACAGATCCCGTACACCATGATGAAGTTCGCTTCCTTTGAGACGATTGTCGAAGCCATCTACAACCGCCTACCCGGATCCAAGAGCGACTACAGCAAGGCTGCCCAGACTGGTGTGTCCTTCACTGGTGGCTACCTTGCAGGTATCCTGTGTGCAATCGTCTCGCACCCGGCGGACGTGCTGGTCAGCAAGTTGAATGCGAGCCGCGAGCCTGGTGAGGCATTTGGAACAGTCGTCTCGAGGATCTACAAAGACATTGGGTTCCGAGGTCTCTGGAATGGTCTGCCAGTGCGTATCGTAATGATTGGAACCCTCACTGGGCTCCAGTGGATGATCTACGTGAGTTTCATGTGTTTCTTATAGTCTTGATTGACCTTGGTATGGTGTGCTTGTATGCTGACGCTGTGGTGATCGCAGGACTACTTCAAGATCTTCATGGGACTGCCCACGACGGGAGGTCAGGCCCCACCAGAGAAGAAGTGAGTATAGACGCTGGCAAACGAAGTGATAGATATGGATTGTTTGGGTGTGGGTGTGGGTGTCTCGATGATGCTGCGGGTGTTTCCAGGGATGCTGGAGTAATTGCTGGAGAGTCTCAAGTAACCCCATGTTTTCCTAAACTTCATCCTGCCATAGCTTATAAGTAGTAGTAACCTTGAAAGCTCGAGGCTCTGTTACCCCTTGCTTTTCTGATCATGGATGGCACTGACATGCAAGATGTGTGTAAGGCCCTGCAAGTTAACTTGGACATAAGGATTGTTTCTTTGGGAAACCACACCTGATGATCCGTGCATGTGACTGGTACGGCATCTGAGAGGAAGCACCTGAGCAGACGGCAAGAAAGGCTGGATAAACGAGTGACGGAGCAAGTATTGAGGTTTGGGCGGGGATGTTGTCAGATGGGGCTTACAGTGGCTGGAAGGAACCCATGGACGAGTGCGGTGGTTTGCTCAACATGTATATGGTATGGTAGATACATGAAAGGGTTTACTTAGACTTCCAGGTTTGCTAGTAGGCGAATTCCTGGTCAAATGTTGACCTCGGGAGGTACCTAGGTACTTCCAAGGTTACCTTAGGTACCTCGTCGCACGGCCCACCTGCAACACAGTGGGGCTTGATCTCTCTTAGGTGCCTGCAGGAAGCACTCTAGCTTACAGATCGATTCCAAAAGTCAGCACCGACTTCCAGGTCTCTTAAATTCCAAGGCTACTGCGACTGCGACTGCGACTGCGACTGCGACTGCAACTGCGACTGTGACGCGCTCCGCCAAATAGTCAAGAACAACAGAGAAGCAGGACAACATGGCAGACCAACAAGTTGCAGAGGTGTTCACCTTCCCCACGGATCAAACAGCTTTTGAGAATGACGATCGAATTTCTTTCTCTAAGCTCGACAGCAAGTACATCGCTGTGCAGTCTGACGGCACCGAGTTCGAGTTCGACCATGACTTAAAGAGATGGATCCCTCTGGCCGATGAGGATGAGGAAGAGGAAGCCCTCTTCGAGCAGCAACAAAGCGCATATGGAGTAGCTCAAGACACAAACGCAGCCGGCGGTGCTCAAGCTGGTAGCAACAGAAAGAGGAAGCAACACGACGTCGAGGTAAGCTGTGCACGCTGGCCCATCCAGAGCTATCATCAGGTCGAATCTTGAAGACGAGTCGCACAAATCAACGCCCTCTTATATATGCACCGACTTGCACGATGGAAGGCGCAAGAATAGCTACAGACAACCAATGCCAACCTCGATTGGTTTTGCAAGGAAACAAGGGAACTGGTGACACACTGACACACCCCCCTCACTGCTCAGGACCAGGACAGCAACAATGGCCCCTCGACCAATTCAAACAACGAGAAAAGCCGCAAGAAGAAGAAACCAACAAAGGAAAAATTGCCACCACAGAACAGGGCCATCTATGTCACCGGCCTACCACTCGACGTCACCGTCGACGAAGTCGCTGAAGTGTTCAGCCGCAAGTGCGGCGTCATCGCCGAGGAGATCGACAGCGGGCGGCCGCGTATCAAGCTGTATGCCGACGACGAGGGTAACTTCAAAGGCGACGCGCTCATCATATTCTTCAAGCCACAGAGTGTCGACATGGCCATCATGCTGCTGGACGATACGCACTTCCGATACAGCGACACGGGTCTGGGGAGCGGCAAGATGCGCGTGCAGGCTGCCGATTCAAGTTACAAGAAGACGCAGTATAACGAGGGCGGCGAGGATGCCAGTGGCGCAACCTCCGGTGAGGCCAAAGAGCAAGGACAGAAGGCGCAGGGCAATGGCAAGGCAGGCGGTGGTGGTGGCAGCGGCGGCGGCAAGGACAGGGAGAAGATCATCCGAAAGACGCAGAAGCTCGATGCGAAGTTGGCAGACTGGTCCGATGACGAGCCGGCGTACATAGCGCCCGAGCTGCGAACAGGCAAGAAGGACAAGATGGTGATCCTGAAGCACATGTTCACGAAACAAGAGATCGAGGAGGATCCCGCCGCGCTGCTCGACATCAAGGAGGACATCCGCGAGGAATGCGAGAAGCTGGGCGAGGTCACCAACGTGGTACTCTACGACCTCGAGGAGGACGGCATCGTGAGCGTCAAGTTCCGGAAGCCCGAGTCGGCGGCGGCATGCGTGCAGCTGATGGACGGGCGGGCGTTTGCCGGCCAGAGGGTCGAGGCTTATATCCCGCAGGGCCGGTTGAAGTTCCAGAAGAGCAAGGACAACAATGACGACGCCGGCTGGGAGGATTAGGGGAGGTCCGAGGTGAGTATGTAACGTTGATGTGCTTTTGATGGCAATATCCCAGCCAGATGCAAGCGGAGCGGCCCTCAGTAGGGTAAGGATCGGGACACCGACAAGTGAACGATATGGGATAATTCTGTGTTGGATGCCCCTTCTTGCTACTAGATAGTCAAAATAGGTATCATTCTGCGACTATTGAAAAACCAAGAAACACCGATACACCGATGCTAGTCATATAAAACCCTGTCAGCAAAACCATACTCATGAGTTCCATTCGACACCCGTCTTGCGCCCTTCCCACCGCCCAAATATCAGAACCCGGTGCCAAAGATAGATACGATGCGATTCCAGGGATACGCATAAACCATGAGAGAACATCAATGCTCGAGTGTGAGGAGCCAGCAGTGCAGCATGCGGAGACTCGCGTCCCAGAAACGGCTCAGGCATACGCGGTACACTCGGTTGTGCCGAAGACAGACCTTGGGGCAGGGGATCTTGCACGCGATCCCAAAGTTGGTGTCAATCCACTCGGTGGATTATTTTGGGCATGGGAGTAGCGTCTCTTCCCCTCTTCCTCTTCTCTTTCTCTTCCGCTCTTGCTCATGTGAATAGACTATTCTGAGGGCCGCGTTAATAGGCCCTCGAGGTCAACACGCTCCTCGTCGGTGTACCAGATGGCAGCCTCGATGATCTTCAGCACGACGCGCAGGTCACTCTCATCTAAGGAAGAGAATAATGTTAGTCAATCCGGCCTCTGCGCCACCCTCTTCTTCCAAGACCAGCCGACGCCCATATATATATATATATATATATTCTCTCAGAACTTGACACAGGGAATATGTGTGGAACTAACCTCTCGGCGCATAAACCAGGACAAACGTCTCGGGCAGCGGACTCCTGGGCGTCACCCACCCCAGCCAACCCTTGGAGCCGGCCTCCCCCCCGCCCCAGGCCATGGGGTGCCTCTGGCCCCAGCCCTTGGCCAGCGCCTCGGCGATGTCGTCCGGGTGCAGGTTCAGGTGCAGGCTCCTGTCGGAGCTGTGGACGTGGCAGACCTCGCCGTTGCCGCACACGTTGACGGGGTGGCGCGCGAACAGCGCGAAGCCGTGCTTCTCGATGCAGGAGGTCGCGGTGCCGAAGCGGCCCGGGCGCGCCGACGCCAGCCGGGACAGCGCCCCCGTGAGCTCGGCCAGGGCCGCGGGGCACCCGTGCTGGTCCAGCTGGCGCTGCGGGGCGAGCCCGGCCACGGTGGGCCGGGGCCCGGGGCGGTAGGGCAGGTCCTGCGGCGGGAGGATGCCCCGGGCCGGGCGGGACACGGCGCCCGGGCTCGGCGGGGGGGAGAGGGGGTCCCGGATCACGAAGAGGCGGAACCAGGCCAGCCGGGCGTAGCCGCCGAGGGTGGGCGGTGTGCCGCCTGGGCCTAGGCGGACTGTTTTTCAAGGGGACGGGAATGGTCAGTTGGGTTTGTTTCGTCTTCGTGGAGGGAGGAGCCAGAGGATGGGAAGAGATATGTATGGGCTGGGAATGTATATCCTCCCTGTTCACTTCTTGATTGTGTGTGTGTGTGTTCTCGGGATCACAGAAGACACAAGAAAGCTGGCTCTTGGGAATTACATACGGAAGTTCTGGTAGTCGTTGCGGACAAGCAGGAGAAGAGGTACTGCTAGGATGAAGGACTCGAGGAGGTATCGGGGGACAAAGTGCATGCCCATCAGGAGAAAGAGGGCGCCGGCTAGGAGGGCGTTGGCATCGAGTGTCATTGAGAAGGGGTCCTGCCGTATGACCATGTTCAGGGCAGGGCCAGGTCGTGAGTCTAAGTTAGAGCTCGATTCCGAGCCTACAATGAGGCTCCTCTCGCCGGGACGAGTGCTATCTGGTTCTGATGATTCGGACATGGCTTCGACGATAGGTAAAGACTATGGTTTAAGGCGAGAAGGTTGCGATGACAGGGTGTTTTGTCTTCGCGGTGATCATAGGAAAATGTATGGTCTTAACCGTGGTCTCGAAGTCGAACGAAGTCCACTACGAAGGAGTGGAGGGCAGGACGAGTCAGTCTAATAACTGAGGTCGCGGCAAGTCTAGCTTGAAGCTATCACAAAGTTTATGAGAAGTAGTCAAAGCTTGAGGTGTTTAGATACAAAGTGCCCAAGGTTAGTACGCGATCGGGAATAACTGTAATATGATAGCAGCTATCATGCATGTAGGTGGTGGCTCTGACGTGAAGAACAACGGGGCAATACCTGAGTTTACAAGCCCGAGGAAGTGAAATACTGTATACTTAAGTTAAGAAAGACGTAGTGATGTGGACATGGGCACGTCAGTCACAGGCCGGGGGGCGAGACTCCAGCATTCATAGACGGGAGGACGGGGTAATGGAGAAGGGACGGAGGAAGGGGAGCAAACAACCTCACGTGCTCGATTCGTGCCGGCAGGTGCTGATCTCACAGCTCACTCCTCACCGTCGAGTCAATCTAGGCGGGCTGGTAGAGAGAAAGAAAAGGTTGTCCTACCTAGTTTGCTCCCAACGAGTTGAGGCTTGAGTCGTTCTGGTCCTAAAGAGCGGCTCTGCATACGACTGGCGGTGTCGAGCCGATCTTTGTGGCACACACCAAGACAGCAGAGACGGGAACGCATGCAATGCATGCAGGAGCGGATAATGAACAACTGGAACTGGGCAACTGGGCAATTAGGTAGGAAAGATAATTCGGTCAGCAGTTCGTTGCCAGTTTGCTTGGGCCTTGGGGATCTATTCCGATTCGGCAGGGCGTTCCCACGTAGCAACCCTGGGTTTGCAGTGCTGAACATTTGTTGCAGCTCGAGGTCACTCTTTCAAGAATTTGTGGTGTATGTATGCAGTATAGTACGGTATATATCACCGCTAGGTAGGTCAATGGATAAGTAATATCTCTATAAGACGACGGTGGCAGAGTCAAGTCCGCCTAACGAAACTCTATCCGGTACTATGTAGGCATACGGTTTACCTAGATAGGCCAGTTCTATCAGTGTTATACGTATTTCGGGGCCATACCCGATCTGGCTGGACGGACTGATCTCGATTCAGGAACGTGATGTTATGTCAACGTGATGCTGGTTACATGCCATGGCAGTATGGAGGTCATCAAGAGCCGCGACGCAATATCTTCGAACGTGCTACACGTACGTATGTATATAGCCAACTGGTATTGAGATCTTTTGCTGATCTGCTAGGTTCCTGATCATGCACTGGCTGCCTGGTCCCTCACCGAGCTTTACCTCTGTTACCCAGCAGCTGCCCATACGCAGGTAGCCGATATTGTTGGCTATTGTTGTTGGCAGGCCGGGGCAGTCAGAGACTCTCACAATGTGTGCATGCAGCATGACGTCGTGAGGGGTGCGTTCACACCAGATTCCCATATATGCCGTATGCATGTACCTACATGGTATGTAGGAGCCCTGAAGGTGCTAGGCATGGTAGATATGTAGGCGCGTAGGGCACCGAGCACGAGTCGCCAGGTCGGTGCTCCGTCCGTGACAGGACCCAAGTGCCGGCGGCTTGGCTCCGGGTTACCGACCGACCGACCGACCGACCACCCAATTAAGTTTCCGATCTTTTGGTTGTTCGTTGATTGGTGTATTGAATTTCTATAATGATGCCATCACGTGAACAGCGGGTAGCAGTGAGGAGCAGGGAGAGCCTGTCGTTATGCTCAGGTTCGATTGCCATTACGGGTGGCAAGCTGGCACTGCCTTGCAGCTGGGAGATTGATGGCGTTCGCAGCAAGGTGCCTCCTTACTCAACCTCCGTACTTGGTTTTAGAACCCATTCCATGCCAACGTGGCCCGGCTTCTGTGCAAATTACTGGCAGGGCCCATTGCAATCGAGTGAATCTGTGACCTATACATAGCAAACTGCCCTCACGCCAAATTACATGACTAAACTCAACAGAGTCTTGTGATATTGATTTAACTCGATAACATTCGTCTTGCGTGGCCTCTCCAAAGTGGAAATCTAATCACCGGCATCCCATGCTGAGCCTGGAGCCTGAGGCATGAACAGGGGATGGGGACAGACAAGGGGATAGCAAATGCGAGAGGGCCAGGACCTAGTCAGGAGACGAGTATCTACCTGAAGACATCGATTGCTCAACTACCCGCCAGCCAGCTATACTACAGCAAGTGACGAGAAAATCTTGATGGGGCTGGGGCGGTAGTGTTACGGTGTACGAAGGTCCAGTAATGTAAATCTTGTCAATCATGAAAATCCCCAAGAGACGCCATCGGCTTTGCGCACCTGGCCACCTGGGCAGTGCGCATCCGACATCACATGGCCAGAATCTACCATTCACCCGTGGACTGTATAGGTAGCAACCATACTGCTTACTCCGCGAATTAGACAACCAGGCTCTTCGTTGCCTCTCCTATATACGTATACACAGTAACTAAAGATATAGTCTAAATTTAGCTAGGCGAGATTTGTAGAGACGGGGAAGTTCACGGAACCATACGGAAATAACCATGAGAAAGGAGATCAGGATAGTTTCCAGATTTTGGCGTGTGGGTAAAAGCCCCGGACAGTGACAATGCCGCAAGCCTGGCAGCGATCGATTGGTGGTCCAGACTTGCCCAAGAGCTCCAAAGGTTGCGTGCTTCCAGTCCCCTGGTCCGTACCTGTATGTAACAGTAGTATGTACCGGTACTCCGTTACTCCGTCTGTCCGTGAACCTCGAAAGCCAGGTAGACCCAGTGCAAGCCTGAATGCCAGGAGAGCAGAGAGTCCCTAAGGCCCAATTTTTATAAAACCAGTTTCGCCAGACTCTGCTTGCCGCGTCCTTCCCCTTCTAAGTGCATAGTATGTGGTCCGCTCTCTGTTGTGGAAAACAAAAAGAGGGTCCAATGACGTTTAGAGGACTATCATTCCTCAAAGCTTATTGCTAGTCAGGGGCGCCTCGATAATTCCATTACGCGGGCATTGGGTCGGTCTGCCAGCCAGCCACGCCAGCGTGTCAGATAATAACAAAATTTCATAGCAACACCGGCCCCTTCGATTTATCTGGGACGTTTTGAAGGGATTGACGACGCAAACCCATTAATGGCAGGAAGATCAACAAGAGGTTGACACGTACTTATTGACGTTGCCCAGTTGACTCGATTCGATCGATCTAGATCCAGAAGGAGATAGTCCGAGTAACAAGCACCCAACCTTGGAAGTGGAAAGCGCGTTTGAGCGTCGGGATGGCGCTCCCTAGCAGGCCTAGTTACGCCACACAACACACACAAGCTGTTGTTGGGCCTACTGGCTTCCAGGTTGGCTTATCAGCTGCTTCGTTGCGCTTAGCGGGTAAGCCCTTAGGTGCCGCCCGGCGTACCTAGGTACCTAGGTATCTAGGTACCAAGCACGCCTAGGTATTGCTGGTAAACCAACCCGTTGCTGAGCAACTTCCCGATACTTGCAATGGCCCCTAGCCCACCTGGGAACTGCTCTGGAGAGTCAGCCAGTCACAGGCCTTTATCTCCCTGCGAGCCTCCTGTAGCCTACCAGCCTGGGACCCCCGTCCTGCGAATTTACCCTGGCCCCGCTTTGTTGAACACATAGTATTCGAGCTACTCCCCATCCACCAACCCCGTCGTCACTCCATCCGCACCATTTTAGTACACTGTACATCTTGTGCATCTTGGACCATCCCTGCAACTCCATCCCAGCCTCCCTCCTCCTCCATTCTCATCCCACTTCTTCCAACTTAATATCTGCTGCCGTGATTGTGCATCACCGTCTTCGAGTAAACATAATACACATATCTTCAAATCCAGACGACGTTATCTGGCGGCATCTTCAGCAAACATTACCGTTCGAATAATCTGGTACATCCTCCCTCCGTTGTCGCATATCGCAGATCTACATAACTATCTCCATCGAGCATCCCTACGACCCAGTTTACTCCCTATACCAATCAACCTTACTAGTACTCCTGCAGTCCGCTCCTCTACCGGCACGGTATTGCTACACTGCGCAACACTGGCGAAGTAACCCCCTTCCTCACAGGCCGTCCCGATCGGTCACCCATCCGCGAGCACGACCTTGCCACCGGCTGGCCCAACGGAGTCACGATAATACAACACAACAAAACACGAACACGCGCTGTCTCTGTACACTACTTGCAAGCGCTGGTCTGGTAGTTCGGAAAGACAACCGACAGGCCGTCCTCAGATGTCGGGCGTCTGACCGGCCTCCCACATCCTTTCGACTGGCTGCCTCCGCCGGCGCCCTTCCCAGCCCTTTCCAGGTCAGAAAACATCATGGGTTTAACCAATCCTCTTCGTTCACGGCACGGCCAAGGACAAACGTTACCAGTATATGAAAAGGTACCACGAGATCAATTGTCATCCCAGGAGGATTACGACACCGAGATCACAGATGATGAACGCGACGACTCATCCTCGGCCGGCTCTTCGCCAAGCCGGAACTCGAGGCGGACAAATTCGTCCCTGTCCTCCAAGACGGCCATGCTCAAGAAGAAACTTGGTGTCAGCGCCACCTTGGCACCCCCAACAACCACTGCGACCCTTCTGAGCCCCATCACATCGAGGCGGTCCACCTTCACACTCTCCCGCCGTGGTCCCGGCCCCTCCCTCTACAGACTACCCAACAAAATAACACGCTTTCTCTGCATCGGTCTTCTGATCGGCATAATACTATTCATCTCTGCTCTGTTCCACGCTGGAATCTCAGAGAACAGGAGGATATTGAAGGGAGAATTGACTCCAAGACCTACGGGTCCCCCAACTTGGGAATCGTTCAACTTCCTCACGCGTTATTACGGTGGAATTAGAACCCTTGTGCCCTTCGCGCAAAATGTTCCCCAGTACCCTAGGCTCGTGGACGAGCTGCCGTACAACGATGCAGGCGAGGTGGGACCCGAGTTCTTCACGGGCGAGCATGAGCCTGTGGAGGGCAGCGCGCTGCCTAGGAGCAAGGCTTTTGCGACTGATTACAACAACTCTGTGTTCGTCAATGCCGACAAGGTGAACGAGTGTTACTTGGATGCCGCCCAGACCATCAAGGTACCACACATTCGGTACTATGATGGTCGACCCGCCGGGTTTCCACAAAACGTCCTGGGCTCCTACGAAGCTCTCGATCTTCCCGAGGATATCTGCTTTGAACGTCATGGAAGGTTTGGCCCGTACGGTTTTGGGTACTCGGTCCGAACCGGTGGCCTGGGTATTGGTGAGCACGGAGACAAGGATGGGTCCGAGGCTGTGTGGAACGAAGGCCAGCAGATTGACTGGCGTAACATCGACTGGGCGGAGACACAGCGTCGATGCTACCAGGCCAACGCCGATCGATACAAGCCCCTCACTCACAGACAGCACGCACCGCGTGGCTTCTACATCAACGAGAAGCTGGTGAACATAACGCTCTTCAGGAGAGATGGCGGCCTTCCGGAAATTGGTGAAGCTCAGCTGCCTGGAGAGGCGACGAGTGCTGCCAGTCCCCCACAACAGGAACCGAAGGTGCAAAGCGGCGAGGCAACATCTGAAAAGCCGACCCAGGAGCCGGCTCAGACGCAAACTCAGGAGCTGACTGGCGGTGATCTGCCGCGGACAGCTATCGTCATTCGTTGCTGGGATGAGTATCCTTGGAGAGAAGAGGATGTCATGTATCTGAGGTCGATCATCAGCGAGCTGTCTCTTGCATCTGGCGGGCGCTACGATGTGCATCTCCTTGTTCAGGTCAAGAACGATGCGCAATATCCGATCTGGGCCGATGACGAGGTGTATGCCCAGAGGATTAAGGATACAGTACCCCTGGAGCTGCAGAACATGGTCACTCTCTGGACTGAAACGCAGATGCTGTCGTTGTATCAAGGCATTCATGATCTGTGGACGCGAGGAGAGGGCTTGCCCGTTCATGGGGTATACCGCGGGTTGCAAATGGCAATGCAGTATTTCGCTTACAACCACCCAGAGTATGACTACTTCTGGCAGTGGGAGATGGACATTCGCTACACCGGCCACTACCTGGACCTCTTCACCAAGATAGAGCACTGGGCTCAGCAACAGCCCAGGAAAGGCCTCTGGGAGCGCAACTCGCGGTTCTACCTGCCATCCGAGCACGGCACCTGGGAAGACTTCAAGCAGATGACGCGCGTGCAGAGCGAGATGGGGACTCCCGGTGTAGACAACATGTGGGATGGCATCGCAGGCAGCAGCAACAAGGGACCCCAAGAGATCTCACGTACACAGAAGACGGTCTGGGGACCCGTCCGCCCGGTTGATGAGAACGACTGGTTCGAAACTGAGAATGATCCCGTCCCACCCCGGACGTACGAGCAGGACAAGTACCAGTGGGGCGTCGGCGAGAATCCCGACCTGATCACCCTGAACCCGATGTTCGACCCGGAGGGCACGACCTGGCTACTTGCCGATGACATCACGGGATACAACGAGTCCGAGGGCATTGGCAAGCCTCCCCGTCGCGCTCAGATCATCACCGCGAGCCGCATGTCCCGCCGCTTGTTGCTCACTATGCACCGCGAGACAGCTTTCAAGAAGCACCATGCTTTCCCTGAGATGTGGCCTGCGACAATGGCGCTGCAGCATGGGTACAAGGCCGTCTTCGTCCCCCACCCGCTGTATGTGGATCGCGAGTGGCCCACGGAGTACATGAAGCGGGTGTACAACGGCGGCAAGAACGGCGCCACGGGTGGGTCCAGGACCTCAGTCTTTGGTCAGAGGGAGCATAACCTCCAAGGCCTGACGTGGTTCTACAACAGCGGGTTCGCGCCCAATCTGTATCGCCGCTGGATGGGCCTGAAGGTCAACAACGACGGTGGCGAGGAGTTTGAGCTTGTCAGGGATATGAGCAAGGACGAGAGTACGGTGGGCTTGATGCGGGGAGGAGAGGGACGTATGTGCCTCCCTCCCATGTTGTTGCACCCGATCAAGGGGGTCGAGCTGCCGGTGGAGCAAGATCCTGTCGAGGAGGAGGTTGTCGAGAGCGACCCCAGTGCTTGAGCATGATGATGGGAACCAAATCACATATACGAAATGAAGTCCGCATGAGAGACATGCGGTTGCTTACACCGAAGGGGTTACACAAACAAACCCTGGGCAGGTCGCAGATCGCCTGCGAGCTGTGTCATAGCTTACAGCACGGAAGGGCACTTTCCAAAGAGGACCCATTCATATATGCATCGAGGAGTTCATGGCGTTATAGCGAGTCATCGTCAACAGCCAGGCTTTTGGTTATGACCTGGGCTTGCGGCATATCAAGCAGGCCGGGGATGCAGTCACTTCCGCATATAAATCGATGGCAGGCAGTCCAACAGGCCAAGCAGGAGCAACTGGTCCCATTGCGGATGGACCTCGGTGGTGTTGGATTACTTCCCAATTGGAGTCGAGGTTTCGTTGCTTTCGCTCAACCTGCACATGGCGCCTGGGTATTTCTTCCACATTCCCTTAATGCTCGCTTCTGTCAAAGGGACAGCAAGGCAGCGATGTATACAGGATCTGGGAGGGAAGATAGAAGATGGAGGATGATGTACATATATCTTTTGAAGCGTTTATAGGTTTGCACTGCTGGCCATAGTGCTATAATGATGAGTGATGGATGATCTCAGAAGATCACGATCTTATTTACTGTGTACTCTTGTTCTGTTTTAAAATGTCTTTGCGATAGCCTTTGTTGTGGATTATGTGCTTACTATCAACACAACAGCTTCCCCAGTGCTCTTGTGTTTTACGTTGAAGTTCAGTGGATACCATTAAATGTGTAACGGAAGCCAGACGAAAGATGTCAAAGCTAATGCTAAGCTAGGTGTCTTATTCCTAGCAAACATCGTTATCATACTAAAATATACCACTTTATAGGAGCCAAAGTAAATAGCAGTAGACTATTGTTGTATAAAGAGTAAAGGCAGTTGTCAGTACAGTGGATGATATTGCAGCGGCAGTCATATGTTGGTTGTATGGGCTTTGCTGGCATACTTATAGCTATTATAGGTCTTTCTCGAGTTGACTAGCTGTTTGCTCACTACACTCTGTAGTAGTGTTGTATACTCGTAAAGGATGTTACAAAAGAACGATGATAATTCTTATTTGGAGACTAGGTGTTAAGTCCTTTCCATCCGCCTTCCCAATTACCTAGATACCTGTAGTGGTCCGCCATGTATTTATCATACATAGCGGTATAGTTATATTCTCTGTTGTGCTGACAGGGTCCGCATATAAGCAAGGATGCACAACTTGAGCAATGATTGACTATGATAGATGTCAATGCTGTCGTGTGGATCTTCGAAGTATTGGCATACTCCAGATGTCAGGGTGGCAGTCCAGCTGCATGAATTGGGATGAGCTACCTGCAATCATCTGAGACAAGGGTCCAGATAGACTGGCCGCCTGCTCCAGCAATCGCGTTAATACCATACCGTATGTCATGTCTTAGTTCGTGTGTCAACTTATCACCTAGTACGCCATAGAAGATGCATGCAGCATTGAGTGCCAAGTCTTGGGGCCGATATTGAAAACAGAGCCCGCTTGTATTCATGTTACCCTCACCACGTTCATTACAGCCTTTCTCATCTGCTACCAATCATACAACCCTCTTCACCTCGAAGAACCTCCGTAGCCACCAGACCTGGAAGACGGACTCTCCGACCACAACACCAATAATGAAAATGTTCCACCACTTCACTCGGCTGTTGGTGCTCTCCGCGGTGTTTCGGTGGGTGCGCTCGCGGACAACAATGTACGATTGCTCATCCTTGACTTGGGATAGGACTTCGGATAGTTTGCGAACTAGATTGCGTGTCAGCCGGGTCGGAACCCCTCGTATGAGTGTGTAGGAAGCCGATCCATACCTTCAGACTCCAGAGGGTCCTGCGCCGCCTCGGACTCGGAGATGTAGACGATGCCGTGGACGTTGAAGGAGACCTCCTTGCTGGACGAGCCCCAGTGCTCGTTGCCGAAGCAGTAGGTGTATTTGCCGTCGTGCCTGGCCTCGAAGGAGTGGTCGCCGTTGGAGGTGGACTTCTCGTTGACCTCGTACTGGCCGTTGGGGTTGGTGATCTGTAGGTTGTGGGGGGCATCGCATCAGTATATTGGACGAACTGGCCCCGTGCTCTGCTAATCATTGACCAAATAAACAACCACCACTGGGCTGTGCAGTCAACGTACCCAAAAGTCAATCTCCAAGTTTCCCGCGCCGCCAAACTCCCTGTCGCCCACCTGGAACGACACGGTCATCTTGTCATCCCGGTGGAGGACCTCGTGGAAGCACTCCCGGCCGTGGGCTGGCAGCTGGATGTTGTGGGCCAGGGCGGACGTGAAGAGCCCGGCTGCGAGGAGCAGCGATGAGGCTGAGAGGAACTGCATCCTGGGGGGCGCGTGCAGATGACCTGTTCTGCGTGTGGGGTTAGGAGGGGGGGGCGGCCTTATGGAAGAAAGTTGGTCTGTTTGCGATAATCCGTCGCGAGGCTCTGGCTGCCAAATCCTAGGGGACAAGCTGGCGATTCACGAGCTCGGGAGCTTCGAGGCCGACTCGGCAGGCCCAGGCCCAAAGGGTAAAGAAGCGGATCGAGTGTTGTTCCCGCCGATTGGACCAATTCCACCCCGGGTGGAACGTGCTGGGTTAGAGGTACTATGGTACGGCGACGGGGCTGGAAGGTACGTCAGGTTTGAGTTAGGAGTCAGTGCTGCGATAGGGTAGCTCTAAGGGGGCTGAAAGTAGTTCGGTGGGTACGGGAACGTACGAACCTTGGAAGACAAACGGACAGAGAGCGCACGGGCTTTAATGTGGACCAGTGACCCCTCGTACGCCAGTGAACGTGGCCCGTTCAGCCCGTCTGCTGGGTATGCCCAGACCTTGGAAGGCAAAAAGGCTCCAAGTACTGCAAGTACTGCCAAGGTGCTGAGGTTCCAGGGTTGGTGCTGGCTGCCAGGCCTCGAATTTTTGGGCCCTCTTGTACCAGAAGGCGTTAGTGCTCATCGCCATTCGTACAGTTGCTGAGTCTGACAGTACGGTAGCAATCTGTCCGCCAACCTGTTCTCATCCCGTCAGGCCCCGTTATTTTTCTACCACTTCATCCACCAGTTTCACGTCCGCTACTGTCCTCCCTTCACACCGACAATCGCGAAGAAGACACGATCACGAGCATCGCTGACCAAGTCCGAGGCATCGATCTCTTGAAATACTGATACCCCACCCAAGGTGAGCTCGAGTCGCTCTTTTCCCTTGTGCTTGCCCTCCCTCCTGCCCCTTTGTCATCCCGACCGTCCACGTCTATCAACGTCAACATCACCGGCTTCTCGTCGACCACCGTCATCGTCACGTATCGAGGAGCCTCTCCGCAAGACAACGCGCGTGCCTCGTGACACTCCGACTCAACCCAATCCCGTCCTTTCCTGCTGCCTACAACAGCTTATACCAGGTACTCATCTGGTAGCCTGGAGCGGCTTACTTTGACCTGCCCCCGGCTTCTATCAACGTGTCCTGCGCAATTCCCCTTGCACACTTATCTGTCATCTACGCCCGCTTCGAGTACAAAGAAGCGCCCTTCTCTGGCATCAACAACGACGTCACTCGTTCTTCGCAATCATCACACCGGACTATCCATCCATTAAACACGCAGCCTGCTAACGCGGATCACGCTACGCAGAACAACGGTCCTTCTACAATATCCACAAGACCTATCTTAATAACTCTCACATACAACTCGCCAGAATGGGTATCTCCATATCGAAGCTGTTTGACCGTCTCTGGGGAAAGAAGGAGATGAGAATTCTGATGGTTGGTCTCGACGCTGCCGGAAAGACCACCATTCTCTACAAGCTCAAGCTCGGTGAAATCGTCACAACCATTCCCACCATTGGTACGTCAACCCGCCTCGCCCTGAGGTCATCCTGAGTTCCAAAAGCCTCTTGCTGATATCCCCATCCAGGTTTCAACGTCGAGACGGTCGAGTACAAGAACATCTCCTTCACCGTGTGGGATGTCGGTGGACAGGACAAGATCCGACCTCTGTGGAGGCACTACTTCCAGAACACCCAGGGTATCATCTTCGTTGTCGACAGCAACGATCGCGATCGTATCGTTGAGGCCCGTGAGGAGTTGCAGCGCATGCTGAACGAGGACGAGCTTCGGGACGCCAACCTCCTGGTCTTCGCCAACAAGCAAGATCTGCCCGTAAGTAGCCCCCACGTGACTGATGACTAGAGGTGTTTTCGGACTTGGATCTAACTGCCTCACAGAACGCCATGAACGCCGCAGAGATCACAGACAAGCTTGGCCTCCACAGCTTGCGACAGCGTGCCTGGGTATGTCGAGGCTCCGCCCTCCTTGTGCAGATGTTCGTATCCACTGACCAGCTTCAACACACAGTACATCCAATCCACTTGCGCTACTTCTGGTGACGGTCTGTACGAGGGTCTCGAGTGGCTCGCCACGTCTCTCCGCAAGACAGGCAACGCCTAAACTGCCACGGTTTAACGGGGTATCCCCTCGACAGTCCGGATTTCGGTTGTGCTTCGCAAATTAATTCCCACAACACAATCGAATGGCAACCAGGACGTTGATCCGGAATATATCGCATCTCACGGTGATCATGAACAAAACGAGTAAAGCCGCTAATTGGGGCATGAGATTGAGGTTGAGTTTCGCACGCTTGGTCTTTTTGCGGAAAGAAAGGCGGCAAATGGGGCGCAAATGGGGCAAAGGGATCTTTGTACGATTTGAGGAAATGATTCTTTAACTTTTCCCAAAACGCGTTACGGTCCCCCTTTACGTCTACAGCATCGTTAAGAGGGGAAGGGGGTGGCACATGAATCGAAACGGAAGACTTTTACATAAGGGTTTCTGGTCTTGCTGTCCTCGCCGTCCTCTCGGGCCTTAGATATGCGCGTGAGGGAGTGGGAAGATCCAAGTGGCACAACCATTGCATCATCTCGCTCCCCGGTCTTCTCTGGCTTTTCTTTGAAATGCAGAGCAGGAGTCTTCTTGTTGTTGTCGTTGTTCTACATAGACTGATTTATTGCTCTTCACCATTCCCCAGTGCCTCCTTGGTTGCCTGAGTCGTCTGCTCTTATTCCTACATGTACATGTATATTCGTATCCTATTCATCTTACTTGTCGCAGCCCGTGCAGCTTTCCGTGACCCCCTGAGAGCTGCGTCGCCGTCGACTTGGTCGCCTCGTCGATCTGGGGCTGAGAAGGGAGCTGCGGGCACGCACGCCATCGGCACGAGGAGATATCTCCAGTGGATTTCTTCTAGAAGCGAAAGCGAGGCCCTTCCTTGGGCTCTTGCACACGTCCAACTTCGTCCGGCTCCGGATGCTGGGCCGGATGGCCCGTGTAGCCTAGATACTTATATACACCACAGACAGTCATCTTTCCAGAGCCTTTCCTTGCCAAGACTGGCATACCATGCCGCTCGATCCCTAGCTGCTAGAGGTAGGGTTGAAGCGGCATTGACCGACTTCCAAGACTGTGTTCGTATATCTGGTAGCTATTCAAAATGTTGTTGCGTAGGCCACTTTGGGAGAACGCTTCGTCGTGAACTGTCTGTCCCTTGAGAAAAGCAAGCAGGGAGGCTGGAGGGGGGGGGGAGGTGGCATAGGCTGTTGCGGGAGGATAAGACACGATGAACCGCCTTTTCCCCCACCATCAACCAGGCACAGTCCCCCCGTGGTGCAAGGCACGGGTACCCCATCTGCCGCAATATAAAAGTTGACGACACGTTTCGTGCTGCTGTCCTGCAGCTCCAGGCAGAATCTTCTGAATCTGCGCTGCGCTGGGGGGATGCCGCACAGTCCCCTTAAAAAGGATCAAGGATCTGTATCTGCTAGATTCTGATCGGCAATCTCAGAGTGTTGCTCCTCCTCCACAATACGGTCAGGGAGAGCTGGTGGCCTGAACATTAAAGACGGTTACGGTGAATATCCGAGATATTTCCAGTCATGGTGGTATTTAATTTGTGATTGTTGGACCTATCCGTTGTTGGTATCATGAGCAGAGAAGTGGAGCCTATTTACAGTGAAGAACAAAGAAAAATGTAAATGCTATCTCCATGAGTTTTGTGCCTCATGGGGCCCATCCCAAACGCCAGTCATTGCTCATCTCTCTCGTTGTTATCCCCCCCCC